>CALNVZ010000174.1:20955834-20970528 GCA_940671915.1 Paracentrotus lividus
TCAATGTGTTTCTTTTAGTCATAATTGAACTTTCAATTTCAATGTAATTTATTCGAAAAAAAACAACACCCAAAACATAGAGGCAGATAACAAGAATGTAATGATATACGAGTCTCTCTTCAGTCATAAATAAGCCTAACGCCTGAAAATAACAATTCAATGTATTTATTTTCGAAAAAAAAACAACACCAAAACATAAGCATGAGAGATAACAAGCATGTAATGTATTTACGAGTCTCTCTTCATCATAAATAGCCTAACGCCTGAAATAATTGCAATAATAATATTATATAAATAAAAATAATCAATACAGCCAATATGTATATCACATTTAGAAAAGAAAGAAAAAAATACTCCTAATGTGACGTAATTAGAGTATAGAAAGTGCGAGGTATAATAATTTTTAACAGAAAGATTTGTCGATTTAGAAAAATATTTTCATCCTCTTAAAAGTATAAGACTACTTTATCCAATGATTCCAATTAGATACAGGACTGTTAATGGTTATATTACAGGTTTGAAAAATATACATTATATTAATAGGAATTACATAACGGAAAACTCACGTAACACTTTTAGTAGCATCTCAATGTATAACATATGGTACCATAAAAAATGGTATTATAAATGTATCATAGTAGCTATTATTAGCATAGACGTCTCGTGAGAAAATTGTGTGCCGCAGGCATCTTCCTCAAGGGGATTCAATCCATTACTAGTGATGAAGATTGTCAAACTATGAGGTAAACACCACACAAGAACAAAAGAGTAAGATGGAGAGGCGAAATGAGGAGAAATGGTCTAATTGTAACCGAAAAGAAATAGTTGTTGACAGTTATTGCAATAGTACCTTTCCAAAATTCGATACCAACAAAAAGCAACAAGGACGGCAGTTCGTGGTATATCGAAAAGAATAAACCGTTTACCATCGTCTGCGTGTTTTATTATATTTCACAGCGGTTATTTTAGGTTACTGAATATTGAAATAATAAAAATATCTAAATTATGATCCTTAAAAAACTGCAATAACTTTAATCATTACCAGACCATAGGCGCTATTAAAGGAAACCATACCCATAGAAATAATCACTTTCATAGGAAAGAGCATAATGAGATGAGCAATAAAAAAAATAAAAAATAAAAAAAACATTTCATCAAATTCGTTATAAAATAAGAGAGTTATGGAATTGAAAAGTCTCGTTTTTACCTTTTATTGGGGATCCCCAAACTGGCAACATTGGCTTCAAAAAGCCGATTTTTGGACAACTCCTCCATTGTTTATACACAAATTTTCAGATTTTCCCAATTTTCTTTCAAAATATGCTTACCTCCTTCTGAGCTTCAAAATTTTATGAAATATATTTTGCCATGACTTATTTTGAGATCAGAAGTAAATAAGACTATTGAAAGAAAATGGGGGAAAATCTGATTGCACGTGCCCCGTAGCCTACGACGAGTTGTGACCGCCGCAAACGCGACCTCTTGAACGTCAAAAACCTCCGATCGGAGAAACACGACAGAACATCTGCCACAAGTCACTCCTACACTAGGTTCTACAAATGTGAAGCTAAAAAAAATGTCACTACATCATTACATTCAAGAAACAACCACCTTCAGGAGCACTGTCACGGACAAAAACGTCGATTCTCATAAATTGCAAATCGTCGTGGTATCTTACCTCCAACATGCACCAAATGTAATATGCAATATGTTGGAAAAACAGAAACAACATTACATACACGCCTCAACAACACAAGATCAGAAGTAAAGCAATCAAACAAAACCAAGCCCAATAGCAAAATCCTACCATACACCATACACTTCAATTCTCCCAGGACACACAGTAAACAACATAGTGGCATCGAACAAGTTAAAAATAACCATTACGACCAAAATCATTGAAAAGAGAATCATATTAGATACACACATTACAAAATATTAAGACAAATGCTGACCAATAAACGACTCCCTTTATCCTCGAGTGCGCTCAACCATCATGTACTTTCTTTATACTTGACCTCACTTTCACGCTTTAACTCAGTCCTGTATACTAATTTATATACATACGTAAACATGACGGTAATTATTATATGCTGAAACATTGTTTTGTAATTATTTAGATATTAAGTTTATTCATTACAAATTATAAAATTTTAGATGTTCGTGCTAATGTTTGTTCATTTATACAAGAGAGAGACGCCTTTTTTTACGAAATAAAGAAGAAAACTACTAAACTTCTTGTGATAATAGTCAAATTTGACTGATCGCCATTATAACTCAACAACCCCCCCCCCACCCCCCTTTTGGTCTAGATCCTGATGAAGGGGCAGACGCCCGAAAGCTTGATATGTAACCTGGAAGAAATCTTGCAACGCGCCCCTCTATACTTTCATACGGATCTCAAACTGTATATTAATAATGAAGCGAAGCCGCCATACGTAAACCACCAAGATCTGATCACACACACACACACACACACACACACACTATATATAATATATATATATATATATATATATATATAAACCCTCACAAAACAATATATTCCTCTTTCAATGTTATCTTGCAAGCACAGAACACCTGAATGTTAGAACAAGTCAGGAGTCAAATGTTGCAAATCGAATGCCATTGTGACTATTATGAGTAATAAGAATACATTTCGCAACTTTTCACTTTTTACTTTGCATTATATTCATTAATAATGTGCATTAAAAAATGATGTTACCATTGCAAGTAGGGTATCATAAAAAGAAGAAATAAAATGATCTTTTCAATGCTATAAAAATTGATAGTGATTAAAACCACATTAAAATGTGTCAAGTTCAAATTTGTGTTACATAAGATTTAAACTGAACATTATCTGTCGCTTTGCCTTGTATCAGGAGGTATCAGGGTTCTGTGACCCAGGCATGGCAATCACCATTGACAAATTAGATATCAATAAAAAGAGAATAAAATGAACTCGACAATGGTTATAAAAATTCAATAAAAATTATAAAATACCTCAAAGTTATCAGGTCTAAAATTGAGTTTTAGAACTTCAACTTTTCTCCATATTCTGATATTCTGTGCATTGAAGCATGACACAATCATTACAAAGAGGATATCAATAAAAGGGGGATACATTGTCTTTCAATGGTATGAATATCAGAATAACTAAAGCGTACTTGAAAAGTAATCATGGCCCAAAGTCGATTGCGAAACTTTGTGTGAGGGGTAAATAGCGTACTCAAGTCTATCGTGTAATATACTGGATTATAAGTACGACAATACTAAATTCTCCCGAGGGCATGATTTTTTTTTTTCTCCGGGCCGCCAGGCCGAGGTGAAATAGACCTGCACAGGGAAATTTATATTGAGTTCATATGTCCAGTAATGTTGCAAGATGCGAGCGTTCACTATTTATTATAGTAAATAGACCCCAATAATATTTGACTGAAACCTAATCTGGCTTTATCTTTGCCAAAATTTTTGTGCTATTAAGCTATTAGACGTAGATTGTTGCTCCGCATATCCATTGTTTATAAGCTGTGTTCTGCGCACCAATTTACTGTTAACTTGACGCGCTTGCCATTGAGGCAAACGACAATAGAATTCAATACACCCCCCAATTCATTTAACACAGGCTTTCCCGTCCAAAAAACCGAAAGTTACATTGTACATAATATGACAATAACAAAATTGAAGGAATGTCACGTGCTACTGATCTATCCAACCACAACGCGTTTTTTTCTACCACTATTTACTATTATATATATTATATAATAATATATTATATATATATATATATCATGATATAATATATACACCTTGGTGAATCTATCCTATGACTTCCTATAGTGTCTCTAGACTTGGAGGTAGAGCGGATAAATAAAGACCACAGTCTAGAAATCAAAAGTTTGACGGTTGGTATCATTTATTGCTACTCGCAAGCTTCACGCCTACAGTCTGTAGGCGTGAAACTTGGAAACTACAGTCTGTAGGCGTGAACTACCGTGACTGTAGGCTCGTAAACTTGCGAGTAGCAATAAAATGAACCTAACGGTCAAACTTTTGATTTCTAGACTGTTCTTATTCATATATATTATATTATATAATTATATATAATTGTACAAGATTTAAAAAAACAACAACCAACAACAACAACAACCTCGCCAGGATTCATTCTAAGATATCTTAATATGTTGAAGCTATTGGTAAAACAGCCATGCGACAAACACCGATTTTAAAGCCTGCTAAGACGCTGCTGTAATTTTGGCACCGCCCAAATCGATTGTCTAAGTGTGTGGTCGAACAGGCGCCTTATTTGTGATACCGGTAGGAGGCGCGAAAAAAAACAAGCAGGCCACGCTTTAAGCCGAACTGCTTTTAACTCGCACGACCGGTGACCGGCAGATCTCCCTTGGCGATCGCTGCTTAAGTCGATGCTCGCCCGATCACTGCAGGGCATCAAGTGAAAAGTGAGCAGACGTCACCGAAATTTTATCTCCGCGCTAAAACTTCAGCGGCGACCGAGCAATGCCCTATTTAACCGGTCAAAAATTTGCCAAAAAAGCACCACTTGTCGCTTTTGTCACCCGTAGCTATACGCCAGGCCCTTATTTTGCCGACAACACACAATCATGAGGAAGACACAGACCACGTGGTCCCTATGGTCTAAAGATTTCCTTAAGCATTATTTGCAAAATAATGTATCATTGTAATTTATTTATTAATATTTAAAATGTTATGATTACAACTGAAGGAAAATTTCACTTCAGAAAGAGAGTTTTTTTAAACAGCAGATGCAACACAATGCACGTGCATTTAACATTTTCAGGAGATCATTCTCTCTATTAAATCTATGGTTTAATCTATTTATTTTCCATTTTGTTTTTATTTCTTAATTTATTAAGTCAATTTTTTATCTAAAACAACACAAAAGGAAAGTTCTCTCCTATTTCAAATATCATTATTTTTTTTAAATAGAAGGAGTTCAAAATCTAATTATAGTCCATGTGGGGAATTTAATAACTACCATGGGAGCGAGTTTTAGGAAAAATCATGTTGTCATGCTTCAGTGAGCAAGGTGAATGCCAAAAATGTCATTTTTTTGAAGTTCGCAAGCCTAAAACTTCACAATCGATCAATGATATTGGACCAAATTTTAGATTTAAACATTTCAACGCATCAGAATGTACGCCAAAACGTGCTTCCAAACATACGCAAAGGACATTTGCGTAAAATCACGGTTGAGTGAGTATCCAGCAAAAAATGCCAAAACTACGATTTTCATTTTATCCATGGCTGGAAATTGATCAATATGGAATGAATCATGTCTAGGATAGTGTTTTTTTAACTTTTGCCAAAAAAAAATAAAAGTCAATTCACGGTTGAATTGAACACCATTAAAATACCATGTGAAAAACACTAAGTAAGTAGGCCTATTCTTTCCATTTGTACACTAAAAATCAGGTGAATATCTTTTTTTTTGATTTATTTTTATGACCGGGCAAGTGTCTACATGATCCTATTGCATTTATTAAAACTTTCATGCTTCAGTGAGCACGTGCACTGGAAAAGCTGTTTTTCGATTTAGGACCAAAATTAATTGCTTTACTTTGCTTAACCATGAATATTACGTTTGCCAATATTCATTAATTCATTTTCGCAAAAAATCCCGATTTTTAATGCTTCAGTGACACAAGATATTGAAAAAACATGAAAAAAGAAAGAAACTTTACGGCCCTGGCACGGCCTATGGTACGTCCGATTCTCAACTTTGACCAAAGTTCCTATATTTAATGACTTCATAAATTTTGTGCCAAGTTTCAGGAATTAACTCACAGTATAACGAACAAAAAATTGACAATGAAAATAGGCAATATTTGACGTTGTATCACTTTTGTTCAAAACTCTATACGTAAAGTCAATGGGAGGAAATCAATAGTGAACAAAAAACAAATATTGCCATTTTCATTGTTAATTCTTGGTCGTTATACTGTGAGTAATTCTTGAAACTTGGCACAAATCTTTATTGAAGTCATTAAACTAACAAGAATTTCTGCGTCAAATTGAGAAATTCGGGACGTACCATATAGGCCGTGCTCAGGGCCGTAAAGTTCTCCTTTTTTCATGTTTTTCTCATATTCTTGTGTTCATGAAGCATAAAAAAAATCGGGATTTTTGCGAAAATGAAATTAAATGAATAAACTTTCAAACGAATTGTTTATGGTTAAGCAAAGTAACCAATTAATTTTGGCCTCTAAATCGAAAAAACAGCTTTTCCAGTGCCACGTGCTCAATGAAGCATGAAAGTTTAATAAATGCAATAGGATCATGTACACACGTGCCACCAGTCATAAAAATAATACAAAAACAGATATTCACATGATTTTAGTTGTAACAAAATGGAAAGAATACGACTACTAGTGTTTTCACATGTATTTTCTCGGTTGTTCATATCAACCGTGAATTGATTTAAATTTTTTTGCCCAAAGTAAGAAACACTCTTCCTAGACATGAATCCCATTCATATTTGATCATTTACCAGGCAAAGAATTAAAAATCGCCAGATTTGGCATTTTTTAGTGCATGCCACTCAACCGTGAAATTTTACCAAACGTCCTTTGCGTATTTGGAAGACACGTTTTGCGTACATTCTGATGCTGTGAAATGTTTAAAATCTAAAAAATTGGTCCGATATCATTGAATCAAAGTTGTGATTTTAGGCTTGCGAACTTCAAAAATGACATTATTTGCATTCAAACATTGCTCACTGAAGCATGACAACATGATTTTCCTAAAACTCACCCCACGTACATAAATCCCTACCATGAACTATAATTAGAAGTTTTGAACCTCCTAAAAAAAATTATGAATTGAAATAGGGGGAACTTCTGTGTTGTGTTTATTTTATTCTTAACTTATAAATTATATTTTATTGTGGGGTTTACAAAAAAGCGGGCTTTTAATTAGAAGCTCACTAGAGATTGCGCATTTGCAAATGACTCTGAAATGAAATAGAGGAATACTGTGACAATAACGGTTCATAGAGAAACGCATCCATCTACACACAGTTTTACATAATAACAGAAATACAGTATTATTAACCAATCAATTAATGACATCAAGCGTCGCCATGTCTCATTAGTACGCCACCATGGTCTTCACAGACCCTTTTAGTCAAACATCTTGCGACAGATGATGGGCCACAGGGGTTCTATGGCTTCATTTTGTGGGAAAGATAAATAAAATGTTGCCATAGCCAACATAAAAACGGGAGACAGTTTTCCAACAATTATTGACTGAAATACAAATATCAATATCTACATTCTTCTTCTTAACTTTTTTTCAGTTATTATTTTTTTAAGTGAACGTCATTTCTTGTTTAATTTTTTTCATATTGTATATTTTGGTCAGTTTCACTTTTTTTCGATTTCACCTTATTTCAATTGCTGTACACATATCTTCACTGGAACTAGGGATTCAGGAGCATGAAATTTTTGCAATTGCGTTTTACTTGTCTATGCGCTTATAAGTACCTCAAAATAAGTTCCACAACACGACTTTGAACCTTTGATAACTTTATAGGTACATTTTAATGCATCATTGATTTTCAACCATTAGAAAATTTATTATCCCACTATTTATTAATACTTTAATTTTCATGGTGCCATTGTCCTGCGTGAATCCACAAAAGCCCTGAAACAAGGCAAAGCACGAAATATATTGTTCAAATGTGGGTTTTCATTCTTAATATTTAGAAAATATCAAAAGTTTATCAGGGCCCTAAAGTTAGAGTTGCGGAACTTTTTTTTTTTGGGGGGGTTTTATGTGTTATGTTTTATTTACCTTTACTTAGTAATTGATATGATATTGACATCAAATTTCGAATTAATATGTGTACATTTCTTGTTTTCACACATTACTCATACTCGAATATTTTCTCGTCTTTTAAATCATCTATGTTAAGTATCCTACACTTACTATCGAGATTTTCCATTTTTTGTTTGCTGAGCTAAAAATCGACGGAGTTATTATTTAAATAACGTAAGCATCTTTAACCTGCCAAATCGTGCTAGTCAAATGACTCTGCGATCACGCTAATGAATATTTCTCCTAACATTCTTATCTTTCTGCTTTGTTGAATCGAGTTACTGCGTCAATAATCTTTACATCCCTTAGTTCTTAACGTTCCACCTAATCCATGCTTGACAATACGTGAAAATATTTCTGTATACATGAATATCCCATGAATAGCAGTCAGTGAAATTGGTAGAGTGTTTTAACATGTTTAATGATTATTTTGCGTTGGAAAATCGGTTATTAGTTCTAACTTCACGTGAATTCAATGTTGTATATTTACGAAAGAAGGGAAAAAAAAAGGTTTCCTTTAAAAAGGACTCATCTTATACATAAACAAATAAAAATAATAATGTTTTTATCCGAATTTAATTTCCAAAGCCGTTATTCTAATTTTTTGAAATTTTATCACACCAGTCCATGTCAATCAAAATTCTATGTGAACTACCTATCTGTTTTTCAACTACCTATTCAAAACGCTCTGAACTCTAGAGCAGGTCTTATTTCAAATGATAGCTTCTTTTTATTTTTTTTTTTACATAATCCTGAAATATTAAAAGTTTAGAAATTTTCATTTAATAAAACTTTAATGAATCGCACCCCAATAAAAGTCTATAACTTGCTTTTTTACCACAAATATCTAGAAGTCGCTTACTTATGACTGCATGGTAATACCATGTCTGGAAAAAATGTTTTAAAAGGGGAGATTCCTCAAGCTGTACGCGCTTTTGATCTATACATGCAAATCCTCTTAACGTTCAGCTGTGTAATGCGTTGTTTCTTTCTCCTATCACTTTCGCCCCTCGACGTCTCATTCTTCTTGTTTCATCTCTCCCTTCCTTCTCTTCCCATGGACCGGTTTTGACTTCCTCGACTTGAAAGAAGTGTGCAAGGGTTAGATGGAACAATTTATCGATTAATAGAATATTGGTTAAAGTCTCATGTATTCATCCTTCTGCTTACGTTACATGCATGTGCGGTGTGTAAATATTATCGAATAATATAAATATCATATATACAATTATATAGTGCATTATAAATATATCAAAAGCATATATTTATTTATGTATCTGTCAACAATATTATCAAACCTAATGTAATTGGAAACATGTTTTAAATTACACTCCTGACACGTGTGACACATTATTATTTGATCAATACTTGATATCAATCAAGGTATATTAAAAAGTGATGTCGAACGAATTGAAAATGTGCCACAGAACTCATGTTAGTAACTTTGTTTCCGCTTACAATGAATAAATATCATTATTTGACATGGTGGAGAGCAATGTTTGCCTACGAATTTGAGATCAGAGACTAAACGGGTTGTTTTTAGAGGCAAGCACATGCACGGAAGCTGGAGAATATACTTAGACAACAACTTAATATACGAAAGGAAAATGTTACGAAAGGCCTTGATTTCACTCAAAACGGATACAGCTGCTTTTCCTTTGACGTCCCATAAGTGAATTTTAACAATAATGAAAACTTGATACCTTGATGATTATGAATCCATTTCCTTTTTTCCTATTTAACTGTAGATGTACACTCAAGTTGTACGGCTTATTGAGGGGGAAAACAGGAAAGATAAGAATTGAGTGTGGGTTATGTAGAAGAAAATTGTCGGTATTGTTTTGAAGTTTTGTGACTTACTTTGTTTGATTCTTGTTATTTTATTTGCTACATCTTATCAAGATATCAGTTGAGAAAATAAAACGCAGAAAAGTATAAATATTATACATATATACAAAAGGGGGAAAATATGTTCGCAAAATTAATTTACATTATATAACTCATATAAGTCAGTCTTATGATATTTTTGGAACTACAGTCCAAAAATAACGATTCAGTTCTTTGCAGAACAGTTGTTTAGGCGATTCATGTATGTCACGCCAAGGTATGAATTTGAAATGGAAAAAAGAAGAAGAATTAATCAAACTATTAAAACCTCAATGAAATATATTAAGTATACAGAGTGAGTAGATAATTCTTATGTACTATTCTTATTCTTAATTCATAAAACACTCACAAAATTAAGGAAATATATTGACCGATTACAATTTCCCAACGTATTTCACCCATTGTTCCTCGGCGCAAAATATACTTTATATACTCATGAGTCCAAGAAAATAGCTCCTATATTTTCTTTTAACTTTACTCAGGGAATACTGCAAGCGAGTCACTTGTGGCATGGGCAAGGACGTGATAACTGCTCTGTGACTGACAAACGTGCATCGAAAATGACAAGGCAGAAGCTGAGATGTAATTAAGATTGCAAGTAATAAAAGGCTCCCTAGAGACCAAAAGCTGTCGATTTGCACTCTCAAAAATAAATCCGATCCGTACGCCACAATGCTGAGCCGAATACTACAATCATTAATGGTTTGTTTACTTGGCTAGTTGAAATCAAGGATGGATATAAAGATACCATTCAACAGATCAGTAATTACATCTACTTAGGACAAGATACCACAGATGATTACAAATGCAGAGCAAAAATTAGAATAAAAATCCGATAGCACGAATATTCATCTTTTGAAATGTGGATAAACAGAAGATTGGTAGGAATATCATTGAAACGAATGAAAACCAATAAATAAATCATGTTTATGACATGGCGTTTACAATTTGCATATGTATATTATGTGTAAGAATTGAAAGCCAAATACTTTTGTCTCATTAAAAAGCACCATAGTCTCTCTAAATATATGTTTGGGGTTCTTGTACAACTACCCCTGGACAATTACCCACCGAACAACTACTGGGTAATTTTCCAGCGGGTAGTTGTCTTGAAGAGGAATACCAAGAATCAACAGCATAATAGCAAAGGATAGAGTTAAATGGCGAGATGTTTCAATCGACTGCCGAAGAAAGGTAAGATAAATGGAGACTTGCCTACTTTGCAATATGAAAATAAAAAACAACATCGATATTCTCAGGACTCTTCACACCGTAATGTTTACCATGTCTATCTTATGCGCGTTGTATGCAAATGCGTAACCTCCGCCTCTAATGCTGCAGTCACACAGACACTTACGTTTAATTACGTTTATGTTGTTTTATACTTATCTCATCTTCTATTCTATCATTTCTTATGTAGGTCTTTATTTCATTGGATGAACAAAATTATCACAATTCCCACTGCTGACTATGGCAGGAAGGCATCCTTGGGGATCCGTAGAAGAAAAAAAAATTGGACAAAACTGGACGTATACTCATAGTTGTGTCTTCACCAGATAATCAATAACGTAGACGTTTTAGTAAAACGTTTGTTGTGTTGTTGCTTTGGGAAACTTATACTTAAGCATCGTATTAGGTGATGAGAGAGTCATTAAATCCTTTTTGAACGTATTATTTGAACAATATTTACATAGGAATTATGTATTATATCATTGATTTTCTTAGAGCCCGTAATTAATTGAGTTTGATTTTTCTGTTACAGAAATTGAATATTAAAAGATAATGTGTTTACGATGTCATTCTTGGTTACAATAATTTCATTAAAAGTTATGAATAAAAACAGTCATTAATGGTAAGACTATGAACGATAAGGCTAGGGCTCATACCACCAAGAGGGTCATCAAGAGGCGAAAACAATCACCGTCTTTATAACAATCGTAACAATGGACCTTACAGCTTTAACGATGTATACAATATATGTATACGTTTGCATCGTTTTGCTGACCTGGTTTTGACCTGGCCTCTCTATACCTCTGTGATAATGGAAATCGCTTTTGATTATATTTAAAAATGCAAAGGCTCTTCGCGTTTCCTTACCTTTCGAGTTTTTGTCACCAACAACAAATAAATTTTCCATGAGATTATAACTTGCCACCACATGTCATTGGTATAAATTAAAGAACATAATTATTATATACGCTACCTCAAAGCTGCACGAATGCGGAGTCTTTGTAATAAGGACACAGCTAAAAAGATGTCAAGAGAAAAAAAGGGAAAAGGTGGACAAATATATCGAAATAGGGCTTAGATGGGAAAACATAATTTTCCGGTTGTACCTTTTGAGGATATCAAAGAGTGATTTTGTTCGGTATTCGGCATTGCATGTGTTTAAATTAACCCCACAACATTCTTATGGTTGGATATACCCTTTTTGAAGGATTTGTCCTATATCATACACAACCGCAATGCCTCTGATACTCATCAGATATGTAAAATCATATATGTAGACCATTAACATTATCGAGTAGTTTGATGGGTATAAGAGAATCTGTACTTCCCCTTTAACATAACGATATGCCTCTTTTTGTCTGCGTTAAATCTAATTATATCGTAAAAACTTGTTCTTTTCGGTTGGTCATTGTGTATAAGGCACATGGATTTGTTTAAGGTGTATAAAGTAGGAAGAATATAAACTTGTTGTTTTTAATTAAAATGCAAATTCGCACATTTTAAGCAACACGTTTTCATCTTTAATTGCCAGTGACTTTCGATATTAACATATTTTCAATTTTCGCTTGTTAATTCCCGCATTTTTAGTGGTTTGTTACAAAAAAGTTTGTATCTAATAATCTAATGCTGCGGTTATCTTCCTCAACCTCATCATCGCTCGCTCACACTAGAAACAATCATATTTCGAAAACCTTTGAATATCCCGCTCATATATTTTTAAGTACAGAAACCTTTAAAAAATACTGACAAAGAAAACATTGTGGTATATACTTACATATATACAGGTGGAATTGTGTATCCAGGCGAGAGATAGCCACTCGCCTTTTCCTCTTGATCTTATATGTTTGCTCGTTGCTAAAATTTCCTTTTCTTTTGCAGGAGATCTAAGAAACCAGTCGAGAGCGCCGTAGGTTTTGAGCCGTTTTTTCCTGCCTGGTTTAATGTCAAGCGCTGTCTTTCTTTCCAACAATCTCCCGTTTAGCCTCACAGGCGTTTACCCATAGGCAATGGAAATCTCTAAAGAGGAGGGGAAATGATAAACGACCGGTTTTCCTCTTTCTCTACCAGAAGATGATTACTGCTCCGAATATTTTATTCATGACTGTAAGACGTTTAAAATGATCGTTCATTATTTTTTCTTGCCCATCTAACGTTATTTCGCGACACGGACAGTCGGGTTTTTAACGATCATTTATTCACCGCGTATTATTCCATGCATGCACACACACTTACAGAGCTATCCCTACCCACGCATCGGAGTATAGTTTGCAGATCTCAAGACAAAATTGTGACGTCACACCTTTTCGACATTATCAAGCAGGGTCTGTGGCTTCTTTCCCTTTTAGATCTACAGGAAATTGTGAAAAAAGAATCGTCAGTCGTGAATAATAAAGGGCAATCATTATTGATACATCTTTCGAAATCGAAGAAAGGGTTCCACATACTTTTCATGTTCGAAATCGATATGTTGTTTGACGATTATGTAGGCTTAATGAGATTTGTGATTTTTATCATGTTAATGATAGTTTTATCAAATAAAAGTTAGTAAATGAAATCCGTGCATTGACGTCAAAAATCAGCAACACATAATCAACAAAACATATTCTGTAGCAACGATCAACTAGCAGAGATATATTCGATCTGTTATAAAAGCATATATTTTCATCGGGCACGTCAAACTAGTAGTCATTTTTTCCCCTCAGGATGATTGATTGTTATGAGCTTGTAAATTACATACTCGCCAAGTATCGTAGTATTATATTTAAAAAAAAAAGACATCTTGTCACCATGTTGATTCCATTTGACATGAAACATAATGATGTTATTGCTACTTTACTCGATTGGTTGAACATTGAGAGGTTCAGTTATTAAACGACAACATGAAATCCTTCGTACAATAAACAAGATAAATGGTATGTTTTATTAAAAGTCTCAAGAAGACGGGAAAAATAGTAGTGTGGAAAGTTCAAAGAAGAATGAAGAAAAAAAAACCCCTGATATATGGATCAGGTCGAGTAGAGGACCCGTGTTGTTGCTAATACACTAATGCAATAAATCCGACAACATCTAGACAGTTAACGTTAACGAGAGACGGAAATATAAATTCTCAGTCAATACCATCTTATATACAACCCACCGTGGTGAGTTCCAGCTTTAATTGAACACTTTGATTCGGTCGTATGTCGTGTTTATCTCAAAGTATCTCCACCGATATATCAATTAATAAAACCTTCGGTCGTCAGGTTTGGGAAGAGAAAGAAGAGGAAGGCGAGCTCTCTTGCATTAGCACGTCCCAAGTTAATGGCAACCTAATTCCTTATCTCTGTACTAATCAATGTCAAAGTACACTCTTGACATCCTCATCTTCATCTTGTACGTTCCTTTATTAAACGTAATGCCCAGTGTTGGTCAAGGTCGTGTTGTAGACGCATTACTCCAAATGCGGTTTTACACCTGGACAATTACGCGTAATACATGTAATATCTACGGGGGGAAATAAAGTGAAGTTCACGTTATGAACCCCAAAACGCTGTTCAAAAATATTTCAAAGAACTAAAAGTGTTGTTGAAGCCGGTCACTCTAACAACTTCTGTTTAAATTCTAAACAACGTTGTTAAAATTTGAACAACGTTTTTTTTTTTTTAATTTAGAGCACCCGAGGTCAAAGATTTAATTTGAAGCCCAATTTTTAACGGTGGCTGTTTATGATTTCACCAACCT
>CALNVZ010000174.1:20972159-20995491 GCA_940671915.1 Paracentrotus lividus
TTTTTTTTGTTCTTTCCCCTTTCTTTCTTCTCTTTCCTTATGTGCTTCTCTTTTGCTGTATTTTCGTTTCTTCAATTATACTATGTATTTTAATAATTCAGGATATTTTCATTATACCTCGAATGTAGAAATAACAGGTCTCCGGAGGCCTCAGCGTATCCAAGTCAGTTCTCAGAAAATGATGGAATATAGTTTCCACAAGTCCACACACCCACTCCGCATGTTTGTATACATCTGTCTCTCTCTAACCCTATATTATATATCATTCTTCCTGGATAATATCGAGCAACATTATAATCCTTTCCCTTTCCCCCCTCGACCTATCAATCTTTGAGAATTATTTAGGGGAAAGTGTAATCCAACCCACGAAAGTGAATACAATTCAAGCTTTATCGGCATAGTTCGGCATATATGTTATTTTCAAAGGGTTTAAAATTGCTTCTGAATTCAAAATGACATCTTACATCTCAGTTTATTCGTCTCAGTAGCAATAGTAATGCCAAGCTAGAAGGAATATTTTGAAAACAAGTCAGAATCGCATCAATCGCATTTTAAAGAACAGACTGTACGGGTTCGTGTATACATGTACATATTAAGTTATTATCAGATTATCACCCTCTTCCAAGGTAATATAAAAATGTGTTTGAAAAAAATATATTTGCCTCATGAAGCACATCTATACGTCCTTGTCCTACTTCCGTGAGAAAGAGTTTTCTTTTTGTTATCATGCTTATTCATCCTAGATGGTTTATACTTCACGCTTATGAAAGCTACTTCATCTTTGCAAAAACCTGCTTCGAAGTTACTATGGTATCACTATTCACCATTCCTTCTTAGCCACCCATCATAATTTATCAGAATATTTCTTTCAAGGATGCTTCTTACATCCATCGCTCTCTACTTCCTCTCCATATACGACTGACATTGACTGGACACGCCAGGGGAAGAGCATTATACATTTTTTATAAACTCATATACATGAGAGTCTAATATAAGCATATTGCAGCTCGAATTTCATGAATGCTATTATACAATATTATCAAAATGAATGATTTTTATCATAATTATCGCTGAGGGGTGTTTGAGAATCTATTTTAATAATAATAAAAGGGTTTTCTTCAAGGTTTTATACTTCATTAAACACATTATTTTTTTCCTCGAAAAAAATTGAATTACAATACCATAAATAAACTAAGACAGAAATTGTTGTCTGTCCAAACTATCCGAAATATAATTGCTTTCCAGCAAAATACACAAAATGAGTGATTGCATCAGGATATTGTAATTGCAAACCATGTGCTTTGAAGTGATCGGATGTAATTATATATGAATTTGGAAAAATTGCCGACGAAAGATATGTTTTTGAAAGCTTAAAATTTGGCGATAGTATAGCATAAATGTTTGTTTTTTTTTTTGCTTTTTTTTTTTTTTTTTACAAAGTGAGGCAATTTTTTTTCGGATTAATTACAAAAGGGCAATTCCATGATTAGTTTCGTTATACTTTATGGTTATTTTTACTCTAAATTTGGCTTCTGCATGTAGCTTTGATATTATTTTTCAATTTCTATAGTGTCAATATCTAAACACAAAACCTACTTTACACCCTCAAACAGAATCATGAAACATGTTTCAGTAAGTGATAGTAGGAGCTTTAATTTTGGTTAATTACGCTACAAAAATGGGACATGGTTTTAGGGGAACGGACTTTGTCCATTCCATAGGGGGAAATTTCCTTTTATTCATAGAATTTCCTCAAAAGAATAATCAAAGCAAACTGAATATAGTATCAACTCCTCGTAGATGTTTTTACCCCTTCTAACGTTGGCCTGATGCTTCTATTTATCTATACGCATTTCGTTTAGCTAGTCTGAACAAAATGACGCAGTTTAAGTCTGATATGAAAAGACTATAGAGAGATGGAGGCGTCGGATGTCGAAGAAGCTTGTACGTGATCGATTCGGATGATGACATCTCAAGTCGATCATTACATGGAAATCAAGTAGGGAGGAGATTGACGATAAGTAAAAAGCAAACAATGAATGCATTGGCAGATATTTTGAAGTCTCCTTAAATAGTTGTATTTCAACCGTAACATTTTCAGGACTGTCGACCTAATGATATCTGCAACGTCATAAACCTAAAAATATCGCTTGTTAAAGATATAGAAATATTGTTAAAAAGAGTTTTGTCAGTGTCTTTCTAGAATGTCCCCAACTTTGTATCTGGCTTTTTTTTTAAAGTAGACAGAGACAGTTCGTTTCTCTAATTTTCTTGTTTCTGATGTGATTATTTGTATTTCGAAAATGTTTTGTTAAACAAAAATAGAGGAATGCCAAAAATTGTTAAAGCTGGGTTATATTCTTCATGAGATTGAATAAAATCAATTACGTAGATCTCTTTGAAAATACTCTAACTATAAAGCAAGTAAAATGAAGCTCTTTTTTTTAAACATTGAATCTTTGTGAAACTTTTAATTTGGCCGTTAGAACAGATTTCGTGCCCTTTCCTAACATTGATGTCATTTTCCTTAAAATAGCCTTTCTGGATGATCATTTCATAGATTTAGATACTCCATGTCAAAGAGCTATAATTATACGGATATACTATCCTTAAATTTTCCTTCCGAACCGTGTCTGTATAGTATGTTTATGTTGAAAAAGAGAAATATAGCCATAATATGTCACAAATATGGCCAAAATTTGTCACAATATACACATATAATTTTATCTAAAAGGAATCTCAAATTTCGAAAAAACTTTATATTTTGAGATTTACCAGGCCTTTTTTTTTTTTTTGCTTTTAAGACATATCAAGCATACTCCTGATCTTTAGCTGGTGTGTTTTTTTTCTCCTTTTTTATTAGTCTTGCAATCCAAATTGCATTTTTTTTTTTTTTTTTTTTTTTTTTTTTTTTTTTTTTTTTTTTTTTTTTTTTTTTTTTTTTTTTTAAACAGTTTGATGAAAATCACGGTCTTCAATTGTTATATAAATAAATAAATAAATTACGGCTTCGAAAATAATGAGCTTAATGAATTGTTTTCCTTTTATTTTTTTCCCTTTAACTATATCTATGTTTGAATGATAATTGATCTGTCTTGCAGTGATACTACAGATCTTGTTTTCGACTAGTAAATGCAACTGTATATGTGGATAAACGATCCATTTAAAAGAAATTGATGGTTGACTTGTTTGCGGAATTAATGGATTTGTTTATCTCAGGCCCCATACTAAAGTATTCATAGGAAACTTAATCTCGATTCCCAAATTTGAAGGAAGATGAAAAGGAAATGATATACCGGTCATAAAGCAAGATGTTATAGAGCATTTTTCATAAGGCACATTTCAAAACAAACTTTTGGAAACAGAAAAGACTTCATCTTATCAATTCATTCCCCTTCAAACATTCACAGTTTATGACATGGCTTTAGAATGTCTATTAAAATAATCTGATTAATACATAATCAAATTCGTAAGACTAGTTTGATGATTTGTTCATTATGATTTCCGATTTCGATTTATTTTCATTCCTATTCTCATTTTTGATTATTATTCCAACAAAAAAAAATCTATATTTTAATGAAAGTTAATTATTACCTAAGTCTAAAAGTTTTATGACTTTTTTTGTATTATATTTATTTTTTGTTTTGTTTTGTTTTTTCTTCTTTTTTTTCTTTTTTTTTTCTTATGGTATTAAATCATGAGCGTGGCAAAAAAAAAAAAAAAAAAAAAAGCCTCTTACTTAGAACATCTGTATTTATCTTGATCAAATTTTCTCATTCTGTTTTCAATTCAGATTCAGATTCAGATTCAGATTCATTTTATTGGTCCTTTTAGGAAATTCATCTAATTAACCAACTGATGAATCATAATGTATGGTCAAAATGTTTATATAACAAAACTATCTCAGTCCTCCAAATAAATGACGTCACTAGGCCTACTTAATAGTGCGAACACCGTTTAAAAGCTATCCTGGTTGTTCAGAATCTTTGGTATTTAGAGTTAAACAAGCATACATCCCAATTCTTCGTTGTACATAACAGTATGAATAAGTAAGGAATTTTATTTAGGCAATCTTAATATTTGAACACCTCTGACATTTTATCATATAAGATTTGTTTAGGTAGCGTTACGTACAGAGATGTGTAAATTTGTTCAAGCACCAAAGTATGAGAAATAATGACCTAATACATTTGTCTAAGGTCTTTAATTGGACTTTAATCGAAGTTGAACAACAAAGGAATCAAACCTCGCAATATTTGTAAATCAGGTAACGTTATCAACCAGAAACCGATTTTATTCGTGATTAACTAAGGAAGTAAATATGGGGTTGAACTGAACTAAAAGTGTTAAGTCGATGGTTTTATTACAGCATGAGGATGAACGAATACAAAAAAAAAGCTTTTTGTCCCTACTCATAAAAATTAACGTATGAATTATATTCTAAGAAATTTACAGTGAGTAAATGTGTTTCAAACATACTACAGGTATTTTATAAAAAAATAAATTCAATGAAATGGACCAAAAAGGAAATAAAAATTTCGACTTTCGTGGGTATATGATCCTGTAAATGTATCCTTCCATCTTTATGATTGTATTTGTAATGTTGTACAACACTTGACGAATAAAATAAATCAATTAGTCTAAGTTCTGCTGTTTAATGTAATCTAAATACAGAGTTTTACTTGATAAATAATTTCCTGAAAAATAAAAATTATATCTGTATTAGTTTTTTATTTGTTACCATTCGATGCAACGTACATCATTTGTTTTCTGGTGCAGATTGCACACGGTTGCTGCATGTAAGGGCGGATCCAGTGTGAACTGTAATAGTTCTTTCTTCTTCTGACCACACTGTAATGCCTGTGAAGGCGCCAAAATGCCATTGATGTATTTTGTGATTTTGTTTCTGCTCTTCCGGGGGCTGTTGAAAATGAATCTATATTAGACCTGGTAGCAAAAACAATTAAACTTGCCACTTAATTTATGCGGCGGTCACAACTCGCCGTACCTTCGACGTGCAACTCCATTTCGTAGAAAAAATAGTGCAGCGCAGGTACCTCGGAGGCACGTTGCATGTACGACGTGCAGGAAGTTTTTCCAATTCCATTACTACAGAAACGCAGGAATCGCAGAAATTGACCAACGACCTGTGCATTCATTGTACATGCAACGCAGGCTACGTTGATGGCACGTGCCCCGTAGCCTACGACGAGTTGTGACCGCCGCATTACGCACCAACCCGTGAACACTTGTTCATGGTATACTATTAAAAATCTCAAGGGAAAGGATATGGCGGAAATCAATATCGCCAAAATAACATCCAGCTCAGACAGTCTTTTTTTTCGTTTCCCTGTAGACATTATGGGTCTGTTTTTAACAGGATACGGACTCATCATTGCAGAAACGCTAATCATGTGGAAAAAAGAAAAATGTTCTTTTTCTGCATGCGTACACACGGTATATGCTATCTAGCACATTTTTAAAAGGCTTTATACAATCAAGAGCTACTCTGACGATCTTCGAATGATGCATGATGTTAAACTCATTCACATTGCCCCCAATCAAGCCCAATCGAACCAGAACCAGTTTCTTTTTCTTAAACTTCTTGTAATAAAACTGCTATCCCTTTTATTTTCAAAGGCTTGATATTGCTTGTGTGACATGATTATGGATGCAGCATTCTACATCTCAGCTTCTCAGTTAAATTTGCTGTTAGTAAATTGGTAAAACTATACAGCCTTTTTTTAAAATCTTTGTTCTTACTTGTCATGCTTGTCGCAGAAACTTTATCTCATAATGTTGCATGTGATATACTACATGACCCCCATGACTAAATTGACTACCTAAATCAACATTTATGTCTGTCATTTTTATGTATAAGTAGGTCAGTGTATATGTGTTCATCCAAGACCTCAAGCTATAGTAGACAGTAAAGAAGTTTAAAAGTTTGTAGCTGTCATCATTTTGGTGCAAAACGGGTGACAACCGGCTGAACGCCTTAGGTCATTGTACCATGGACTATATGCAAAGTTCCGTTATCAGCATAATGAATTGCTATCGTACAGAATAATTGCTTTATCAAAAGTAGAAACATATTCCCATTCCGTCCAAAGATACTTTCGATTTTTTTTTTTCTTTCTTTGTTGCTAGTTCATGTGGATTATATTAATTTTGCGGTAATTTTCTCTTAAAGCGTAATGTTATTGCTCAAGTGGTGCGGCTTAGGCGCCTTCTCCATTCTATAGGTGTCAGTTTCCCGCGTCTTTTTTTTTTTTCTTCCAAAAGCCCATTTATCGTATTTTGAATGGAATCCCGAAATCTCAATACGGCTTAAACACGAATAAACATGTTAAAAGCTGAAAGCCGAATGTTTCCCCGGAAGCCGCGGGAAACTGACGCCCTTTAATTGGAGAAGACGCCTTAGACAGCTTACATGGGAAACAGTATATGATATGTTGTTATTGTAAAGAAGGAAAAAAAAATGTATTAAATAGGTATTAACAGTTTAAGGGTTTTATGTTTTCGGTTTCTTTTTGTTTTTTCAATTAAATCTGTAATTAATATACGATATGTGTCATAAAGGACTAATTTTCACAAAGAGTTCGCCGCTTAATGTCGGGACATTGGCCTCGCCGTTGATGATGTCCATGATTGTAGCTGTAAGTACTTGGTGTGTTTGCCCATTGATAATTGACCAATAGATAATATGAACTTCTTTTTTTAACAAATAGTGAAACTGACCAGAAATATATAATTCGAAAAAAATGAGCGAAGAAAATGGCCTTCCATCGGGTTCGCACCCAAGACCTCCTGATTATGAAACAGACACTTTGGTAAGCATCTTTTCCTTCTTTTTTTTTTTTTTTCATAAATTTTACTTTTATCACAATACTTTGTTCCCCAATAGCATATTGCAAGTGTCTGTTACGTCAATGCCCAGCACATTGTTCAACGTCGATGACCCAATTTTCCGTTTATGTTCCCATGGTCAACTTTCCATTGGGATCTACTTGTATTATCTACATTTTCACCTGTATTTCTAAAGTATAGCGAAGTTGGTTCGATTGTACTTTTTCCTCAATTTTTCTATTCCAAGCATCATGAACATGAATACATCTTTATTTAGCTCTAGTGCACGGGGATTTCATTGGTTATATTTTATTTCGGGTTTGTGGTTTCCAGGTCGAATGCATTCATGATCCCATTATATATATATATATATATATATATATATATATATATATATATATATATATATATTTGAAAGAAATGGGGGAAGAGAATAATAGTTGACGTAGCTCAAATCAAAGTTCCCCAGAGCTATCCTCCCTTTTTGGATAATTTTTTGTTGAGATCGAAAAAATTGTCTCTGCCGGGCATCGAACCCGGGCCTCCAGCTTTGAACGCCGGTGCCTTCCCCCATTTCTTTCAAATTTAAATAAAAAAGAGTTGCCCATTGGCTGTTGTACATGTATTATCTTACACTTATATATATATATATATATATATATGTGTGTGTGTGTGTGTGTGTGTGTGTGTTTGTGTCGCGATATGATCTTTACGTCAGTCGTAATTTCATCAGGTTTCAGTCCAACTTGGTAGTAGAACAAAGGTATTTTTATCGTGATCTATTTGCAGCGCTTTATCTATTAACTACACATAGTTAGATTTAAACAATAAATGCATCTTATTTGTCACTCTAAAGTTTAGAAAAAGTCTCAAATTTGTTGGAGCGTATTGAATCGGTGTATACACATATATTTCTATGTTGGTATTATATTATGCGTGTGAGGATGTGGAGTAAACTACGTCGTTGCAGTAGAAATCATGAAGTGGAAAATAATAAGAATGTGAAAAACAAATTGAGATGGCACTTTTCACAGCCATGTGACACCTGTCCGGCTCCAATTCATTTGGATGTCAGATTTATGTGTGATAACTAGCGATCAAGATATCCTAATCAATGCGAGTACACCCATGAGGATTCCATTTCTTCGCTATCCAATACCAAACCTCCGACAATTTATGCCCCATCGCGCTGAGGTTTTGTATGACATTTAACCCATCGACAAGTGATTTGAAAGGAAAGAAAACGCAAGGTAAAATCTTTATTAATGCTCTTTGAGTAAAGGTTTCCGCCGCACGCTTGATGGAACATTCAACCGCACGAGGGAAAATATAACCTGACGTCCAATAATGCCTCTATACCACCTCCCACTTTCCTCCATCTCCTCTCATGCCCTTGTATAGTAACCTATTAAGGTGGATCCTGAGGCTTTGAACTCTTAAGTTAGAGCGGCATGAATCAGCGTTTGCCAAAGGTGTCCTCACTCCTAAACAAATCGCTTCATAATTCTAATTTCTCGCTCAACTTGCTTGAATTCATCACGTTAGAAATTCTCACAAAGAATATACTCATCTGAACGCTTTCACTATTGACACTACTATAATTGCTTATTTTATTCTTTCTATAGGACGAATTCATATTCCTTGATATTTGTAATGGTATAAAAACACAATTTATGATCATGATTAGAAGAAGGCCGTACAAAGGCTTAATACACTTTCCTAAATAATAGGAGCAACGATGGAAATATTTCAATACATAGGCCTATATAAATATAGATAACATGATATTTATTCCAGGCTGACAAAATAACAAACACTGTATTTGCGGTTATGTCGTGGCTTTATTGAAACTTTGTGATGGACGCTTAATTGCCAATTATAATTTGAGGTGTCATTAAAAAATATCACATATATATGGCCACATGTCATGAGTTGGGTGGAAAATGCGTTACATGTCCAAAAAATTGTAGAAATGTACATTGTCACAATCAAACATCTCTATTTTTTAGTAGTAAGTCAGACATGTATAAAATTATATATATATTGAAAGCAGAGATTGAAAGGGGGATGATTAACATATTTCTGTGCTTGTATAAGGTGTGTCTTAAAAGCTATACAGAGTGTTACAGGAAAAAATAGTTTGAAAAACTTCACAATTTTACCGGCGAATAATTTCATAATCTTTTCACCAAATGAAAGGAATCATCGTGGATTGTGTAAATAAGACGCTATGCTTCTGAAAAATACAAACTTGTAATGCAAAATTATTTTTTCTAATCGCGCTACAGGGTGTCAAAAAAGAAGAAAAAATAGTGCAAAAAGGGCAGAAATCCTGTCTTTTACACTTGGATTACAACTCAAACAAAGTTTATTGCAAGTAATCTGTTTCCACTTAATTGTGTTTTTACATGCATGCAAAGAAAATGGCGAAAAAAATGACAATTATTGTTATAAAATTGCATGAGACAATTTTTGATGCCTGCAATGCATTGTGTATGAAGATGTATGTGCATTAAGTTTGTTTTAATTGATTAATTAATTGATTAAATTACTTTTGAAAAATCTTCTTCACATTTATCTAGAACCACATAAATTCCCAAGAAAATGATATATCACTCGACCCATAAGACCAATTGGCTGCAAAGATATAACGCAGCAAACAATAAGAAAGTAACAAAAATGGGAATTCCCTATGCTTTAACACGTGCCTCCACCGTAGGATCCTCCACCGTAGGATCCTCCACCCCTTACCCTACTCCACAAAAAGTATATTTGTATTAAAACTATGAGCATAACGAAGCTGAAACTTCACAGACATGTAGCCTGACAAATTATCCACAATATGAATTATTACACAGCTTATGACTGTACATAATTTTCATGCTATGTGAAAAAATGTGATAATTTCCCCTCCAAAATGTAACGCCTCCACCCTTTTACAATACCCCAACTTGTGACACATGGCCATATATATATATATAACATCAAGAACAGATATCAGCCTCCCCGCCTATGCAATCGAGTAAGGCCTAAACGTATATCATTCAATTTCATTTCATGTATGTGTTATTGCCCAACAGGATAGTTTATTTACGTTAACATTATACCATCCCCCCGCCTATGAAATCGAGTGAGACATAAAACCATGTTACCAGCCTTCCCGCCTCTGAAATCGAGTCAGGCCAAAACGTATTACTAGCATATTATATCGTCACCCCGCCTCTGAAATCGAGTGAGGCCTAAAATAGTATATACAATATAACATGCAATAACACTGAACAGATATAACACATTAAATCAAATCATTATAAACCCATATACCAGCCTCGCCGCCTGTAAGATCAGGCGAGGCGTAAGATGAAAACGTAACACCCTAATTTACTTCCGGTTTACAGAGTTTGAGAATTAATATGTAGGTACAACTAGGTCCGCCCGCATTCAAATCGAATTGGGCCGGAAACCTATGAATTGACATGCGAACAAATTCAACTAAATGTATATATCACCCACTCGCCTGTAAAAATCGACCATGCCATTATTCCACAGCTTGATCACTCTGAAACCACGCATTAATTTAATGTACATATTACACGGTCGATCTAAAACGGGGGTAAACCAACTACTTTTAAAATTCCCCTATCACACTTTGTACACGACGTTATATTATCAGTGTGTGACTTTGCCAAATTAATTTGACCACACTTTATTCAATTTATGAAACATATTCTTCAAAGGATTACAGACATCAGTATTATTTCATGTACCGATTATCTATCGTCTCTATTGCCATAATGCTCATATTTTTATTGCTCATAATTATCCCAAATGGCAAATCGAGACAATTTAATCAAACAAGATACGGTTGACTCCCGTCACTCAATCTTGAAATATTTATCAAGGCATAAAACAAGCCTTTTAGCCTTGTACACCCAGTACAAACCAGTCCATTCCTATTTTTTTTTTTTTTTTTTTTTACGAACTGGAGCTCTACTAGCACGAATTTTTCGTACGTTAGACAGATTGGATGACATTGAAACTGTTCACATTTATGAAGGTAGCCATGATTATAAAATTAGCATTATTATACTCAAAACCATTTTGCCCCGTCCCCGTCCGATATCGGATCTATTTCCCTAACCCAGCCCCTGTCCGGGGTAAAACAAACTAGCTTGGACCAGACTCAAACATATAAGCGTCCTATCACAAGCAAACCACGACGAAGAAAGATGAATTATCAGCCGCTGTTTGTAAGCGTTGCAGAAATAAACGCGCACATTCCAATCCGCATATGACCACCAGTTTACGCGGAAGCGTCAACAATGTGATACAATACCCGCGTATGTTACATTCCGGGCGCGCCAACGGTTCAATAGAACTGGGTCAACAATAAATGCGTACATTACATTCATGGCGCCCCATTTCAACATGTAAACATGTTGATCAACCCACATTTTATCAGCCATTTAATAAACCATTTGAAATCGTCTTCGACTCTTTAAATTTTAATAAATTCGTTCAAACCTGTAATTAAGGTTTAATATTTTTGGAACAAACTGTGGTCATGTCTAAAGAAGGTCGTGCTTGTAAATCAATATTTACAATAATGCTATAAAAAAAAAAAAGAAGTTTAAAAGTAGAAAGGTAATTCCGATATAAACAATGATGGACATGTTCAAATGATATTGTTAAAACATAATTTATCAGATGACATTTTATTCAACGTCAGCTAAAGATGAAATTATAGATAATTCAATCTTCACTTGTTTTTACCTTATACTTTGAGTGATGTAAAAACACAACATTTTCAAGTTGTATTCATGGTAAATAGAATGCTTTATATTAATTAAAACAGCGTCTCGTGTGAATTTGATGAATCCTGGAGTTGAGAAGAATTAGTATAAGGCAGCTTTAATTATTGTCTACCTTATTTGTTGATGGTTTCGTTTATTTGGGGAAAAACAGTTTTCCAGTAAGTTGTTGTTAATGGTACTGTGTTGACTCTTTAATAATTGCTTGGCACTTCTCCACGATATGCGTATAATTTACCCTCAAGCAGTCAAGTAGGGGAGAGTGGGGTTAGTTGGAACACGGGGTAAGTTGAAACATTGTAATTTTCTTTAACGGCTATAAATATATTTATGCAAATCTACCCTCAGGTTGTTGCTATTAGCAACTGCCATCCACCACATTTTAGACAGCAAACGTGCTTCAAGCCTCGTGAAGTTAGAAAGCAATGTTTGTTTTTTCACCTTCTGAGTAAATTTTGTCACTTTTACAAATGTTTTATTATCTCAAAGAAGATCATAAATTAAGTTGGCCTGTTTTGGGGTATAACAAACAGTTATACCAAGCTACAAAACAAGGTTAAATATATGGCATGTTGTTGTCCCTCTTTTGTGCTGTAACCTTACAAATGTCAAATGGGCCTCTGGGGTTAGTAGGAACATTTTGAACGGGGTTAGTTGGAACATGTACTAAGTAAATAGGTTTCAGCTGAACAAAAAAATAAAAATCATATAATTCAGTGACGTGTTCCGAAATATTCTTATACATGTATATTAGTGCAAATTGGACAATTTTTATGCAGAATGCTACTTCACAGGACTTAAGAATATCTGTATGTGAGTGATGCTATCAAGTGTTATAAAACGTGAAGTAAAATAAAATAAATGAACATCAATCTTTAATATTTTAATTGAAATCAATAAAGCAAGTTAGCTGAACCCATGCAATAATGTTGTAGATAGTGTAAATATAATTTTTAAGATACCATGCACAATGTTTCAACTTACCCCAGACCATGTTCCAACTAACCCCGTGTATGGGGTTAGTTGGAACACTTGACATGGTCTTGTTGAAGATGGATTTTTTCCGGAACCATCACTAAGTTTAAAAATTTTATGGGGTACATTTGTAGCATACAGATATACACTCAAGCTGATCATTTATTGTTTCTTGAAATAAATCAGCGTTTGTTTTACGGCCATTTTTGTGAAAAATGTTCCATATAACCCCGCTCTCCCCTACGTTGAGCGTTGTTAAAAAGACCTTACACTGTTAGAAAGAATTAAACAAGTTGTTTAAAATCTTAAACAACTGCGTGTTAACCGGTGAATGGCACATAGTTGTTTAAAAATGAAACAACCTGTAGTTGTTTAAAACTTTAACACTCTTGTTGTTTAAAAGTTTAAACAACCTGTTGTTTAATGGTATTATTAAACAACATAATTGTTTAAAGAAAGTTGCCGCCAGAATTGATATGTATGATAGGGCCACTCCTTTGTTGAAGGAGTTACATTGGTTGCCTGTTGAAAAAAAAGAATTTCTTACAAGGTTGCATTGATTTTTTATAAGTGTATACATAAATTGGCTCCTGAATACCTCTATATTTTACTGAAATCACCACACCGGCCACGTTATAGACTTCGTTCTAGTGAAGATTTTTCAATCTTACACATTCAAAGAGTTGTTTCAAAAAGGGGGGGGGGGAAGCTAGCTTTGAATTTTGCGGTCCAAAACTGTGGAATAGTTTGCCTGCCCATCTACATTCTAATACATCAATTGAATCATTTAAAAGACATCTTAAGACTTATTTATTTTCGTTGTAGTGTATTATTTGAGAGCTCTATGTAAAGCGCATAGAGCAGTTTTAATTGATTATACGCTAAACAAGAACCAGTTTATTATTATTATTATTGTTTGAAATATCAACAGTATTGTTAAACGCTCCGCTCCCCCCCCCCCCAAAGAAAAAAAACCAAACAAACAAACAAACAAAACAAACAAAACAAAACAAAACAAAACAAAACCAAAAAATAATAATAATATTTTGGTTTTTTGGTTATCGAACCCACGGCTTTACTTGCAAGTACTTGCGGCGCATATCTACCCATAATCTCAATGTGGATTTTGATTATGGAGATCAACCATTGATAGGATATTCTCTATCCGAGATCTGCAGGTAAAAATATTGAGAGCAAAGACAACCACTTAACATCGCTTTCATCCACTTGAACAAGGCATTTGACTTTTAAGAAGAAAAGATAGGTAACCCGCCAAAGTTGTTAAACAGTTAAAGCTAATAACATCCTTTCTTTAAGGCATGCAATACAACATACATTTGTTATTTATATAGCGCTTTTACATTTTTTTAATGCTCAAAGCGCTTTACAATTGAAATAACAATAAAAACATTTCTGCACTCCAAGTGCTTAGAAGGAAAAAGGGGATTAGAGACAAAATAAATAAGTTTTCAATTTCTTTTTGAACAAAGGAACTGAATTACATGAACGAATGTCAATGGGGAGGGCATTCCAGATGTTTGGACCAGTGAAACTTATGGATTGCTGACCTTTATTAGAGTTCATTTTAGGTGTTTGCAATCAGGCGCGGATCCAAGAAAACCGAATTGAATGCATTTCTCGGGCCATATTGTTTGGGGACAAAAGCGGCTCTATTGTATTTACGCATGGGCCCGGTAAATTCATTGTATGACGTCGGTCTGCTACTGTAGATTGCCGCACAGAGAAAAACAAGCTTGAGAAGTACTGTGGAGTCATATTATTTATGGACATGAAAACAAAGAGCAGTTTTGTATGTGATTCTCTTTTGGACCGGTAACCAGTGGAGTTCTTTAAGAATGGGAGAAACATGATCATATTTTCTAGATCTAGTAATTATACGGGCAGTACGATTCTGAATTCGCTGAAGTCTCTGAATATCCGAAAGGTTGATATTAATTAAAAGTGATTTGGCATTATCAAGACGACTTAAAACCAAAGAACGAACAACATGATTGCATGCCTCATCCGTTATACCCCCGTCACCACTGAGCCTCGTTCCTTACTACGTCCTTGCAAATTTTGCCGAACGGGATAGTCTGTGTGTAAACTGAGTGACGTAGTAAATACTTCTTACGATCTGTTTACGAACTTATGGACTAGCTCGGTCGGATTTCCAAAAAAGTGTTCAAAAAAATCAGGCGCCCATCTCGTCCTAAAATTAACGTGGCACTACCTGAAACGAGATGGACGTACTACAAACGAAATTGCCGTACTTAATCGTTCTAAAAGATGTGCTAGGACGTATCATACGAGAGCATTGTATATTAATTATCAAGTTCTAAAATTAAACGTAGTGACAACGTGTCCTTAAACGGGTAGGACTTACTCTGAACGAGAAGGACGTACTACGAACATACGTTTCAATTTTTAAACAGAACGGCATGTCAAATACCCGTCACACTGAGCTAGTTCTCACTGCGTTCTAGGTAGTTCTTTGGTGAACGGGCTCAATCTGTTTACACCAGGGACTGAACGTAGTGCAGAATTTTTAGAATTAGTACAGACCGTTTACAATCTGTTTACGAACTTGGCGAACGGGCCGAACGGAGAGAACGAAAAGGCTTTCCGATTTTTTTAACATGTTAAAAAAAATCGTACTGGCTTCAAGTTCTAAAATTAAAGCTAGTGACAACGTTCCTTAAACGGTAGGAGGACTTACTCTGAACGAGAAGGACGTACTACGAACGGGGTACCTAACTTTTATCATGCTGCGTATAGGCACTTTTAGTGACCGTTTGGACGTGCTACGAACGGTATAGAGTGAACGAGCAGTTTACTCTGTTCTGAACTGGATAACAACGTATTGCGGACGCGATAAAGACGGAACTGACGTAACGAGAACTATTTATGAACTGCCTAGCATCGTATTCAAGAAATTATTTTTCAAAGTTATAAGTTCCAACCCGACAAAGCCCGTTCAGTGCAGCCAAGTCATGCAGTTTTATTTTGTATAAAAGCGGCAAAAACGGGCAAGAACGTTATAGAACGACCTCAGTGTGACGGCCCCCTTAGCAGCTTCCTAACTCTAGAAATATTATACAAGACTAGTGGAAATTGAGTGTCTGGCAAAGCGAAGTAACATGGTGAGACATTGATAGAAATGAATCAAGTTCAACACCAAGGCCCATATTATGATATGAAGACTGAGATTGTATGCGTCGCAAGTTCATAAAATCTATTGTGCGATGAATTGCGATCCTTTTGTCTGACGCGGGTTACACAATAGAGTTGTACAAGATTGCGACGCATACAAACTTAGTCTTCATAGTAGAATATGGGCCTAAGAGTTCTAACAGATTCAGTAGGTTCAACTGTGACGTTACCAATTGACAAATGAACATGACCGAGTAAATAATGTCGAAGTCTAGGAGAAATGATCAATATAGATTCTGTTTTTGTTCATTCAAGAATAACTTATTCTTAATCATCCATTCATTGACTTCCCAAACACCTTTCTCGATCAAAGAAATTGCATTCTGAAAACTAGTTTGAGATTTGGATTGAACGTATAGTATAATTGAACATCGTCAGCATATAAATGAAACTTGACATTATTATTAGTCTCAAATACAAAGTAAATAGTAGAGGCCCAAATATGGAACCCTGAGGAACACCATACTGCAAATTAAGAGTGTGAGATAATTGGTTACCAATGGACACTCTAAATGATGATCTAAGTATGAGGGCAAGTCCACGCTATTTGTTCCCAAGGTGGTGATTTTTCGACTTTTTGACCATTTTTGTGTCAAGTGTGTCAGTGGGTTTGTAAAGGTATATATAATGTGTCATATATCACCATAAAGAGTATGAAATGAAATTAATGTAAATGAGATCAAAAAGTAATTTCAAGGTCATATGACGTCACAAGCCTCATCAATATTCATGAAAAAAAAAAACAATAAAATGCATTAAAAATGTTATTTTCAACCATTTAAAAAAGAGGTTTGACATACACTGTAAAAAAAATAATAATAATAGTACAGCAAAGTGATGTCAGCAGAGTCGCCATACAAAAATGAAATTTAAAATAACAGTTTTGCTGTAAATTTCTTCTCTAATAATTAATGAAAGAGAAGAAAACAAAAATCATTATAGTTCTATAGCTTACACAGTTGGTTAAAACGGAACAAATGTGTTACTCCTGATGTATATTTTGTATTTCTTATGTAATTATTTGCAGGAGAAATTAACAACAAATCTGTTTTTTATAATACGTTTTTTTTTATGGCGACTCTGCTGACAGCAGATTTGCTGTAAAAATACAAATTTTTTTTACAGTGCAGGGCTACAACCAGAAAGTATGCATTTTCAATTTCTGTATTTTCTTGGCTAACTCTGGTGAAAATATCACGAACCTAGCACATAGCTTTCCATATTTTTAGACTTAAATTATTCAGGTTTCAGAAATAGTCTCACAAAAGTTACTGAGCTGATGTAAAATCATGCATTTTTATTACTCACCCTCCCACCTATAGAAATGTAGCAAAATAAGTGTTTTTTACATTTGTGTGTTGTATTATGTTTCTTTTGTTTTATCAGAGACATTTTTTTAACAAAAGATGTTGCTACGCCTTAGCTACACCAATTGTTTAATGAAAAATATTATAGGGAATAATTGTCCCGTGTGTTACCTGTCCCGTTTGTTACTTGACATATTTTTATAAAACTTGACCTTGCCAGAAAACTCGAAGTTGTATTAACGTCAAAATATATCCTTACAATGTTTATTACATGTTTAAGAGGATAAGACTATGCAAGTTAAGATCTACTTATTATATTCAGACTTATATGTGAACAAAGTCAAAATTTGAAAACACCATTTTTTTCTGGTCCCGTTTGTTATCGAAGAATAAATGATCATAAATTAATTATGAATTGAGTTATTTCAACTATTTTTTATGTTTTTGTTGAAGATTCTTAGTATTTTCAAGAATATACCTAAAGATTGAGATTTCATTTAAGATTTTTTAAACGTGCTCTATTATTTGCTCTGAATGTCCCGTTTGTTACCGCGCAAAATAGCTTGGACTTGCCCATGACTGAAACCAATTACGCACTGTACCAGACATAAAGAAGTCAGATTCCAATCGGCGTAACAGCACTGAGTGATCAATGGTATCAAAGGCGGACTTCAAGTCAAGCATGACCATTAGGGTACATGCAGGTAATATGGGCCACCTGAAGCAAATCATGTCGTGACCGTCGACCGGTGACCGGTGACCGGGGTGTGAGCACCATAATGTTGTTTATATGGACTGTATACGAAAATATATCGTCGTGAGAGCATCTGATGCCAAAATTTCTCTGAGAAAATTGCTGAAAACCAACAAGCTAGGTAATATTTACTGCATTTTTTTACCCTGATGTAAAATTTGATATTTCACAGAATGTGATGGTGAAAGAGTGTTTGAGGGGGGTAACCTCAATTGTTTTGTATATTTAGTAAGCTTGTAGTTTCATTTTGATCATACTAGCGTGTACAGGTCAATTTCTTTTAGTGAAGGGGTGCAATGTGGCATTGAATGCTTGCCTGACACAGCAACATTAGTGCAGGTAATATGGGACATCCAAAATGGCGGAAATGATTCTGGTACGTAGTATTGGGATGAGGCATCAATCTCTTTGCTACGATTTTTTGGGGTATATTCACAGTATATAATTAATATAAATAACTTATCGTAGGCCTATATTGACTTGTATAATGAAAATAATATTTACATAATATCTATAAAAAAAAAATAATAAACAAAATACATAACAATGAAATATATAGTCAAATGATTTACTGAAGGGTCTTATAATTTCAAATTATATCTTAAAGTTAATGATTTCCAAAATTCTAAGCAAATTCCAGACATGGTAGAGTCATTTTAGTTTTTAAAACATACATTAAATACATGTGCCATATTACCTGCACATGCGGGTAATATGGGCACTTTGGTAATGACGTCAACATTTGAATATGCAGACAGGGGGTTGGTGATAATTGTTTTCTTCACAAATAAAATTAGAGCAGTAGTTATTGATTCATATAAACAAACATAGACTGTGTGTCATTTGTAATTTTATGCAAATTAGGCAAATGAGCTTAGGGGGCCCATATTACCTGCATGTACCCTATTACTCCTTGTCTGTTGTCCATTGCTAACAGTAGATCATGCTTGAACCGAAGTAACGCCGATTATGTAGTTCTGTGATTTGCTTTGTAAGCAGATTGTAACATTTTATGCAGATCCAACGATCCAGGTGTGCTACTAACTGTCGTGATACAACAGTCTCAAGAACCTTTTGGCAGAACAGGCATTTGACACAGGCTATAGTTACCTAAGTCAATGGAATCCAAACTAGGTTTCTTGAGACATGGTGACACAATAGCTTCTTTGAACTTAATCGGGAAATGGCGCTTTTCAGAGAAGATTTATCAGAACACAATGTAGGGTAACATTTAATCCAAGTTTTGCTTTGAGGAGCCATGTTGGCATGGGGTCTAGATAAACAGCATTTGTTTTGCAGATTTAGGCAACAATCATTTTGGACATCTGGATGAAGAAACATCAACAAACTGTGAGAAACCATTTTGGCATTGATGTTTCTCCATTACTTGAACGAAATTGTTCGATTTTGGAAGACTTCGTTCTTATCATCAAGAACAGCCCTAATTCTGAAAATTTTGTCACACAAGAACCTGCGAATCGGTTGGCAAGCCCAATTGGATCGTTACTATAAGGAAGTATCCTTTTTGACGATCCAAGAAGTGAATGATCGTGGGCATACATTGGTTTTACATTAGCTTCAAGGAGTAGATTAGTGAAATACTACTCTTTGACTTCACACTGTACAAATATATGTATTTTTTTACAGGCGAATCTGCTGTCATGCAGGAGTCGCCATAAAAATGTAATTAAAAAAACAGTTTTGTTGTAAGTTTCTCCTGCAAATAATTACGTGAGAAATACAAAATATACATTAGAGGAGTAAACATTTGTTCCGTTTTAACCAAATACCGTATGCTATAAAACTCTAATGATATTTTTCCTTCTCTTTCATCAACTCTTAAGGGAGAAATTTATCAGCAAACTGTATTTTAAAATTACATTTTTGTTGCGATCTGCTGACATCACTTTGCTGTATTTTTTTTTTTTAGCAGTGCACTATAGCAACATTTAATTCATTTTTAGCAGAAACAAAGAGATCACGATCAGGAACTAGATGCGTACGTCTCCATTTCCTTTCCAGTGTCCTCTTCTTCCTCTTGAGCAAGTGGATATCATCATCATACCATGCTCCACATGACTGTTCCTTTCTCAAGGCAAGGCACTATCCATTGCATCCATTGTATCTATTGTGACGGCTCTGCAATGACTCGTTTCCAACCAAGAACGGTGCGTAGCAGGGATGTGTGCTTGCTCCCGCGCCCTTTGGTATATTTTTAATTGCTACTGTGGCAAGCTTTCAGAATAACTTACGACTGTGTGTTATTGCATTCGAGAACAAATTCACACGTCTTCGGACAAGAACCAAGGTACAAAAAGTCCTAGTCAGAGAGATGCCCGTCACAGGTGATGCTGTTTTCCCATCACCATCAAAGAACGCACTGGAGGGGATGATTTTTGTTTTGACATTCGGCCCCAGGAAAACCAATATCATGAACATCGATCATAGGTAATGATGGTCACAGTGTTCCAAAATATCTCCATTGGAAATGACACTTTACAGGTTGTTGAGCACATTGCTTATATTGGCTTAACAATATCCGGGAATCAATCTCTCCCGAGTTGAACATCTTCATCTGCAAGGCATCAATGATGTTGGCTGGCTAAATACTCTCTAAGTCTGGGAGAACACACTGCTAACCACCATCACAAAGACGGAAATCTGCCTAGCCTGTGTTCGCAGTAGCCTACCTTATGAGTCGGCTGTGAGTAGTGGACTACATTTGCACGCCAGGGGCACAGTTTGAACTCTTTCAACTTTCGTTGCAAATTTCTGATTCTGGGAATCAAATGACAGCACCGCATTTCGAATAAAGGTGTCCTTAAGAAAAGAGAAATGATGACTCTCTTTGCTTCCTCACACAACTACGACCATGAGGGTTTGGCTATGTCAGGCAAATGATACAGCCGTGTTCCCCAAAACAGATCTTATACTTACAGATGGCCTCTGGGACCGGGCTCTGGGATCAGGGTTATTGAAACACTTGTCATTTCTCATGCATTTGTATGCATCCTCTTTTATATGCTTGACGAATAAAAAGTAATCAATTAATCGATTCGCTTAAAATATGTCTGCAAACATAAAGGCAGCTAGAACAACCCTGCTGACTAGGAAACATCTTCACCCGCGCGAACCAAATAAAGGCAGGCAATGATCGAGGACAGGTTTTGGCCTACAACTGAAGTAAGGCTTTCGACAGCATACTTCGTCCGTCAGTATGCAATGGTATGGGAGGTTCTAACTTCTTATGGTATCCCAAGAGTTCCGTGCCATCAAGATGATCTACGAGGATTCTAGATGTTGCATGAGAACGGACGGTGGTTTTATCCTCCTTTTTTCAAGTACTTAGAATATTTCGTGAAGGCTGCATAATTTCGCCGATTTTTTTTTTTTTTTTTTTTTTTTTTTTTTTTTTTTAATTATTTATTTATTTATGTTGTTATTATTATTATTATTATTATTATTTACAATAGCAAATTGACTGGGTTATGAAGAGGGTACAAAATGTAACTCTCAAAGGGACTGACTAGATTAATGACCATAAGATCTGAGATCTACAATACAATGTACTCTCTACCTTCCTATATGGATCTGAGACAAGGGGTCTCAATCCCAAGAACTCAAACTGGACGCATTCGACTCGATGTGTCTTCGCAGAATATTACACAATATATGGAATGACTTCATGACTAATAATAAGAAAAAAAAGACAAAACAACCACGATGTGGTCTACAAAAACGCCCCAAATGGTAAGAACATGCTACAAGGCTTTTATCTACTCGTCTACCAAACAGGCCCTCCGGTGAAACCCCCATGGAAAAAGACGTCAATGCAGACCCAGAATGAATTGGCAACAGGACCATTCAATGGGATCTGAAAGGCAACTTTCTAAAGTGGATAACCTCAAAACAATATCAAGGATAGATCAAGCTGGAGGAAGCTGACCGTCTCATGCCGCGGAAGACGCGGCAGACCCTTGGTCTATAAAGTATGGCCATTTTCCAAAATATAAAATCGATGGTATACACAGAAGACAACTGTAAACATTTATCTTTAAAAAGTGAATTAGATTGATGAAAAAGGAGTGTTTTGAAAAGACTGACAGTAATTATTTCGTGAATAAAAAACTGGTATGTTTTACTTAGCTTGATTACACAGTTACACAGGTAGTGAAAAAAAGGATGTAAGATGTGTGCCGACATTTTGATATAAATGACAAATAATAAAATATGAATGCGGCAAAAAAAAAAAAAAAAAAAATCTTTAAAATAGTTTCGAATATTTTCTTAATCTAACCACAGGTTTATATGGTTTATATTTCTTGTGAATTTATCTGCACAGAATTTGTTTTACTGTTAGTTTTTATTTTTATGTATTTATTTTATTTTATTTATTTTTTTTTTTTGGGGGGGGGAATGCATACGAAAACGCATCAACAAATCAACAAAGAATGACAATTTTAAAAATGATTATGCCAAACTGTATCTGGTGCTTCTATATATATTTAATTGCATCAATTATGCTTGAATTAACAAATAGTGACCTAAAATTAAGCTAACCAACCATACCTGTCTTTATTTACGTTTGGACAACGACAAAAGAATCAGTGATAATGCCATACTTTGACTTGCGCAATTATTATCAAATAATTGACTTAATTGCAATTTAGTTTGGCCATCTCATATGACCGAACTTACAAACTCTCTGTATAGTTACATTGGATCATGTTTCTGCGTGTGACGTGTATCGATGGCAAATGCAATTAAATCCTCCATTAATTAAAGCGCAATTATTTGCCCATGCTAATTAATCGTTTTCTCTATTGACGTTTGAATGGCACTAGGCGTGGGATTTCTTTATTTTATTTATTTATTTATTTATTTTTTTTTTGCGCTGTCTTTTCAGGACTTTACTCTTATCTATGATTTCAAAATTCACTTTGTCTAAGAGTTGTAAAACCGAACAACATAAGCTTTGTGAATAAGAAAGCTTGACAAGTCCATCATGAATATATCATGAATATATAAAAAGAGAGTTATGAAGGGAAAGGTGTTCATCTTTGATATTTGATGAGTCAAATTGATAAATTATGCAGAAGTATATCTGTTACTCCCGTTAAAACATGCAGCTGTCTATAATCCGAGAAATAGGATATTCTCAAGGCCATAAAATATGTGCGTTGTAGCCTGATGCAGGAAGTGTTATTAGCCGTGTAAGTGGTATTGAGCACTCAAAGGGGGATCTATTTTTGGAAATGAAATGACATAAGCTCTATTATATCAATTTTAGAATATGTATTTTTATAAACTGAAATAGAACTGAAAAACTGATATTTTCAATATTCGTTAGACATCATATTATATAATGTAAAGTAAAAACATTGTGATATATGTAATACATTATTATTCCTTCTTCCCCATTGCCA
>CALNVZ010000174.1:21007386-21027385 GCA_940671915.1 Paracentrotus lividus
CGAAAATTCAACAATGCTTAAAAACAAACGGTAAAATAAAAACAAAATGGACAAGAAATGGAGCAATATTTAGATTCCTATTCTGGCGTATATCCACTCTATGATGATATTGCAAGATCATAATTAAGTAATTATCCCACATACTAAAATGTTGCAACAGATTGGTTCAAACGTGGCAATCAACGTGATAGTTCTTTGAGTTTCGCTGATTACTTTAGCGCCCCATAGAGGCAGCAGAGACCATAACGCGTATCAAATTAACTTTAGGATGCGCGAAGAAAGTGTGTGTATCTCGTTTTTTTGTACTATCATTTTTACCATCACATGCAGATAAATTCCTCTGAGTAACATTCCTTATTCTAATTCTTTTTACGTATCAATTACTCAGCCCATTTTATCTAGGCTACTCGCTAAAATAAATTGTGCGCATTTATTTAGTACGCTTTACTTACAATACAGAGCACGGGCATCATTTACTTAGATTGATTTTTAAGCAGACAAGAGAAGTTTAACTTACCAAAATATGTTCTCCCTTACTCTAAATGTTACAGATATGGAATATAAAGGCATATAATACCTCTGATCAAGTAAGGGCAACTATCACTTCCTCGCAAGCTGGATGTACACGCTATCTTTCAGCTTGGCTCGGAGGAGTAGCTCCACTTGCCGGGAAGGATAGTTCTATCATTGAATCAACGTGAGATGCTTATCGTTGATAGAATAAAGAAAAAAAAACACAAACTTTGCAATAATAATTTGTTATCATTATCTTGATTATGGTTAAAATATGTAACAAACTAAAATGTTGTTTGTAAATCACAATTTACTCCATCATTATATATATATGTACCCGCGGATCAACATATTAGGCATTATTAAAGTCATGTACTGATTATAAAATGTTTGTCACAATTTTGATAATGAAATTCTCACCAATAAATAAAATTAATAACATGCTTTGGAATTATATAGAATATCTGCTAGATGATGGTTGCTTAAAACTTTCTAGAGTGCCTAATTTTCTAAACAGCTGCTTGGCAAACATGTACATACAATGTTTAAAGTAATAAGCTTACAAATGTTAATTAGTTTGAAGGAGGTAGCTGGATATTGGTATCAAACATTAAAAAATGAGTGTCAAATTTCCTTTTAATAAAGGTAAAAATCCAACTTTCCTGCATGTTTATAACATCATACCCCAGAGAATGCTCAAACTGTAAACATGCCGTTTCAGATTTTTTAAAATTTTTTTATTAGCTCAAGATTTTATAAGCAAGGTTACAAAAACTGAAGTGTGGAACATTGAGATTTCAATGCGGTACCTCTCAATATATATGGCTGCGCTATCGATGATTAAAAGCCTTTCTTATACACGTTTTAACTCTACATGTCTTGTATACAGGCATGTTTTATGGAGGATCATGTAAGATCTGTTTATAGCAATTATTTTTTATAACTTTAATTTCAACCCTCTCAATCTCCTTTCCTACTTATACATTCAAGTCTTCAGGTACACATTCAGGAGTGTCTGCACTATATCCATGAAGCAGGCACATCATGGCCATAAAAAAAAAAATGTATCTCATTGTTTCATGCTGAGACACAAAACTGTTGGGCAAAACTTAAAGCAAAATTATTGTTTTGGTTATTAAGATAAATGAGGAGACACTGTTTAAAAAGTTCTATGAAATGCTGATTAGAAATACCTGAAATAATAGAAATAAAAAAAAATAAAAGGGAAAGTCATAATTTTGTAGACCTACAAGTAGACCTTAGACATGTACAAACAAAAATTGTTAAATGTAGTCATACAAAATAAATTACTTTCATGTTAAGAACTGTCACGGGCCCCGTAAACAAAGGTTGCACCAAATTCAAATTTGGAAGAACTACTGTATCGTTGCTGGTCTTCGAGCAAAAAGCATATGAAACAATTGATTTGATTGGCTACTTGCCCTTGCGATGATTGCAAACCTTTGTGTTACGGGCCCTGCATGATTATATAATTCCTTTCAAACGACTCCTGAACATGGAATAGTGTAGAATTAAACTTAATATCAGTCATGCCTCTGCTTGGGTGTGTTTTGTATTATATTTTCAATTTTTTAAAAAGAAATAACTAATGTATTTATCTATTAGCCATCTAAAGAATGTAGCCTACAGGGCATTATGTTATTATATTAATATCTCCTTGGTTTCAGTTCACTAATCAATCAACTGAAGAAGGTTAAATTGCGCCTGTATAACACAAACATTTGATACAAAGTAGTGATACTAGTAATATGTATGACAATCCCTTTTGTTGGGGAGGGGGGGGAGAGTTGGAAGGGAAAAGGAAAAATTGTTACCCGTTGTGTTTGCCATCAGGTTTTGATTTAGAGAAATATTAAAGTAAGCATGATGGAGCGCTAAGGTGAAGGTATCTTTACTAACCTAATTAGGGTTCTCGTTTATGTCACACTGTAGATAGGTGAGCCCATTTAATTTCAATCAAGCACTACATGCTATTCAACCAGACAGTAGGATGGAAGGCGTATTGCATTAGTACTTTTATCACCAAATATCCTTACTTGAATATATTGATTACTCTGTTTTCAACACAGTCATGTTGATAGCTTTCAATTTCTGCCCCAGTGAGATGAGCGCTTGGATGAATACCTGTAATGCTAACCAATCTAGGATATAGATTATGGCTGCGCTTTATACAGGCAATTATTTCCTAACAAAAATAAATAATTGGTAACCCCCCAAAAAAGAAAAATTAACAAAGAAGAAATTTGAATTCCATCTTCTTTGCTCATTTCAATATTTTCCATCAGTTTTTCTCTTTGTTAAAATTATTTAAAAAAAACAAACAAAAACAAACATGAAACAATACTATCTCAACAGTAACAGTTTCAAATGTGTGTATCTATTGCTCTCCAACTGCTAAATGCCCAATGCTTTTAAAGATATTTTAGTTAAATGTATGTTATTATTATGCATCCATGTAAAAAGATATGTACAGAAAGTTTTATCGTAAATATTAACGTGATGAGAAAAGAGCATCATGTGTGAGAGTATTAGGAGAGACAGTGCGCAACCAGTTGATAAGAGAACAAAGAGATAAGAGTAGGGCGTTTCATGAAAGGAACTGTTCAGACGTTTTATCTGACAAACTATTATAAGCTACTGAAATGCTGCAAATTTCTGATTGGCTGAGAGTAAATTTGTCAGATAAAATGTCCAACAAGTCCTTTGATGAATACTTGCCCAAAGATATTGAAGGGCACCATTAATAGTTGTGTTTCAATGAATGATTCTGAAAATCAATTATGCGTCTGAAGGCCTAGGGCTTTAACAGGATGGTCAATCTTTCACTTATCATTGAATGCATTAGATTATTAAAAATCTGTTTTCGGGGTTGCTTGTTTTAATGCTGCCTTGTTGTTGTTTTGGTTGTTTTTAAGGCGGGATGGGAGGGTTTCTTCCAAAGGAGAATTGAAAAGCAACAAAGGGTAGAAAATGAAATATTTTTGTGCTGGCCATTTTTCAACCAATTTCTCCCCTTCATATATTCCAACCAACTCAAAGAAATTTGTATTATAGCGCTCTTCAGGAGGCAAACACCACAACCCTTGTTATTTGCTCTTAAATCTATTAATCTCACCCAAAAATTTATTTTAAGTATTTTCTTGCAAACAAAAGCATCAATGTTGACCTACATGTAATAAGTATGTACTTTAAACTAGTGTGGTAAACACCATACATGTATAGACCTACCTAAAATTTAGTGTTAACTTTATAAAAAAATACAAAGAGGTGACTATTCCACCTGCACAATGTCATAACAATGAATAGCTAACAATAGCTCTGAAATAATCACTATAACTACTGACCAAAGTGTTCGAGCCATTAATTTATTCAATAATTACAGAGAGTATTACTGCCAGTATGTCCAAATAGTTTCACCATATAATAGAACTTCCTCTAGTCTAAACATAACAATGAAGAGAAAGAAAAACATTATAAAATTCATGCTCTCTGCTTTAAACGACAATAAGACTTCTAAAAAAACTCTGTATCAGACAGATACCATAGGCTAATACCCTGCTAAATTAGAATTATTACCCATACATGTATGTACATTTTAGACTTTCCATCCTCTGCATATGGAACTAATATGATGGATGATGATGATCCACAGGATTTATATTTGCGCCATATTTCGATTGAAAACATTCAAAGGCGCAGGCTCATCCAATAAGTTTAATTACTACACATCTGCCGAAATAAGTTGAGTTTGAGGCATGATTTGAAAGTGTTCGATGCGCTGTGTCATTTTCACGATTTCAGTCTGAGAAGACAAGTCTACGAACTATTGAAGCCAACGAAGTTGATTGGCTGATATTTGCATTTGTCTCCAAATATTTGAATAGAATACAATTCAGGTTCAAAGAGATAGATTTGCACATTGCTAAATGGAATTGTGGCTCGTCTGAGCACTAGAATGGAAAGTTGGTAAGTACAGTTACAAAATTGTTACGTAAACTGTATTACCCGCAACATTTCAGATATATATAATAAGTAGAATACATTCAGGTTGCAAAAGAAGATTTGCACATTGCTAAATGGAATTGTGGCTCTGTCTGAGACTTAGAATGGAAAGTGGTAAGATACAGTACAAAATTGTTTACGAAAACTGTGATTTACCGCCAACATTTCAGGCATTCGGGGTTTAAGTAGAAACGTAAAGACATATAGTGACCTTAAATACTGTAACTTTGTAACATTTCATGCTTTTTTTTCATCTGTTCTTCTTTTCATTCCTCATTGGTTAAAAAAAAAATATATATAAAAACAAAAAAAATGATTTCCAAGTCTAATGAGGAGCCCTCTTAACCACTTGAAGATAGAATTCAAAATTAATATTGATTTTATATTCTTGCAATGGTGAAATCGGCTTCATAGCCTTCAAAGGAAAATGGGGAAATAAGAGTTGATTTAAGATCAATAGACAAAATGCACAGAATTAAATCCCCATTCCGCATGTGGTGATGGCAGGTGCCATATAGGGGTTTTCATCTAAGTCCATCGAAGTGAACGTTCACAACAAAAAATTGGAGCTGAATACTGTCGTCACAAAAAAGTTACAACTGAATATTCCCTTTTAAACTATTTAACAATGATCATTAAATTGAAAAGATGAATAAAAATAAACATAACAGGTTGGGTTTTAAGCCAGAATATTTCCAGTAAAAATAAGAAAAGTATATATCAATTAATAATAAATGGAAATAATAATAATACACTGTATAAACCTTTCAGTTTCATCTGCAACAGCTATGTCCTTCACACCAGACAATGTTGCATATGTTAACTAATCATCCCTTGGTGATAATATTTATTTTCCTGTTAATTAGAGTTGCAACAGTCCTATCCAAACACATCTTTGTCAGTAATGATGTTCGCAAATAAATGGAATATGTGCAAGGGTTCATGCACTGCCATTTATTAGGTTTACACCTATCCAATCCCATATTACAATGGTTAAATATTTGGAGTCCCCTGATTTTGGCCAAAAATTTTATCCTACCCCTTCTTTATTGTTCATTTTGCTGGAGATAAATATATTCTAATAACAAAGAATGATTTTTATTACATGTAATTTCATTTTTAGTTTACTCAAAAACTATTCAAAAGTTGATTCTATGAGATGTTTTAAAGAAAATGGTCTTAAATTCTATTCAAATAAAAGTAAGGTGCCAATCAATTGAACAATGAATAACTTGATAATCTTAATGTCTGAAACGGCTGCAAAAGATACAGAGCAGAGGAAACTACACCAGTAGCCCCAATAATTGGTATTTTGATATTTTTTTCCTTGTTGTTCCTGGAAAGGCATTTCTCTCTGGAATCCTATTGTATTTTAATTATCATTTTCAGAAATCTGGCCAACACAGGGATATTGCATGGAGGCTACCAAAAAGATAAAATTGTTTTTAGCTTCCTCTCCCTCCAGTAGTTCTTAGCAAATGCAGGCCAATAGTATCAGTACTAATTTACATACTACATTTTTAATATTTTTGTAGTTCATTCTTCATGATGATTTATAGTTTGTTTATTTAGGCCAAAGTTGTTTATAAGTTGAATATTCTCTTGTACGAAGTACACGGACATTCTTACTGATTTGAATTGCTCATACTGATCAATACTGTACACTGATTGAATTTGATTCTAAATGACATCATATCCGTATAATTCAAAGCAACAAGACATCAATGTTCATTTTCATGGATACTCATGTTCAGCAGTTGAGAAATAGAATGTAATTCCCTGCAAATTGGAGCACATTTTTGTTCAAATATGATGAATCTCAATCTGGCACAAGACATATTGCGGTGCTGCACCAGCTCAACAATTCAAATAGCACGCTATATGTGATCCGATGAACTAGCCCGACCATAGAGAGTCCGGCTTTGTGGATCAAAAATAGCGTGCTTATTTGGAGGAAATCCAAGCCTGAAAAAAAACTAAGCTGGTTTTGCGGTTTGAGCATTAAAGTGGCGCTCTATTTGCGTGGGCGCTGCACTAGCTCGAGAGAATCAAAATCATGCACCTGTGCGGTGTATTACACTAGCGGTAGTTACCAGTTGCGCAAACATATCGGGCTTGTTTGTCTAAGGTCAGGTCAGTCGTAAATGCTAAACTTTAAAAAGCTGGAGCTAGTGCAGGAACCGTTCCTTTTCCTTTCTTTTTCCCGATCACCAATTAGCGGCCTTTTTAAAGCCAGCAGTGCAGCAGCGCCTATTGAAAGAGAAGGTAACTTCCAGGATGTGGGAATCAAATTGACTCGCAAGTTATGTTCTACAGACATCTATCATATACAACTTGGCTCATACATCGAAAATGGCTTGAGAGGAACCAACCACTGGCATAGTTTCGTTGACCTCACTGCCGCGTATGATATTGTGAATCACCGCCTGCTCCTCAACAAACTATACAAGATGACGGGTGACATCCACCTGACTAAACTTATTCAGCTTCTTTGGCAACAGGCGTTTCTTCGTGGAGCTGAAATGGGAAGCGCAGCAGATGGAGGATACAGAAAAATGTCTCCCTCAAGGAAGTGTTCTGGCTCCGGTCCTCTTCAACGTATAACGAACGACAACCAATCTCACCCGTACAAGAAGCTCATCTATGCCGATGACCTTTGCATCGCTGCTCAGAACAATGACGTTGATGTAATAGAGTCCACCCGACATCAGCGCTAGGAAACTTGACATCGTACTACAAGGACAATCAGTTGAAAGCAAACCCTTCCAAGACCAGCAGTTAGCCCTTCCATCTTCGCAATCATGAAGCTGAGAGAAAACTTTCCCTAACATGGAATGGTACTCCCCTTGACTTTTGTCAACAACCTGTAACCTTGGTGTTACCCTTGATCGGACACTGTCATTCAAGTACCATATTGACAAGGTAAAGGGAAAAGTGAGGACAGGAACAAATCTCCTCAGGAAACTTGCAAATTCGTCATGGGTCCAGTGCACCTACTCTACGGACAACCGCTCTGGCGTTGTGTTATTCTGCAGCAGAAGTACGCCTGCCCAGTTTGGGAGAGGTCAGCACAATTCACACAAATTGGACCCTGCACTCAACGACTGTTGCAGAGCGATTACAGGTGCCTGAAACCGGACGAGCGTAGACAGTCTGCACGTCCTGTCTGGCATTGCACCACCTGACATCCGACGATCTGTAGCCAGCAGAATGGAACGTCTTCGTCAAACTCAGATACTCGACATCCCTGTCACGATGTTGAACTACCCCAGAGACGTTTAAGGCAAGAAAGAGCTTTCTACAATCTGTCCAACCCTGACTGAACCACCTCACGTGGCCAGATGCAGACTTTGGAAGAGAGACGCAACATAATCACCATAATGGCAAGCTCCCTCTCCTACTAAAGAACAGCTGCCCTAGGCCAACATCAAGATTGGGGACGTGGAAGTCCCTTAATCGACTTCGCACAGGAGTAGGTCGATGTAAGCTAACTTGCGAAAGTGGGGCTACACTCAAGACGATAACATAAATTGCGATGTTGTATGCCGCAAACTATGGGACACCTCCTTCAATGTCCAAATAGAGAACATTTGCAACCAGGGATGATCTCATGGCTGCAAATGAGAGGGCAGTACTATGTGCAAAGTCATGGCCAAATATATAATTTTGTTAGGGTTATATAACATGTACATATATTCATATATACTTATGTAGAATGGTGGACACGAAAGAAAAGAACTCCCATTCTGGCACAATTTGAAATTGACATGTTCGCAACAATGCGTTGCTTCATCCAAGCGTAAAAATTAACACACGAAATTGTACCAAAAGATGCGGAGGAGTTACTCTTTCAGAATATGTATAAGAATTTGGGATTCATATATTGGTTTTCTTTTTATTTACATTTTCTAGGTGTAAAGTTTTTTCTGACTCACTCGGTAGACAAGTTATTACATCAATCTATAATTGGAACCTCTCCTCCGTTATAGATGGCAGTCAGACGGCCAGACCGACCTCAAACCGACTAAAATTGAATGAAAATTTCAAAATCGGAACCGATGCAAGCCCGGCACTAAAACCGACAACCCGATTCTCCCTGGAACCCTCCCTGATTCTTTCTGGACCCCTCCCGATTGCACACTGAATTCTCTTTGTTTCATTTTGTTTTGATTTGTATTCATCCAATGAATTATATTTGGATAGACGTTGGTGGGTTCTTAATCAATATTATATTATTTTCATGTTATTATGCGCTTATCCAGGATTTCACAACAGAGCCGGAACTGAATTAACGCCCAAGTAAATTCCAAAGGATAACCCCCTCCTCAACAATAAAATTAAGTCTACAGGTAAAATATACATGAGATGGTATATAAAAGCTCCTCTTTCAAAGTAAATTATATGGGTTTTATTATTTTTCATTTTAATTTGTCTTGTTGATATAATCACAAAAAACACTGCACATTAATTCATATTTGTTTATTTCTAAAATAGCGTTTTCATGAATAAAAAAATAATAATAATGTATTACCCCTTGAGAAGAAAAAATGTGAGCGTGAAGGGTAAGAAACAAATTGTATCTACAAATGACCGAAGGCAAAGAATACTAAAACTCTTTGGGGTTCAATTTTGTTATCTTTTCACGAGTATCATGTTAGCAGGAGCTGAATATCTCAGGAACAGAATGAATTACCCTTAAGAAAAATGATGCAAGCGCGAAGCGCAAGCAAATTATTTACTATGACCAGAAAGCATGGAAATTCAAGCACTTTTTGGTTTCAATCTTTTCATGAATATAGAATCATTTTTTGCAATTTTAATTGCAAAAAATGATTTTATATTCATGAAAAGATGAAAGATATTCATGAATTGATCTTTCACTGGAGGTGCACCTCGGTGAAGATCAATTTCACGCCCCTCAATTTTCTGATCAATGAATTTAAGCGCCCCGTAGTGTTCAAGTAAATTTGAACGCCCCTTAATTTCAAAAGTACTTTTGCGTCCTATGAGTCCAAGATCATTTTGACGACCTCTAATTTAAGATCAAGTTGGCGCCCCTTAAATTTAAGATCAATTTGTTGCCCCCATAAGTTGAAGCGATTTGCCCCCCCCCCCCTCTTTATTAAAATCAATTTGGCGCCCCTAAGTTTAAGAATCACGGCACCCTCTCATGTCACGTTAACTTTTGGCAGCTCCATAAGTTTGAGATATATTTGCACCCATATGTTTGTTATCGATTTGAAGCCCCTAAGTTTAAGATGGAATTGGCTCCCCTCAACTATAGATCATTTTGGGACCCCCTAAGTTTGAGATAAAATTGCCACACCTAATTTCAAAATCCATATGAGTGTCCTAAGTTAGAGATCAATTTAGAACCACTTCCACTATTTTTTATTTATTTTAGTCCCTCTTTTTTCCCCCTTTGTCGTCATCTCTCTCTAAGCCTAATAATATTTTCCTTCCTTCCCTCCCCATCCTTTCTATTCTATATTTTTCTCTTCTTATATATATTTTTGTTTTCGTTTTCGTCTTTTCATTTCCTTCTTTCCCCCTTTTTCTTCCCATTTTCATCGCCCCTTCACGCCCATCCGTTTGGCTCCGTGCCCCCCGCCACTTCCCCAAAGTACGGGGATGTTTATTAGCCATATGATTGTATCGCAACACTAACAGAAAACCATGGAGCAACTGGAAGCATTTTTTAAATGTTAAAATGAGTTGTCCTACATGTCCTATGCGCCCGAAATCTTTATTAGCATCTTTTGGTTTGACACCGTTTTTCTGTCAGGTCTCAATAGCCTTGCGTTGCGATGAGGGCTTCGTTTCGTATGGGTCGGGGAGAAGTTCTATTCACTACCTCATATGTGTTCAGTTTTAGTTCGGGCGATAGCAAATTTAGCTGCTGAAAACCTAAACGGGTAGACGACTAGCTTTAAAGCTAGTCGTCAGTGTTGCCCAGACTGAACATAGCTTTAAGCTAGTGTCACAGGCGGACTATGTTTTCTTCAACAGCTACCCGAGTTTATTACGGATAACTCTTAAAAACTCGTCCGTCTCTACGGACTAGCTGAAAGCTAGTCCGTCAAGTTAGTCTGCCAGACGACTGTTTATTCTCGTCAGAGATCACACGACGAACTATTTTAACCTCGATCCGTCGTGACCGACTAGTTGAACGGACTGAGCCTAAAAGACTATCGTAGTGATGAGCCCAGACTGAACGACTTTTTGAGCAAGGACTAGCTTATACACAGCAAATACGGATCAATGGAGTAAAAAGCATAGTCCGATACCGGCTTTTCTAGCAGCGAATGATTTACTAATATATGACATGCTAGAAATAATGAACAGCTAGTCAGACAGACGAAGATATAATATAGGCATTAACCAACTGGTCAGAAGACAGTCATATCTGAAATAATTAGAAGACATTGTAACATTAAAAACATGCATTTTGTCACAAGAATTTGCGCCAAAAAAAAATAAACATATTTATATGTGACAATATAGATCACGGAATTAATACAGGGCACCAATATAGTTACAATAATATGGCAATTAACAAATAATGAGGGGCACGGGGCCCAGGAGTCGCCCTGGCTTGCATCGTCAGGACTTTTTGTTTAGGGCCTACCGCTTTTGCATTTGTCCTTAGAGATCACTTCAGAATCCCAAAGTCGCGCCTCTAATCCAATCTTCTTCTTCAGATGCAAGTAATCTAAAAGAAAAGTGCGCCCTATATATTGTTATTAGAATAAAATTCAATATTTCATAATTTAATGTGATTGTTACTATCGTTGTAAATACACACAATTATAAAATGATTCTGCAAGACATAATTTTCTGCGTTGGTGATATATAAGCATTAATCTATTAAAAAAAATAACGCTATCTGTTTAACTGAAACATTAAAGAATATAAAAAGAGTACGTATAGTACACACCATTATTCACAAGGAAGAAGTAGATCCACTATTTATTCAAAATCTAAGCTTTACGAGGTATATCCAGTGTACGTCTGTACAAGTTGCTCATTAAATGGAATTCACATACAGATAATGCAACTAATACATGTAATAGTGATATGTCCTTTTCACAATGCTCGCATGTTATTCAATCAATTGTACCACTTTCTATTCACTGCTGTTGCTAGCCAGACATTTACCAGCAATCTATAAGAATAGAACGGTTCATGTTCTATAGTAACGAAAGTATTCAATATAGCCTGTAAATTAAAGGCGCAAAGTCCCACTGGCTCTTTAGAGATGATATTTCGTATGAAATGCGGATTATTTGTTTGTTTGTTTTTTGTTGGGAATGAACGAAATTTGTATACGCAACTCAATGCGAATTAATCTCCCGTCAGTGGGGACCGGCCTTAAAAAATAGGAAACACCTTACTCGTGAATGGCATACTTGTCACGATTTATGTTATTTTCGGCTATCGTAATGCTCTCAGGATTGTCAAGCAAACAAACCTTTGTTTGAGAATGTTTTGATTGTATCCAACTTCTATTCACTGTTTTGCTAAGCCGGGAATTCACCAGACAATTACTGTAAAGAATAACGGTTCTTGAGTTCTATAGTAAGAAGGTTATTCAATTAGCCGTAGTTGATGGAGACAAAATTATCATTGGGAATCTACAGGTACATCTGAATTGCCCATACTTGTCAAATCGATAGATGTATGTCCTCGAGCTTTCATATTGTCAACCGAAAAAACCTTGTTTCAGAATGTATCAACGTTCTGATTATGCTCACAACAGAATAAATAGAAGTACCATTGAAAACGACATTGCCAAATTTGTATCAAAAGCTAGTCAGTCATTCTAATGGTAGTGAACTGTCTACCCCCCTACTTTTTTTCTGGACCTAGTCGGTCACGTCGATTGGACTAGCATAAGCTTGACGGACGAGCTTAAAGCTCGGCCGTTCAAGTTGAGAGATGTAGATAGGTATGCTAGTCCGTCTTGACGGACTAACATGGCAGACTAGCTTTAAAACTAGTCCGTCACTTGACCGACTAGCTTTAAAGCACCTTCAGCCGTCCTACTTCGACGGACGAGGTCTAAGCTTTTCACGCTGGTCGACATAGGTATTCGAACCGACCAACATTCGATCTTTTATTCCGAACCGAGATCGAACCCAGACCGAATGCATCCCCGCCTCTTCTCGAATGACCCGACTCGTCTCCGACAGCTTCCCTGACGAATAGTCGGGGAGAGATCTTCGAGCATGCCTTGAAAGATTCCACCCCGAACCCTTATTTTCAAACCCGATGCCAGCACTGATTTAAAACCGATTAATTCCGACCTCTCATACCACGATAAAATACTGACGACAAACTGACAACAGACCGAACCCTGCCATAATCATCCTGATGGCTGCCGAATTCGTCCCGACTGGCACAAAAGTGTTTTTGGGTGATCGGTCTGCCGGTGTGACTCTACCATTAGGCACGCCAAGGTTGAATCTACTTAGCGACTTATGTGAGGTTGTGTTATGTTGAATGACATGAACAGGGATTGCAAAGGCAACATAACATAGCTTACGTACCTAAGTGGTTCCAGGAATAAAATAACTAAAGTATATTATGTGCGTCTAGATGTTATTTTTAAAAGGGAAATTGGAAAAAGATTAACTAAATACATCATGTGAAATAGTTTATTGTTGTTGACTACATGAGTGGCTTGACATTGAAATAAACTCATCCCTCTCCAGTAATAAAAAGTGCCGACTTCCTGGTAGGATATTACAAGTGTATTTTGATTTAAAAAAGGTCATTCAAGTAGCCTTTGGTGATTTTACAAACCACTTTTGAGGCAGATAAGGAGCTTTAGTCTCTATGTGATATACCCACAATATTTCTGTTCTTTGGGATCATATTAATATGTTGAAGTCCCTTCTCGAGTCAAGTGTATACTGTAATTTTTTTTTCATTAAATAATTATCGGCAACTCTGCTGCATGGTAATTTACTGTAATTTTATTCTGCAGTGAGCTACTTCCAATAGTAAATTATGGGGAAATACCGTAGAATGTGCCGTTACCTTAAAGTGCAGTAGAGTTGCCGGTGATTTAATGTGAAAACTACAGTAATTTGTATATTACTATTTTTAGTGGATCATTCGTACAGTGCAGTACATTTTGCGGTAGCTAGAGTCACCCTATGTCACTTTAGAAATAATCATACATGTATCAAACTTTTTTTCCTCGAATATTTGAAGAGTGCTAATCAACAACAATAAAATCTGCAAACCTCAATTTGATAAAGCCATTTTATCGTTTCGTCTAAAAAACACCGAATATTTCTTACTTAATAACGAAATTCAAGGCAAACAAATCATATTCAAAGCTTGTTGTTAAAGGTACTGAAATAAAATGTACGCGACATTCGTCATTTAAGGCAAATCGATTTATTACTGGCGATATAAGAGTAATAAAGTGTTCTCAAAAACGTTGAACTTATGAAACAGGAAGGTGCCAAGGTAATAACGTGGTAACATAATAGGCACTTAAATGTTAAGGTACAATAAGTGCTTTTATTCAATACACTCGATCAACTTCATCACGGTCAGCGACGTAATCATAGATGTTGTCAGTGAGGTGGAAAAACGGCAGTTTTCCCCGACATTTAACACCATAAAGGTTCAAGGACATATTTAAAGCCTTGGGCATGCGCTATGAGTGCATAGTCATTTCTTCAAAATGCACATGAATGAAGTAACGCATATTTCCGAACTCAATCATTAAGACCTTAACTACATATGCATGGCCGTTTGTGTCAAAATGGTTCATATGAAGTCTAGGGGGGAAATGTGTCACCAAGACTACAATGGATGGTAATCTTCTCAAGGATAATCAATTTACAACGAATAATATAAATCGCCTAGTAAATTGTTAATTGAACATTTTCCTTTCAAGATTTCGGAAAAAATATTTGTGTGGGTTTTTTTTTCTACATGCGTGGGAGCATATTCTCATTGTTGATGTGATACTTTTTGTATCATAAATTTAACCTCTATATCTAAAGGGCCGTCCTCCAATTTAAAGCAAATTGACTGAACTCGCCTTGAAAGTTTGTTCAAATGAAGAATGACAATGTGTTTTCTTTCATATAGTGCATGCAGCTCCGAGGCTTGTTAAGCAAGATTTTAAAAAAAAAGAAAAAAAGAAAAGAATAAGCAGCTCTAGATATGTTAGTCACTGGAACATTGATAGCGTATCTGTTAAGATTATAGTATGGTTGTATCTGCTCAGGGTAAAATAGCCGATAGATTCTAGTGCTACAGATTTGTCTTTCTACATTTGTGATACCATAATTGTAAACCCCCCCCCCAAAAAAAAAAAAAATGAAATAAATAAATAAATAAATAAATAAATAAATAATAAATAAATAAAATAAATGATACATAAATTAATTAATTAATTAATAATAAATAAATATAATAACATTAATAATATAATAAATATAAAAGTAAATAACTACATGAATAAATAAAATAAATAACAATATTTCAAAAAAATAAATAAATAAGCATTATACCGTTAAGTCCCAATGTGCACAACCAACAATTGCTTAGTGAATTGTGTTACAAGTTGCATATTGAAGATTGTGAAAATGACGTCTTGTATCTCCAGAACTGTATCCACAAACAAAATTACGAAGGGGAAGTAGAGGATCTTCATTAACTTTTAAACGGGGGAGGGACTATGGGGTAATAAGAAGAACTGAAAATGCGGAAACAATGCGGAATAAACCTGAAAGCCCAATCACACACACATACCCACACACACATGGTTCTTCGACCCACCTGGTATTTTTATTTATTTATTTATTTATTTATTTATTTATTTATTTATTTGAATATATTTATACAGGAATAAAAGATCAGCAAACATGTTGTTTTACATCAATTTTCTGATTATATACAAATAATAAATAAAATAAGCAGAGTAGTACATAAATAAGAATAATCAAATAACAAAATATAGTATACAGATCTGATTTTAGGTACGGAATGTATAAAATCGAAAAATAACGTAGGGTGAACATAAGCTGACTTTACAATATTCAAAATGTCAACAAGCGGTTTACTAAATGGGAAAGAAATAAAGTAATATTGCATTTGGATCATATTGCCATGACTGTACACAAACACAATTGGCTAATTTATTATATATTATTAAAACAAAAATGTAGAAACAAAAAGAGTAAAGTAATTATTACATTTGGATCATATTACCACGACTGTTTAAGAATAAAATAGGCTGATTTATTGTATGATATTAAAACAAAAACGTTAACTCATGAAAGTGAGCTGTCAGAGATCGGAATTAATGGATCATGGGAAATAAAGTCTTTTATACATCATTTTGTAACGAAGATGGCAAAAGATTCCAGACTTTTGCACCAGAGAACATAAAAGATTTCTTAAAACATTCCAAATTGAAATTTAAAGTATTATAATTACGTGTATTAACATTGTGTCTTTCACATACCATTTCAATATTATTGCAAAGGCGCATCGGGGCCAACCCGTAAATACATTTATACATTTGACAGGCTAAACAATAGTCTCGTCTTTGTGCCATAGATGGCCATTTAAGATCATTTATAATTTGTTCACCGTGACAATTAACATAGTCAAAATTACTAGTAACATATCTTGCAGCTCTCTTTTTAAGTCTTAATAGCTTTGTTTTTGCTGTAATACCGACTTGTCCCCAAACTGATACGGCGTAATCAAAAGAAGGTTGAATATTAGATTTGTATAACATATTTAATAAAGAACTATTTAAGATAAGCCGTAGTTTACCAAGAGATAAAAAAATTATATGCTAATCTTTTCAACAGTTGTGTTATATGTGAATTCCATTTCAAACTCTCATCAATCTGTATTCCAAGATATTTTATAGATTAACTTGTTCTACTGGCTTTTTATCAATAAATAAATGAAGTTCATCAGAAGAATTATTTTTAACATCATAACTTTAGTCTTGTAATTGATTGTAATTGATGGTAAGATGATTCATGTCATACCACTCTTTTATATTATCAAGTTTTTTTTTGTAGCTCAATGTTAACAATATTTGCATCTTTACCAATACTATAAACGACAACGTCATCCGCAAACATGTTACACGTGCATCTTACACTTTCAGAAATATCATTAATCATATAAGAATAAAATAGGTCCCAAGTATTTACCAAATCGGTTAATGTATACATTAAATTATGACTTAAGATAATACATCACCTATCACAATACAATAAATCAAATTAGATTTAAAAAAAAAAAACACGACAATGCACTTTTCTCATTTATTGTATTGTAGGCATGGTAGGAATAAACGATAATTTGAAGCCTCCAATCGTTGAATATTATATTCAAATCATGGGGACGCTTAAATGAAATATAAGCAAATCATCTTACGGTCCCTTTCCCCATATAAATTTTGTTCTGGAAATGTAATGCACAATTTCTGTACGTGCCCCAAAAGGGTAAAAATCAATAAATATTTATTTGAAAATTTTGTTTCTTATTCCACTACGATAAGGCGTTAGAAATAGAACTATTTTGTTGCCTATACATTCATAAATGTAGGTAATGGGAAAAAGCAGCTTGACGACCTTCTTTTTATTAGAAAATCATTGGCATAGAGAACCCGGAGTTTTATTCAATTAAAATAGGTTTCCTCCAATCATCCATTTCAATTAGGTTAATTTCAGTTGAGTATGCTGGGATATTACCTTCACCTGAGCCAAGCAAGGTTTTGTTCTTTCTTGAATCAATTCCAGATATGTAACTCCTATTGTAGATAGGTAAACGATCATCATTGTGAACTAATTCAATTTAAAATAGATTGAAAGTGTAACGTCATTCGTTCTTGAATATAAATCAATTTCACAGAACACGATACTTCTCATAAAGAAAGAAAGTACAAGAGGTACATGCACATAAAAGATGGATGATGGATGTTAACATAGAAACGGAAAAGGGTATGCATACTTAGGTACAGATTATGATACTTTATATACCCCTTGAATCTGTGTCCACGGACAATTGACTGAAATGATTTCCAGTCATGGCATAAAAGTATTGTGTTTTAGTAATAAAAAACTTGAGTTGTACATCGTTGCTTAATTGTGGGAGTTCATATACCATAAGTTTCTGTTGATTCTGTGAGAATCATCGTTTAATGTTAGTTAAGTTTTAAAACTTTAAGAGAATTATCGTTTAATGTAAATTAAGTTTTAAAACATTAAGAAAAAACGTTACATTCGAAAGTTGCGTTTCAACAAACGTTTTAAACTTTGATAATGATGGAACCTAATAACACACCTCTCTTTTTATCATACAAGTACGCTTTTTCCGACAAGATAATTTTAAACCGTGTGTAACCAGGGGGAAATTTATATTGAATGTAATTCTAAATGAAACTTTAATTCAGATTGAACCATATAGGAACTGAAGAACAAGGCTATACTGTTTTGACCCGTCTTTGCGTAAAAATATACCCGTTCACTTCTAACTTGGATTTGATAAGAGTGCATGGTATCTCACTTCGCGGAGACGGAATCGTTTCCGCGACGGATAAAAAGTCTCAGAGATTTCCCCGCGACAATTTTCAAAAACTCAAAGCAGTTTCAAAGAATCATCTTAAAGTAGTTTCCGTGACTCATGAAACATCTCGGAGACGTTTCGGAGACGACTCCGCGACTTCTCCGAAATCCGTTTCAAAGTTGTTTCAAATCCGTCTCAAATTTGTTTCAAAGTAGTTTCCGCGAAGTGGAGATACCACCCTAAAATATTTATTCCATAACACTTGATCAATGAGACTGTGTACAGGTTCTCCTGTTCTGAAACAGGGTATATAAATTTTATGTTGTCATTAAGGAAGTGGATGTGATTTATTTTACTTCAGGTCAACTCTTAAATAACGATCAGAAACGCTTTTCTCATCTTACAGAAGAAAACCTTATTTCAAAGTGGACAATTCGATTCATTAAGGTAAGAACGAAACGGAGCCATGATTCGTCCTTCCAAAGTGGGCATAATAGTGCCAATGCGCTTGCTATTTGTGTATGCTGTTTGTTTAGAATGAAAGAAAAGTGATGAAGGTGATAGAGACACTGACTTACACTGTCTCAATAATGACAGAGATTATGAATACTGTAAAGAATACATGATTCTTAATGTTCAGTGTTTTGGTATTTATGGAAAGAAATGTTTACGTAATTCCCATGGTGATATACCCGGCGAGTCTTTCACGATAGAAAGCGCTTCAGATTTAAAAGAAGTTGATGTAATTGAATCTCATTACAATATGCCAACATAAATGTCATTATTGACATATAATGTATAAGACTGGTGTATGAATTGTAAATAATACGCACTAATAATGTCGTTGATGTAACGGCAATCCTTATGGCGAAGTTCCGTTCCACTTTCTTCTTGAATCTTGAATCCATATAAAACGCCAACTTAAACACTTATAAACAAAGAGGGTTTTCAATGAATCATTATCAAAATGTTACAGTGTATAATGATCGAAATAAGGAGGCTATAAAACCTTTTGTACTATCCCATATTTTCTTCTCTTTGTTCTCTTTTTTCTCTCTCTCTCTTTTTTTTTCTTCGCATCTACCAGATGTGGATTTAATTGGGTGACTAGATTTGCTATGCTCATTACTATTCCCTGCGTACATTTCTTATGCGTTGGGCGTTATGTTCTAATTATTTTTTCTGTTTGTGGAACACCTTAATTGCTATGAAGATAATCCCCATATGAATATTGCAATACCAGTCTTGATCTATTAATACTATGTCCGTCTGGAACGCTCAAGGACTCTCTTTGTAAACCAATTGATAATTATTTCTCTTTTAACTTTCATGCGGATATATGTTATATAAATAGTGTACAGTCTATCGCGCAATATACTGGATTATAAGTACGACAAATACTAAATTATTCCGAGTGCAGATTTGTTTCTCCGAGGCCGCAGGCCGAGGTGAAATAGATCTGCACGAGGGATCATTTAGTATTTAGAGTTCATATACTCCAGTAATGTTGCAATATGGAGCGTTCACTATTTATTATAGTAAATAGACCCCTAGATCGTTGACCTTGCCTAATCTGGTTTTATGTTTGCCAATAATTCTTTGGTGCTAATTACACTATTGTGACGTATATTGTTGCTGCGCGTATCCATTGTTATTAACATTTGTGCGCACCATTTTACTGTTATTGCGCGCTAGCGCAACATGGCAATCGATAGAATCGATACTCTCCCCATTCATTTAACACGGGCTTTACTGTTTACCCTCCAAAAAGAGAAAGTTATATTGTACATATGTACAATATAACAAATTGAAGGTAGGACACGTGGTACTGACCTAGCCAATGGCAACGCGTATTTTTCTACAACTATTTACTATATATATATATATATATATATATATATAT
>CALNVZ010000174.1:21032153-21054965 GCA_940671915.1 Paracentrotus lividus
GTATCCGCTCCTGTAACAATCTAGATTATTCCATCTATGTAACTGTTACGTTTCTTTACAAAATTTCATAATTATGAGTGCACAACTATCTAGAGTTTATCTTTCAGCTCTGCTTTCACCAGCATCTGAACTTAAGTGTATTCCAGTGTTTTGTGCTAATGTTTACGTCCTAAAATTACCTGGTTTGTAGTTGCTTTATCCAGGGGAAAACGATACTATGAAACCTATTTATTCTCGACACCTCCATTTTTAGTCTAACACGAGAAATGCTTTTATGACTGATGGATTTGAAACCTGACACGAGATACGAATTTCGTGCACTTCCGCTAATTATAACACTATAAAAAAAAAATTAAAAAAAGTGTGCGCGGGTGAGTTTGTCAGCGCGCGAGGGTGTGTGTAAGGACGGGTGTGTGAGAATGTGAGGGAGGATGTGTGTGTGTGCGTGCGTGTGTGTGTGTGTGTGATTGAGTGTTTGTGCAATAAAAAAAGGACGCTTATTGAGTAAACTATCATTTGCCCTTAGGGTACATGCAGGTAATATGGGCTGGCAGGTATTATAGGCACCGTGAAGCAAATCATGTCGTGACCGGTGACCGGTGTGAGCGCCATATGTTGTTAATATGAACTGCTTACAAAAATATATCGTCGTGACAGCAGCTGATGCCGGAATTTCTCTAAGAAAATTGCTAAAAAAACAACAAGGTAGGTAAAAATTACGGCATTTTTTTACCCTGATGTAAAACTTGATATTTTACAAAATGTGATGCTAAAAAAAAAAGGGTAACCTCAATTATTTATATATTTAGTAAGCTTATAGCTTCGTTTTGATCATAATAGCGTGTGAAGGTCAATTTGTTGCAGTGAAGGGGTGCAATGTGGCATTGAATGCTTACCTGACATGCAACAATGAGGCATCAATCTCTTCGCTAATATTTTTAAAGATATATTTACAGTATATTATTAATAGAAATAACTTATTGTAGGCCTATATTGATTTATTAATGAAAATAATATAATATCTATAATTCAAACAGGCAAAAAATTTAAATTGAATATCTAGTCAAAGTACTTAATGAAGGGTCTTATAATTTAAAATTATATCTCAAAGTTAATGATTTTTAACATTTTAAGAAATTCCAGACATAGTAGAGTCATTGTAATTTATATATAATAATAATAATATATATATATATACACACATTAAATACATGCGCCCATATTATTTGCACATGCAGGTAATATGGGCACTTTTGTGATGACGTCAACATTTTAATATTGCAGACAGGGGGGTTGGTGATAATTTTTTTTTCTTCACAATAACAGTAAGAGCAGAAGTTATCGATCCATATAAAGAAAGATCAGGCTGTGTGTCATTTTGCAATCTTATGCAAATTATGGAAATGTGCTTAGGGGGCCATATTACCTGCATGTACCCTATCGCACGTGAAATAGAAAAGTACAATAGCCTCTGTTACGAAAATTACACTGATGAAATAGTGATGGAGGGGAAAAACATAATGTACGTTTGAAATCAAAATTTCATATATTTACTTTTCATATTTGTTTCTTTTACACGTGTAATATTATGATTAAAATGATGTGATATCATAATATATTTAAGTTGATTAAAGTGGGGTTGGGGTTGTTCTGTACTTTGTATATCAATTTGGTATTTAACCTTTGGACATTTTGATCACTGAATGGAGCTTTATACGTATTATGGACTGCCCCTGACCGACAGTTGGCTACTATCATCGATCGATATCGATAACCAGAGGTAGTGGACTCTTAGCAATTTTTCCGTCTCGGTAATCGTGAGAGCATTTGATTAGTTTATTCCTTTATGTTTCTCTTTATTATGCACTTCATTAAAGGACGACTCCGGGCTGAAATGAAAAAGTTTTGTAAAATTAAGTAAAATTCATCAAGCACAACACAGAAAATTTCATCAAAATCGGATGAAAAATAACAAAGTTATGCTTTTTTTAGGTATTGACTTTTGTTTGGTAAAACAGTTCTTGGCAATTGTCTCATTGTCTCATTTGAATATTTGAATATTCAAATGAGTAAACTGATGATGTCACAGTCCCCCTACTTCTTGTGTATTTTATTATATAAAATCCTATTTATCTCATTTTTTCATATATTGCGCATACAGAAATAATGTCCCTCATACTGAAATAAGTAAAAACACTTGTGACCTTGAACATTCCACTAGGATTAATCCCTGTTTTTGCGTCCTTGGGGCAGAAAATCTTTACAATGGGTATTTCATACAATAAAATACAAAGAAAGTAGGGGGACTGAGACATCATCAGTTTGCCAATTTGAAGAACTGTTTCCTAAAAAATTCAAAACCTAAGAAAATTCATAACTTTGCTATTTCTTTCCCGATTTTGATGAAATTTTAAGTGTTGTGGTTTTTCGATTTTACTTTATTTTTCTAATGATGCAAACTCCAGCCCGGATGAGTCCTTTAAGGTTTTTACAAAACAGTCATCTTAATAAGGAAATGGACAATGCATTACATGATGTATTGAATCATATTGCCTTTATATCTAATTTGAAGGACATAGGCCTTATTTTTGAAAAGATTTGTTACTAATGTTCACTTGAAAATATTTTTATTTTCTTCGACACTGATATCTATTTCCAAAATAAATTCCTTTCAAAGGCACTTTATTTTCAGGTTTGTGCTTTTGTTCACATGTTATGTCAAATTTCCTCTCAAAATTTTGCATAAAACTGTGACAGTCACAATAATAATATTAATAGATAATATTTTTTATATATCTCTTTATACACTGTTAGAACGCGGTTTAAAAAATTTCGCTGTTTAAAAAAAAAAATTGGTTTAAATGTAAACATTCTTGTTTAATATTTAAACATTGTTGTTTAAAACCGGAAATGCGAGGTTTTATAGTCTTAAAAAAGACCTATTTAGAGATTAGAGTTTAGATATTAAACAGTTTTGTTTAAGGCAAACAATTCTCTCATGGCGAAGGACTTATGCCTCACACATTTAAAAAGCGTGTATGCACAGATGTGTTGGCTCAGTGGATAGAGCGTCTGCCTTATAATCGAAAGGTCGTGAGTTCGATACCCGACCGCGCGTTAACCAAAAGTTGGAACGTTTTTATTTTTGGAGAGAAGCGTTAAACAATACTGTTGATATTTTAAACAACCATTAAACAATAGGTTGTTTAAAATTTTAAGCAACAAGAGTGTTAAAGTTTTAAACAACTACAGGTTGTTTAATTTCTAAACAACGCAGTTGTTTAAGATTTTAAACAACTTGTTTAATTTTTTTCTAACAGTGTATAGTGTTTCCAAGGGCTTAGTGTTAACTTACCTGGCTTAGCTAGGCTGCCCTAGGAGAAGGAGCCTCACTCGGGTCGAGTGTGGCAAATTTGTAGATTAATGTCTTCCCAAAGGACGTTAGTGGAATGGACGGGATTCGAACCGCGTACCTTTTGATCGTCAGTCCGCCGACTTATCCACTCGATCAGACCACACCACCTCTACATAACTTGTTTTCATTTTAGATCGAAATATGCGTACATGAAGATAGTGGAAATATAAAGAAGTTATGATGTTCTTTTTTTCTCTTTTATATATATATATATATATATATATATATATATATATTATTTCAAACCCAAGTGAAATATTACATGAAGAACAATTTTTAATAAAATATTGAAACATGAGTTATTTATTAACGTCATCGAAGCCTTAAGGCGGGAGTGCGTGTAAGTAAACTATACGAGGCAGATTTTAATTTTTTGACAATGTTAGTGATGGTGATAATCATTCACAATAATGTTTCAACGCTCTTAATTCATAACCCTGGGCGAACATGATTATCGAATCATTAAAATATATTTCCCATTAAAATAGAAGGCCAGCTGACAACAGTGTGCCGTTCTTTGTACCGCACACCGAGACACCCTCGGGAACAGACGATGACACAAATTTTGAGACAATATGGCACGGTAGAAGAGATTTATTTGGAATCAAATGTTCAGATGAATTTCCACAAAATAACACGGTGCTTCAGCGAATGTTGTTTATGTCATTGTCACACTGACGTAGTTCGTACCATAGTAATAATTATAAAAGTTACTAATGAAGGGCCACTCTTTCATCTCCCCTTTCTAAAATTTTCCTCTTATTACTTACTCTCTCTTTTGGGGGTATATTTTTTTAAATGTTATGTTAAGTTAGTATGCTCATAATTTGGTTTTATTATATTCTTTTGGTGGTGGTGGTGCAAGTAAAGTTGAAGGTATATGGCTTTTTGCCTCAAAAGTACAATGATGAAATAAATCTACTGATTCTCCGCTATAACGGCGTTTTCACGTGCTATCTTTCTTGGCTCATGATCACAAACAACGTGAATATCTCACTTGGAAATCACATTAAATGACCAACCTGTAACCCGATCAAGTTGTTATGACTCTACCTTGCATACGATTATTTGCGTGGTCATACATCTTGTCTTAAATATCTTCATTAATTCACATTAGCATTTCCCAGTGATTTGATTTCATAAAGAATTTATAAATTGAATATATAAGAACAACCAAAGTCCATGGAAGTTCCTTTCGAGTAAATCAAGAAAAACTGAATGATTTTTCTGCAAGTTATTTAGACTAAGTGGTCATTGTTTTCAAATGCAGATTATATAGGCATATCGTCCATTCCCCGACCTTCCCCCCCCCCCCCCCCCCCCCGCTCCAAATATATTTTTTTGAAACTCAACCAAAGAAATCGCTTGTTTTTTTTTTGTTTTTGTTTTTTAATACGTTCACATCTTCATAAGATTTAAGTACAAGGCGTGTTATTAATGTCTACAATGATTTTTTTTTTTTTATGAACGTCAGACTGCGACTGTGTGGAGTCGAAATCGTGATTGAGTTTTGAAGACCGACTGGTATTTTTTGGAATCGGAGAAACCTCGCGGCATTGTTTTGGTTAAGGATAAAGCGTAGGTAGAATGGAAGAATATCCACCGGGCTGCCGTCTAGTAAGTTCGTCGGAGAATGTGGATATTTACGCAGGCAAAAATTGTATCCGTTTTGTCCCAGGCGATATGTTGGCCAAATTACTAAACTAATATTCAGATCGTTAGTGAACAATAATTGGTCTATTGACACATGATTGAATTGTTGTGAGCTATAAACAGTACTACGAAATAAAGTTGACCCTGAAAAAGAAAGAAACAAGACTGTGCTCATGTGCTCATGTTCCAATCCATTGAAAGAATCAAGAATGTGCTCATGTTCAAAACTAACATTGCCGTAATAGTGCCGTATTTGGAATACAAAAGTGTAAACCGCCGACCGTGTAAATGCTAAATCATATGCGTACAATAGCGTCATAAGCGAGACGTTACTTATGGTCCTATATATTAGTTCCTAAAAAGATTGCTTTAGACTTGAATTTCGAATTTCATATCGTAATAATTTTAAATGATGTCGAATGCGTTGTTTGGTTTTAACATTGTTTGTTTGTTTGTTTTTGTTAAAGTAATAATATTCAATGCGAGAATTTTTATTTATTTTTTTATTTTTATTTTTTTGTTGTTGTAAGAGCTACTTTTTTTGAGAAAAAAAATGAAAGAGTTTAATATCTAAGGTAGATATCCCATGACGCACGTGATCACCCGATACCTGATCTAGATGTGCTTCATTCGTGTGCTTGATTAAATTCTAACATAGTTTTATAAGTGATTTTTAAAGAATGGACCAAGGTCCAACCTTTTCCAACCCCTTAGTTTTCCATGGTTTGGCAAGTGCACTTGAGTCACCTTCCATTCGCCTTTTATATTTTCTTTTTTTTTCATCACCAATTCTTTTAAACTGTCTTACACTGTCTAATTGCAGCTTTATTGCTGACATATCAACTTCAAACTCTTGTTACACAAATCTAGTCGTTAACTTTTTTTTAAACGAACTTGGGTGGCATTTACACTTTTGAGGCGGTTCACACATTATTTATCACACAGCGATATTTTGGAATAGCAGTTGGCATATACGGCAAACAAACGGATGAGATGTTGATGATATCTACATATTCCTTCTGACCATGCTTAAGCTTTGCTTTCCATGTAGCTAAGAGTCCGGGAGTGCAATCATATACGCATGGTAGTACTTGACCTATCTTTAAGTAGTAACCCGGGGAATTACTAACTGATATGATGAGGCGTGTTAAGAAGAATTAGAAAGCGAACCTTGTAGAAAAGATATCCGTTTGTATGATCCCCCGCCCTCCTTACTCTACTCTCCCTTGTGTATTTATCTATTTTAAGGTTTGGGTCTAATGATAGTTGATCTTTTCAGGCTCGTACAATATGCAAGGACAATTTGTTCAACGAAGGAAGCTTTTGCAAACCTTATTATGGAAAATTATAGACAAGACTAATATTTTCTTCAATTCAGTCGAATTTGAGAGTCATGAATCAAAACTAAAATAATGGGACATGAAAGAGACCGTATAAAGTGTTTTCCCACTGCTCTCATTTCCCTTCCCGTTCATAAAACATTCCTTCCAGGCTAAAATATACTGAAGACAGCGAAAGGGACACAGTCGGTCAGAAAATCAAGAACCTTGGAATGTCATGATAGCCTTGAATAATCATATCTGATTTTGACTTACTGACCAAATATAAATTGTATCCTTCTCTAACGCGAAAATGTTAAGAATCATTCCATATAAATCAAATTCTTCTGACAATCTATACATACCTGTATTTCACATGTCTATTTAACTCCTTGCTATTCACCCTAGAGGACAATCTGAACTCCCACAAAGTTGGCCCGTGACATTTACAATGAGAGCGTATCTTTTTCACAGAGCTCTTCATGTGGTCTTTATTGGTACCATTCTCAGTTCACAGCCCAAGGCTTCCCTTAGGCCGTGGTAAATAAGAACGAAAGGTCTAAAATGACCGTTGGTGTTCTCACTAAGGTTCAGTGTCAATGAAGTGGAGTCACTAGTCCTCCTTTCAAGTATGCCTCGCAAACTTTTCATCTACAAAGCTATCCAACCCCCAAATCGCCACAAACTAGTTGATAGTACTTCGTCTTTGAAATTCTACTTTTTAAAATTAGTTGAGTAGTCTTTACACTTGTGATGTCCTAATTTTCTTTTTTTAAATTCTTAGTGACTGAAACGACATTGACACTGACGGTCAAGATTGAAAAAATATATGTAAGGAATATGGACCGATTTATATCTTAATCAGATTTTTCGGAGTGCTAATTATTCTTTTAAACAGATTATACTGAAGAAAAAAAAAATCACCCCAGAAAGATATTCTGGAATATGTAATTTACAGTGTTTTCATTTGTTTCAAATGTCCTAATTTAAAAAATTAAATGTTGTTGAATTTTATTGCCTTAGGCATTATAACGAATTACTTGATTGAATCTCTCGAAAAGTGATATTAAAAGCACTTTTGAAAAAGACGAAGAACATTTACCTGACATATTTCCTTACCAGTTCCCACCACATTCATTGCAATGTTACAAAAGACGATATCTTCTGAAGGTGCTAGTTTTAGAAACATGCTAGTTTTAGAAACATTTTGCGAAACTGTTTATTTCTGCGCCGCTTACATGGAACGGCATAAAACTTGATATATAACACACTTTATAAGGCTCTCTGGAATTGCTATATTAATTACACAATGTGTTTTATCTCACGTTTTTTGCCTCATTCATATGATATAAATGTAAAAGTCAGATACGTTTAAGCTCCCACCCCCGTGAAAAAAACATTCGCATTATCTTCTTATTATTTCAAATGCCTCTAAAGGAATTGGCTGTGAGATTTTTATTATGGGTAAATAGAATCAAAGCTTAATGATTCCTATTCTAATCCCTGCATTTACGATCATACTTGGGAGATGTTGGTTTTTCACATAATTCTATCCCGTCAATTAAATCAATAATTTTGCAGAGGAGTAAACAATTTCATTTATAAATCTCAACCGGTTGCTTGAATATGTAGTAGAGTTGTTAAGACCTGCAATAAATGGCCAATAAATTGTACTTTTTTATATATAAATCATTGATTTATTGTTCACTCCTACACAAATGCACCCACGCAACTCGATTGTACAACCATTTCACCGTCTATCAGGAAAAAAATGGGGGGCATTTCATGAAAGGACTTGTCAGACATTTTATCCGACAAATTTGCTCTCAGCCAATCAGATGCAAGCATTTCAGTAGCTTATAACAGTTTGTCGGATAAAACGTCCGACAAGTCCTTTCATGAAATGCCCCCCAGGTTGCATTATATTTATTCATAACGTTACAGCGATTGGATATGACCGACTAAATGTTAATAATTATCTCCTGTAAAATGCTTCTAAAGGTATAGCGGTATCTGAATGGTGAAACAAAAAAAAATAAATAAATACAAATACAAATAAAAGAAAACAACAACCAAAAAATCCCCAAAATTTGTTTTTGACTGACAATACATTAACATCTTCATAAGATGTAAATAGAAGGCATGTGATTAATTTGTAAGTATATATTTTATAGATAACTAATGATTAGATAATGATATACGTGTGGTTTAACTCATGTGAATAAAAACAAAAAGTGAAAACTCATTAAGATGGTGATGAATTCATGTGATTAAAACAATAATAAATAACAGGAAAGTTCAGAAAATTAAGAACGTTTCTACGTTAGGTGAAATGGTTGATACGCGTAGTAATGTAATCGTCTTTAACTTTTTACTAAAAGGTGAACTGAATAAATTTTAGAGTCAAATTTGCGAGGATCAAAGCTAGGTGAAGGCTGTGGAAAGGCGATGTAATCTTGGTCTAGTTTATTACTTTAGTATATTAGAGTAAATATTCCCATTTAGATGTTACCAGTCTCATTGCATACAACGCTTTCATTAAAAATGACTTTCATAAGAAACTTCCTTCTCAATCGAAGTCATTCTCAATCACTCAACCTATTCATAAAAAGCGTCCTTAGAAAAGTACGGAGTTCACAATTTTCTAGGTAGGTATTTGTGCTGAGAGAAATTCCAATATATCAAGGGCTTAATTTTGTTGCTAAACCTTGTATTTCACAGTTCATGTTATTATATTTTTTTTTTTTAAAGAAAAAAGCTTGTATTATTTCTAATTGTGAATCTAATTGTGTAAAATTTAGTACTGTTGAAGATGTGGTAGGAGGGCTATGAATAAGCATGGACATCTTTAAACATACAAGGTACATCGATTCATGTTGATAAGTTAAGGAAAATCAGTCCATAACTCTTAGATTTGAAAACCCAGCTTTAAAATATCCGTGCGGCTAAAAGAAGACCAACCATACCTGATGAACTCCAATAGGATGACATTTAAATATTATGAAAACGAAAATACATTTTTTAATTCATAAAGATCTACTCAGATCTAATGAGATGAATCCGTAGAAAGATAGTGATTAAGAATACTAGCCCTAAAATAAACATCAATTTAATATGGTGTCCATTTTATCCCCTTAACACCTCGTCAAATCTCTCTCTCTCTCTATTTTTCATCTTGTCTTCCTCTCTTCCCTCCCTCTTTTTCTCCTTCTATCCCTTACTCTATACCTGAATTTGATGCTTGAAACCAATATTGTCGTAAATCGCTCTGAATAATATCCGCTCTTTAGCCGGTGCATAAGGTCTTATAAATTATTGATGTGAATAAAAGGCAGACAGATGAATACAGGCTGATATCTGTCAACATCGGTTTTATTGGTATAACCCTTTTGCTTATGACGTTAAGGGAAACCTCAATTAATCATTTTTGACAGGGTTTCCGTTTATGGAGGAGTATAATTGCAATGGTTTCTCAATTTCTCTGGGTCACATCCCCTTTTGATAACATTTTAAAGCTTTTGTAGGTCATGTCCAATATTTTACTGATATATACTGGGGCGTTTTTGAAAGTGGAGGGACTGAAGCGAAAGTGGGGCTGCAGCCTCAATCCCCCCCCCCCCGCTCCCCCTCCCGGCTCCGAGGCCTCTGCCAAAGATTTTGAACATTGCATTTAAGGTGAAAAGCTATCGAAGATGTTGCCACCTAGCCTTCTCCAATTACCAGCCTAATTCATATCCTCAATAGTACAAAGAAAGTGAAATTAATATGATACAGTGCTTTATCTAAAGAATGTATTCTTGTTCTTCTGGATGTTTGCCCATTTTATTTATTTTTTTTTTTTTATCTTACTTCATTTTACCTGGTATTGTACAAAGGCAGGTAGGGTTATACTCATCACTGTTGTGATATCAATTTCATATCAAAGACATCATCACGTGAATATAAACATTTGCTTACTTCTTCCTGTTTTCGATAAAATGTTGGTGGCAACAAATAGCCGATATGTGATGAATACGGAAGCTGTTGGAAGGTATAGTAAACCTTGGACAGATCTCTTCTTCTTAACATTGTTAGCGAGTTGTCAGGAAGCTAAATCTTTTCATCCTCTCTGAAGAGGAGCTATCTCTATTTAAAAGGAAACGCGAGAGTTCCTTTGATCGCAGTTCAAAGAAAAGTATTACGGTGATAGTCGGCCTGATCAAATATTTGAATTGGAGAGTAATATTAACATTAACGGTGACGGCTTTTATAAACTTTTGACAGGGAAACGCACTTATCTGGCCTCTGAAAAAAGGAGAGAAGATAACACTCTCCGATTATAATTGACATTTGTAATTCGTTCTGAATGGGTTTGTAAAATTTATAAATAAAAGAACTAGGTTTCTGGATCAATAAAATATACAACATATACAGTATATATTGTAGTCCTCGTACTAGCAAACCATTGATATAAACTGATCTCAAATAGCCTCTTTAGAATACAATCGATGCGGGATTAAATCACTCCCACCATTGTATCAATTCATGATAATGGTTTAAATAAATATTTGAAGAATGTCCATATAATATCTAGGCCAATGAGCCTGCTATTTTGTAGCTTACGGTGTCATAATGAGTCTCGTGGGCGCAGGTTAATACTTGCCAGAGAGGGAAGGATAGTTTGCACGTTGCCTCTTTACTATACCTTCTTATCATGAGCATCAAAGGTCTGTTGGGTATACCTCAAGATAAAATATACGATCTTAAAGACTATACGGCAGGCGATTTAATCGATATGAAACTGTCAACTAGCATCAAAGAAGGAGCTTCCTTTTTTTTAATGTTGAGTAGTTACAATTCAGGCAGGAAAAATAAATAAGTGGAAACCAAATTTATCATCATACCTAGTGTCCAATTAAAAAAAAAAGCTTGCTTTTTACATGTCCCCAACTAGAATTTTACATGAACGTATCTGAAAGTGTTTTGAATTATTATGACGCTGACTAGTTTAAAATGTCAAAAAGTTTCATTTGAGAAGGACATGAAAATAAGGACGCGCAGGTTGTTTGTTTGTTTGTTTGTTTGTTTTTGTTTTTTTTTCTGTTTTTGTTTTTGTTTTGTTTGTTTGTTTTTTTTTTTATAATATGTAACTGCAAACAATTGCCACCTCGGGCATCGATAATCGACGGTTGACAGATGGGCATGCCAGCAGATTGAGAGCAGGCCAATCAAATTGAATTGCTTCTGGTCAAATGTCAAATACAACAGACAGAAACTAGATTTTATACTTGGAATTTTCTGTGTAATCTTAGGGATATAGTTTGGCTATGACATAAATAGCTTTTGAATTTATGCATGAGTGATCACGTATGATCTTTTGAATCACATATCATTATGGAAGTTTTTTAATGTATTGTATTGTCTGTGATGGTAATTACTTAATAGAGTAGTTAATTCGTACTTACCCTAATTTTCACCTTTTTACACAAGTTGCCAGTGCTCACACAAACATGAGATATTTAGGACATTTTGTTGTCATATGATATACATATATGAAACATTTTCCAAATTCAATAATTGTTCTTATAGTTTTAGGGCCGTGTGAAAAGTATTTTCAAAAGTTCCCGGTCACTCAATAGAGTTTAGCAGGGAGTGATGTCGTCCGTTCACAGGATCTATACATATTTAGAGTCCGATATGTCAGTTTATGACTCATGCATGCATTTCGCTGATTGCACATTGCATTTTATCGTTTCTAGGCTTCTTTGAATTTATTTGATAAACGTTTGCAGTTCTCCTTTGACGAAGTGACCTGACTTCATATTGAAATTCTTTAGTTGCCAAGAAGTTTGACATCCCATACCACACAAAGAAACGTGACAATGTTGATTCACGTCATCTTTAATCTAACTCCGAAGTGCGTAAATTTGAGTATCTTGGGGGGGGGGGCTGGAGGCACGAGCCCCGGGCGGGAAGAAAACATGAGGGAGACATCAAAGAGAGTAGGAAAAAATGATCGGTGATCCCACGTGGCAAATGGGGTGCATATTTCATCAAATTATCAATTTGTCGCTCCGACCATTTTTTGTGCCCCATTAGTTTCGTGTTAATTTGGCGAACTGTTCTATCTGTACGGTCTATGTACGATCTCGGACAATCTCCCAAACGCTTCCTGGAGAAAATGTTAAAATAAAAGTTTTGCCCAATACCCCCACAATATCCATTCCCCTGTTTATACATATGCTGGGGCCCTTTTTCGTTTACCCGGCGGGCTAAGGCCCCTCCCTCCAAACTCCATGAAATGCACCTGCTGTGCAGAGTTGTTATTGTTCTTTAAGTTAAATCGGAATTTACGGCTACAGGCCTAAGTCCGGGGGGAAAGTCAAAGTTTATTTTGATGGGGGGTCCAAATTGATTTTCTCTGGTTTTTTTTATTCGATAGAAATTTCTATCTTCTCAAAATGTATCATATAAACTCAAACAAACACAAATCAGAATGAACAAAATAACAAGAGGCGTCGGAAGGCTCTGAGGAAAGAAAGAATTGGAGGGACAAGCCATTTTCCAATGCATTGTCTCCTCAGAGCCTTCCGACGCCCCTGAAAAGAAATAACTCAATCCTTGCATGTCTACAATGTAAGTTCATGCTGCTGCAGAAAACCTACTTAGCAAGGGTCACACATGACTCAAATAGAACACTGCATGTGGCTAACTTTTACCATCAATAACATCCTCGTCTTGATTGGTAGTCAATACTTGGTCACGCAACCTGAACCTGGAGAGAGAACATAGGATGTCAGAATTAGGTCTCCTTCTCTATACTCTATTTAAACCAGCCATGAGCCCGGTTGCAATCATTCAATGTGCACGTGCATTACTTTTTTTTTTTTTTTTTTTTTTTTTTTTTTTTTTCTCGTTCTTGGTCAAGAGATAATATTGTAAAATGTATGATAATTTTGTGTAACCATGTAATGGAAAAGACGATATGAAAATTTTTATTTTTTATTTTACATGTCGTAGCATTTCTTTTTAAATGTTGTAAACGACTTTTTTAGGTCTTGGGCAACACAAGGTTTAGCCTGGTGACGCCCCATAGTTTTTTAGAGACAATTTGAAAATTGCTTCTTTTAATTAATCACTTTCAACAATTTGATAGTACACATCTCAAACTAAAACTTAACTATACGTTGCTACCAAATAACCCCATTCTGATTCGGCATACATCGAACTTGTAACTGCCGGTATTTCAAATTATTTGTGTGTCCAAACACAGTAGCAATATCCGAGATCAGGCAAGCCTTGTATCTATTCCTATTATTTTTTTTTTTCTTTTTCATTGTTCTTATTTCTTATTTCATCTACAAACATTAGAAAATTCAATCGGAAATAGGAGTTCGGATGTAATTAATGCCATCCCATTTATAGGGCTCTGTAAATGTAGTCCTCGGGGTTTCTTTTAAAAGCTCATGCTTTTAACCTATTTATCCTACCTATAACCTTTATCTGACAACATTTGTAACGGTGCTTTTACATAAAAAGGCGAATTTGGTCTTTATGGATCTTTCGAAGGAAAATGTGTTAATCGTGGGAAATATTGGTATGATTCCTTTAATGTTTAAGGAAACAACACACAATCAAAACTCAACTTTATTAAATCGTAAACATATTTATCAACTTCATGTACGGTATATTATATTTAGAAATGTACCTATACTCAAGAACTGCAATTCTATATAAAATTGCCATGTATACTGCCTGTTACATTGGTAACAAACGGATATTAAAGTGGTGTCTACCTAACATAAATGTTAAATATGCCATTTATGTCGGGTATACACAGCCAACTTGACCACATAGACTTGGCCACGTGGCATAAGAAATGTTCAATACCCGATCACCAATCTCCATTTTCCTTCCCTATTCTACATACATTTAGGTGTTGGTAATCCATTCTCTCTTCAAGTACTACTTCAATGCTTCTCGGATTTACTCATGTGGAATTGTGGTTCCACTTCCCACTAAACATCTCGTTTCTTACTTCCCTTCTTCCCACAGAAGTAACTCACTTCAATTGTTGTTTTGTCCGAGCTCTGATGTCTATTTTTTCAACACCCTCCTTTCTTTCTCTCCCCACTCTCTCTCTCTCTCTCTCTCTCTCTCTGTCTTTCTCTGTCTCTCTATCTCTCTTTGTCTCTTTGACCTCTCCTGTTCCCTATATTTTCTTCTCGCTCTATCGTAATCCTGATCTATCTCTATCATTTGGTACAATTATAACTTTCAGTCTTTATGTGTTTTCGGAAACACATATGATCATTCGCTTTTTTTCCCCTCTTCTATTGTCTTTTTTTCCCCTTCCTAATCCCCAGTTGGCGCTGCCAAGAATACTCGGGTTCGATGTACTAGGGAGTCTGTCCCGGGGGACCTTCTGGACACGTTGGAATTGCTGTCAGGGAAGTGGCGAGGACGTGTTCGTCTTCCCCCACCGATGATATCGTGATGAAGTCTGAAGTGTTAGTGGTCTACGCAGTCTTTCTCGTGACAGCCATCACTCTCGCCGCAGCAAGACAGCCACTTCAGCCTTGGCAACGACCTGGCTGCCATCTTGTTGGTAAGACCATGTACATAGTAAAGGTCGTGCAAATGTCCGCGGCATGGTCGAGGGGGTAACAAGTCAATTTGAATTACATGTTAACTCGAAATGGATTTTTTTAAAAACACAACTTATTCTTGCATTTCATTCCATTTTTATTTTGCTGTTTGTTTTATAAAAATACAATTTTTATCGGCTATATTTTTCGTTGGGCTTATACGTTGTATTATATTTTCATGTGTAATTATATGACAAAATATTGAGCATAAACACTTAAAAAGGTTAGGTTATATTAAGCAACTATATCAAAAAGTCTAATACGGTGAAAGCATTAAAAAAAATTAAGGTATAGTATTTATTATTATACATTCCCGCATAATGATACCGTGCTCGAACTTTATCAAAGGAAACTTTTGCGATATGAGACCCTCATTGCTGTCATCGCATGTCATACTGTGTGAAGAAGAAAACCTAAAAAATTTCATTTATGTAGCTTTATAACATGTTTCATAATAAGCATTTAATAATTTTTTTTTAAAGTGCAACCGACCGGAATTAGCAAATTATTTTTCACGCATAGACTGAAGTGTTTTTGTTTTAGTGTTCATTTCGTTTAAAAATCTCTGGCAATTCCTGTCTGACCTAAGCAATTATGATTACAGCATTAGCTGGAAGACAAAGAAATACTCTTAGATCCTGAATGAAGTTTAACAATCCCTTCAAATCCTTAGAGTTCAGTTTAAAAGTCCTTTATATATTTCTGCCGGTTTTAGGTAGAACAACTAAACAGCGAAATCTTGTGATATAAAATTTGCATTTTGCATTGGTTTCAACGAAATTACATGGAATTAACTGTGTAATACATTTCAACCGATTGGTAGCATTTTTTAAGATGGTCCCATGTTCTTATAATTAATGGTAGTATCTCACTTTGCGGAGACGGATTTGCGACGCATTTGGGACTACTTTGAGACTATTTTGAGACGGTTTTGAAAATTGCCGAGGAGACGTCTCGGAGACGTCTCTGCGACGGAAAAAAAGTATCAGAGACGTCTCCAATACTTGTTTCCGTCTCGGAGACGTCTCCGATATTTTTTTCCATCAAGGTTTTGAAACTTGTCGGAAAAAAAGTATCGGAGACGTCTCCATGACAGTTTCAAAACCGTCTCAAAGTAGTCCCAAATCCGTCTCTGCGAAGTGAGATACCACCACCAGTGAACCAGGCCGTACGGTCCGGAATCTATTTTTCCATCACAAGCGGAGCTAGTTATTTCAGTCATAAAAAATGAATAATAGATATGAAAGGCGTAAATTTTTATATATTTATTTTCTACTTTTAATAGCTTATAGGGTGCTAATGGCGTACCACCTGACCGTGACCTTAGCCATGGCAAGGTCATTGAGCGCTAAGCTATCTTAATAATTCAAAATATATACATATTATATCACTTAGTGTTAGAAATTCAAATAATACATGATATTCACCTACACATTGGAAACGTAGTATTTAAGAGTTTATTTTGCAGATAACCTGTTAAGTATAAATTTTGAGGGAAAAAAATGAAATGGACAAGATCAAGACTTAATGAGCAAGAGAGAGAGAGAGAGAGATGTGTTAAAAGAGAAAATACAATAGATACAATAGGAGTGGGGTAGTTTGGAGAGAAAGACATAGAAACTATAGAGAAGTGTAAAGGAGAATGAAAGAGATAAAGAGAGGGTTTTGTGGCATATGTTGGAGGAGTGGGAGTGTTGTGTTGAGCTGTGTTGTGTGTACGTGTGTGTGTTGTGTGTGGTGAGGATATGTGGTTGGTGTGTGTGTTGTGTGTGTGTGTGTGTGGATGAGGGTGTGTGGTGTGTGTTGTGTGTGTGTGTTGTGTTTGTTGTGTGGCTTTGTGCGTGTGTGGTGGGAGGGAGAGAGATAAAGAGAGAGAGGGGTGGAAAGCTATATGGTTATAATGCACAGAAACTGACGGAGTGCCAAACTGAAGAATTTGAAGACGGAGAAAGAGAGATAAAAGAAGATGAAACAAACAGTGTTTTCAAGTTAAATTTAAAAAAAAAATAATAATAATTATGAGCTATACACAAAATGAGAGAAAAAAGCATCGTAATTGGATTTAGGGAAATTCGAAATTGGAATTACGGGGATAGTAGCATACATGTTCATGATGCTCTTCTATACATGCATCGTTAGACATACAGTTCGTGTCCATGTTATCTCAATCTTGTGTTACTCTTGGGGAATGTTTCTTGGAACGATTGTGAGGTATATTATGTTAAATGAGCCATCTTGTTCTGTAATTTCACAATAAAACAGTTTTTATAACGCAAATCCTTCTCAGAATAGTTGCACAGTTATATGGTTTAATGGTTTTATTATTAGATACAATAATGACAACTGCTTAAGTGTACTGTGTGCAATCAATTTCCCCTATCCTACTATTAAAATGGAGACAAGCATGATAGACTATGATGTTAATGGAAAGTAATTTTGCAAAATAAAAGGAAAATAAAATGAACCAGATTCATGACCATGAATTTTTTCTTTCTTTCTTTTCAAAAGTGCAATCGCACAAGATGTTTTGATAGAAATTTCAGTGCTGATAAGTCTCTGTGAAAGACTTCCCAGCAAATCAATACAGTTCATGCAATGCCACGCGAGAAATACATTTTGGAATTAGCTGTAAAGGATTAAATGACTAAGGGATAAGACTTGTCTATTACTGTCCTTGGGGGAAACACACGATTCTGAAATGCCCCTGAAGTCTTGGATTATAATGGCAGAGGCCTAACGGGAGGATTAGGTTGTAAATTGGGATGTACCAAAATACACAATGGTTGTAAAGTCATACTCATTAAAATGCAAATTAAATTACGGAGGCTGATTGAATCATCGCTGAGAGCAGAGTTGACGACTGATGTATTCATTTTGGTATGAAATGACAAGGTATGAATGCATAATACAAGTTGGATGCAATACAAGTTGAATGTAGTTTTATAAGAGCAAGTGTATTGTGGTATTATGATTCAGCTAACGAATAAACATCTGATGAAGATGTAAAGTCATTGACATTTTATAGCTTCTTAAGTATACAAAATAACGCTTACCAAATGTTTTTTAAAAAAAATAATAACTAAAAAAAATTATAATCCCTAATACGGTGGAATACGTAAATTGATATGTAAATGAAAATTCAAACTGCCATTCACGGGAATTTCAGTACATTTTGATTATTCCGATTCTTATTGATTACAATGTAAAGGCCCGGTCCCAGTGGCGAGCGGATTAACTGCGCATGAATTGCGACTAAAAATTTCGGGCGTTCGTTTTCATCCGCAATAAAATTGACCCAAAGTGTCAAATTTCCTCGTATGAATTACGGATGTATTAATAATGTCTAGCGAAGAAATGACGAATAAATACGGACATTTCACGAATAAAAGGGAAAACGATTGCGAATGCTCTCCCAAGGGAAGCCAACTGGTAAATGTTAACGAATGTATTACGAACATTGGGGATAAATAACGAAAAATTACGGGTGCATAAGGCATCTATTGAGGAAAAAGATAGGATGAATTGCAACTATCACGAAAGTATTACGGATGCATTAGAATGCATCACGCATGTACTGCGGAAACAGCGGATGAATTGCGTATGCGGGGCATCTGATTTGCGGTCATATAAAAGGGGCACACGGATTTTCGGCATTACTATTAATTCCAATGCCACCATGTGGACACGCACGAGGTCGAAGACACAAGGTGGAGTCCATGACATGCATGAGGTCCTGGAAGATGCCGGGGATACACTTTCTACTGGTGGCAAGGGGAAGGGCAAGGGGAAGGGCAAGGGGAAAGTCCAGAAGAACAAGGAGCAAGCAACTACCCAGCTGCAAGAGAAGAAGCAGAGGAAGAACTTCACCAAGTTTGGTGTCCTGTTTACCAGGACACCAAAAGTGTTCTCTATAACTCTTCAGGCCCTTGACAATCTGTAATTGTAGATGCGTTCTTCCCTGATCAGCTTTCTCGCGCTGTATGGCTTCATTAGATATGTTCTTAGGGCAAAAGCATCGCCGCCCACAATGAAGCAAGGAACATCTTGTGTGTCATTGGGCAGGGAATCTGGACGTGGCTAACCCATGATGTCGTCGTTTTCTAGACCTTTCTTCAGATCGCTGTGGTTGTAGATTTGGGCATCTGATGCAGAGCCCTTTCCTGATACGTCAGCCCAAATGAACTTGTAGTCAGAACTGACCATAGCAAACAATATTACACTAAAGAAATCCTTGTAATTGTAGTATTCCGATCCTGAGTTGGGGGAAAATTTGCATGCCAAATGTTTGCCATCAAAGGCACCTACGGTGTGAGGAAAGTTCCAGTTCTGCAGCCAGTCATCAGCAATTCGCCGCCATTCTTCTTCGGTGGTGGGGCAAGTCATCTGCTCATCGAGGTACTCCTCCTGTATGGCCTTACATATTTCTCTGACAACTTTGCTTATGGTGTTGTGTGGCGCCCTCCAGGCATATTGCATTTCCCTGTATTTTGTACCAGAGGCAAGGTGGCGCAGGGTTCGTGCCACCTTGAGACCAGGTTCCAAGTTAGGTCTGAAGTAGATCTGTTTCTTGGTCAGTCTGGGAGTGAGCCGGTCCACCAATTCGTCAAACATTGCTGGGGGTATTCTCATAAAGTTGTGAAAGGCACGAGGATCTTCATTACGCAGCTCGACCATCAGCTTATTGTACATACCCAGGTCCAGTCTTCTACCAATCCATGCTCTCACCCAAATAGCTCTTTGATTTCTTCTTCGCCTCCTTCTCCGCCTCTGGAGCAATTGCTGGACTCGGAAAAGTTGATTGTTATGTTGATGGATGGCAGCAACTATTCCACGTCTTTGGGGATCCATGACTGCGTCAAAATTCTGTACTTCTCCACATGCAGCTGCACTGGCAATGACTGGCACACGTCAATTTCTACCACATCATAATGTGATGCATCAGTAGCGGACGCAGACCGATGTCATACAATGAATTTATCGGGCCCATGAGTTAACATAATAGAGCCGCTCTTGTCCCCAGACAATTGGGCCCGAGAAATGCATTCAATTCCGTCTTCTTGGATCGACGCCTGTGCATCACATCGAAATCAGACACAAGTCGCCGAACAAATTCAGAATAGGGTCGAAGAAATCGGCAAAATATTAAAAATTGTCTTATTTGGAGGAAATATCATTTGATTTTCTGAATTTCAATGTTTCTTGTATGCTCTGTAAAAAAAAAAAAAATGAGTAGAAATGATTAGGGAAAGTGGATTGTTTTATTGAAATCTTTTACTATTTTCTGGTGACTTGTGTCTGATTTTGATAAAATGAGTGTTTGAGCACTCCCATATTGTTCGCAAATAAGATGCAAAGCAGACGTTATACACACGCACTATTTGCAAGTCGATCTGTACTCATTCGTTACAGGTTATTTTAGTTCGGGATGTAGACGTGATAGGAACGCTGTATGTCCGTTTTACGCCCTATCCAACTCCGCCGCCAAGCCGCAATACCCCGTCAGTTGCGGATATCAGCGGATAACACCGGATATTCAGCGCATGGATTAAGTATATATTGGGGATGAATTGCGTATAAATGGCACGATTTTCCGTTCCCAGGATTTTTGAGCTGCTCAAAAATCCTGGGAACGGAAAATGTGCCTTTGCGGATAATCGCGGACTCGTGCGGATGTCGGTCAACTGAAACAAGCATGTTTTACGAATATTGCGGATATTTAGCGAATGCAATCCAATTTTGTGCGCAATTCATACGTAACTCGTCCTAAACGCCACTGGGACCGGGCCTTAAGTCATTGGGAATTAAAAAGGGTACTGTCATTACGTCACATTTTACATCGGTATGACATGGCTTCACTGGCTAAACATGACAAGTGCACGATGGGACAATCCAAAATGACTATGACTTCAACCATATCATTTTAAAAAGATACTTTTTTCCCAAAAGATACTTTTAAGGACTATGGAAAACAATGGAGATGTTCGATTAAACAAAGAAAAGATTCATACAAAACTCAGTATTGATTTAAATCATTAGTTTTTTAAAGCCATATCAAAAACAAAAACACACAAAAACAATACTTGTTTAAGGCGATACATTCTATATTTCATGATGTTTCGTCTAGAAAAAGTCGTTATTGAACTGTCTTGCTTTTTTTATATTTGATAATGTTTTGTCTAGAAAAAAAGGGGTTATTGAACTGTTTTTATTAATGTTGTTTAAAATAAAAAATAATATCGCAAAGGTAAAATGTGAGTGAGTTGGGAAAAAAATTCATTGTTTAAGACACTCACTGGTCATTTGCACTTCTAAAACAATCTTTGGCATATTGATTGATACATTTGATTCCACAGCGGAAGTCACAATCCGTCAAATTTCATTAAAAATGGGTCAAAATTCTCAAGAGATTGAAGCGGAGTAAAGTATACGACAATTGTTTTAACGATTCTGTTTTACCATCTACTTGTATTGCCTCTTTCTCAGTCATACTCTCTCTCTCTCTATCTTTCTTTCTATCTCTATCTATATCTCTTTCTTACCATCTCCCGCAATCACTTTTTGGCCGGACATGCCCTTTCATGTTCATTTCCATCACTCAGTTTATTCTATTTCTGCATATATCTCAATGTTTTTCTTCATCCCCCAGTCTCTTTTAAATGCAATAAAACGATAAATGTTCATGCAGAACATGACCATTCATTTTAATTTGGTTATTGTTTGTGATTGCGTTGCCTATGAAAATATGAAAACATAGTGGATTTTAGTCAACGATAAATGTAACATAAAAGTGGATGTATGAACATGGACTAGCAATAATCATAATTTATGAGATTCGCGCATGTCTGCTGTATTTTCTTCAACCAAACCTAACTCCTCTTCATTTATGTCTGTTTATATCACTTGTTGTAATTTTCCAGAATGAAATAAATCGTAACCATAACATTCATAACACTTGTATGATAATCAATTGTATCGGAAATGATTGTATCAATTTCAAACTATGCGGGCAAAAGGGATGCGCGGTGAAAAACAATTCAGTTCTACTTCTGTGGTCGATAGACATAATTTCCAAAGATCATTAAAAAGAAAAAAAAAAATATTTCTTTGATAAAATATTTTCAGGTAGGTCTTTAGAAAATAAAGGTTTTGCAAAAGGGATAAAGTTGGAATTAGTTTAAGTAATAGCAGAATACTGATATGACACTAAAAAAGACCCTTTTCGAAACGCGAAAGTAAACAAGATATTGGGGGAAATAGAATTGTCTCATACATTAATGGTTTATTTTGGACGTTGGTAAAAAAAAATATATTTATATATATATTCCCCAATAACTGCTGGTAGCTGACCCGTTTCTAGAAGGGAGAGTGATATTACCTAAACGCGTTTTCCCTATATCTTAAACAATATTTTACCGCGAAATGTGCGAATCAATGGGGGACGTTGATGTAATTTATTTTTATGCTTCATGTCGCGCCTCAGGTTTTCATCTTAGGCTACAGATGACAGAAATGATCGATTGCAAATGTTTCTTTTCACCACTTTTTACTCCTGAATGCAATTAACATTTTATCAATATTCTAAATATCACAGTGTCTATTTCTCACTACATTAAGAGAGAGAGAGAGACAAGGTAGCCCCCGCTCTTGAAATGCAACATTGCTCAAATGGAAAATTGATATGTAGTCTTAAGTTTAAATGCATACATTAAGAGAGAGAGAGAGACAAGGTAGCCCCCGCTCTTGAAATGCAACATTGCTCAAAGGGGAAATTGATATGTATTCTTAAGTTTAAATGCAT
>CALNVZ010000174.1:21054990-21080012 GCA_940671915.1 Paracentrotus lividus
TTTGTGAGCTAAAAAACATTTTTTTTTTTTTTTTTTTTGGAAAAATTGGCCGAGTAAAAAGAAATAAAATGTCATATACTCAGATTGGGAATTTAGAGGCGTCGAGACGTTCTTCGAGGTCGTCTCACAAGAATCCAAATATCAAATCTCACTTTTAACATGTATGGTGAAAATGACAATGACAATGACAATTTATTGATCCCATGTCGCCATAATTGGCATTGGGGATAAACATGGATTTTAACAAGAAAATTTATCAACACTATTTACAGTATATACACAAAATAAATAATAAAAAAAACAATACAATCATGAAAATACACTTAATTATGAAATACATATTAATAGATCCTTCTACACAGAAGGAAAAATGAATATTATAAGTAGATAAATGAAATAGAACAGGTAATAAAGAATATAGTACTTGAAAATCTCGATGCCCCTCAGGCCCTGCCTTCTATACAAGAAGGAAAAATGAATTTAAGTAAGTAAATAAATAAAATATAACATATGAATAGAAGTAGTATTTGAAAACTCGATGCCCCCACCCCACCCATACCAATACTTGTGTTAATGGTCAAAAAAGAGAAAATAAGTAGATGAAAAATGAATAAATAAATAATAATATAATAATAATAATAATAATAATAATAATAATAATAATATATAATAATAATAATGATGATAATATATAGGCACAGTACATCTCATTTATGGTCCATTTTAATGGCAATGTGTATGAAACATAGTGTAAAATTCTACAAAAAAAAATAAAAAAAATTAAACATTTATAAAAACAAAATTGACTGATTAATTGATAAATCATTTTCAATAATCTAAAAATACAGATTTATTTGAATAATAAGAAATGCATAAAAAGAATATTATTGAAAGTGGTGCATTATTTGCTGACAAAATTTAACAAGATTTACACATACTTTAGGATTCTTTGAATTAAATAATTGTTCCATTTTGTAAGTATTGGGTCTTTTAGTAAAATAACTACTAAGTAACGATTTTCTTTGGTTGACGAAAAAAGGACATTCAAATACATAATGAAATTCATCCCCTAGTGATTGATTATTACACAAGTTACACAATCTTAAATCCCTCGGAATATTGGAATATCTTCCAGTCACAATTGGCAGACGGTGATTAGACAATCTAAACCTACATAAGATTATTCTTTCCTCTTTGGAGATCAATTAGGTATTTTTCAAAATGTAAGGACTGTTTATATATTCGATATGTTATGGCATGAGAATTTTCAAATATACTAGATAACAAATGCTGGAGTGTATATCTAAGAGACGACGTTCAACGGAATGTTTAACCCACTCGCGACTTGTTGTTTCGCATGTATTCCACAGATTGCTCATACCTAGAAAATCAAGCGTCCTTTTTATTTTTGTATCCATGGTGATTGATATACATTTTGCTCATCAAGCAATTTTAATAAGATATATACTTTGCCAGAAAGCTTGTTTTGTCCACTATGAACAAGATTACACCAAAAACTGATCATTCTGCTTTGAACGTACTTTTCTAATTAAGCCTTCCTATGGTAGGGGCCCTAAAGCTACGCGGGTCTTAAAACTACGCACCTCAAAATGCGCGCTGAAGTGAATGGGGCTAAATATGCACTCGCATAATACAGGCGCTGTGAAAGCAAAATAGTGTTTCATTTCAAAGTTCAAAATTCCACGTTTTACGGCTAAAAATAGAAGCAAGGTGCAAAAAAGGTAAAAGCTATTTAATTGTGGTACAATTCATAAATATCGTGAAAATTTGGAAGACAACACATAATTAAAAGTGTAAAATCAAACTTCAAAATAAGTGCGTAGACTAAAGACCCGTTCTGCTCTGATGGCAACGGAAGAGGGGGTCTCGAACTGGCGGCGATTTTCGTAATTGCTGTTAGTTTTATTCCATGTTTTTTTGCATCAAGATATTCTCAGAAAATGTAGCAAAAGATGGTATAAAAATAGTAATATGAAATATTGAATTATATGACTTCTAAATCGTCAAAAACTAAGTGCGAAGCTTTTGCCCCCCCCCTTCATATTCGAATATTTTTTGCCCCACGCACAAAAACATCATGATTGTGCGCATGAAGCTAATGTGACGTCATATTAAAGTTAGACTGAGTACGATTAGTTGCTCTTTTTCATTTGCATTATTTGCATTGCGTTTGGATGTCTGAAAACTTAATTCGTTACACACCTAAACTCCCATGCCGTTAGTACACTTAACAAGATTACAAAAGGGCGACTAAATAACATATTTTGTGGGGAGTTTCCTAATAACAATTATAATATTGGATGGTCAATTATCGTTGAGATACGTGTATGTTAAAAAAAAGTGTTACACCCTGAAAAAGGGTATCGGCATCTTCTATTCGACTCGTCCCATATTTTTATTCAGCTCGTACACTATTTTCACGTATCCAACCCTAGGTCATCCATATTTTCTAATAATCATGATAATGCGAAAGGAGTACATCTATGATGTGTTGCAGCAAATACACTGTCAAGCGTATACCACATACCTTAATAATTTTGCTAAATTCTTATACCTTCCTTTATGTTCAAATTTATCGTCTAGGATTTAAACAAAGGGTGGAGATACCTGGATGCTACGTAGAGATGGTGTCTATGAACGCATGCAGAGGGTTTTGTAACTCTTACACCTACACCAGCGAGTGGGCAACACTGGTAGCTAGTCATGGCAGACAAAAATTCACCACTTACGGCCGATGTTGTGCTATCAAAGATACACATGATGTGAGTAAAATACACCGATACCTTCTGTTTAAAACTGTAGATATTTGTTTGATTGAGGTAATTACCAATTCCACACGTCCTTAAAACATCTTGGACCATGACATTTTCTCTGCCACACACCAGTGGCGTACCTAGCCTGATTAGACACAATACTTACGTGGGGCGCACTATCGTTGCGCATAATAGTGCGCCCCCGTTAGTATTGTGTCTAATCAGTCTATGTGCGCCACTGCACACGCTCACCCTCTTTAACTTATGCACGTAGAATTTGAAGGTGCAATTAAATGAGCTACTACAGTTTCATTAAAATTACCCAAAAGAAACCACTATATTTGAAAAACTCAGATAATGGCTAATCATGAATATAAATTGGCAACATAATTTCTCGTATTGATATTCAAAATAGATATATTTACAAAAAGGGGAAAGGGGAGAAATTTGAACATTTTTCTGTTACTTCTCATATATACTACACGATTACATATTCCTTTAAGAATTGATTTTTTTATAATTTCACTAAAGATTAGTGGGGTCTTCAAAAGGAAACTTCATATGAACATGAAAATCATTTAATGCCTCAAAAGTTTTATAGGACAAAAAAATACCTTAATTGCATCGCTCTCTTACGGAAAACTCCTTACTGAGAACTCAGGATATCCCAAGAATATCAACAAATAAAACGTAACAGACAAGGTCAAATTCATAAACTTTTCATAAACGGAATTTTGGTATTCTGATATGAGATGACAAAATTGTACGGGAAAGGATTTGACAATGTTGACCTACATTTCCGGACTTTCAAAATAAATTGAAGACAATTCATTTAGCGATTTTGTGAAAGACCGTTTACATTTACGTAAACAAACGTTATTGAAATAATCCGATATTTGCCAACTCCAATTGATTTAAGATGAAACTTTGGTGAAGCCATCTGTCAACTGATTTGCAGTACACATACACAAACATGCAATTTGTTTTAGGGTAAATTACTCCTCAAGTAACGAGTCTTTTTATACGTCACTGAAACATGTGATAAACACACAAATTGAATAAATCTATGATACTATAGCTCATCATGATGTTGAAACATCAATCTACCCCCTGTAATAAGAGCATCATCAATTTCTATTTATATGTATACATAGTATACAAAAACAACTGTTGCACTTTTATCCCTCAACAATGTCCTCCTTAAAATTTCCACAGGCAAGGCTAAAATAATTTCTTCTTTTTTTTTATTACTTCAATTTCATCACGTTCCATTCTTATTTTTTTCAATTGAAAAGCGTGTTCCTAAATTTTGAAGTCCCTAGTCTGCATGCCTCATTGATAAACTAATTGCGCCAGGGCAAGCTTTAGATTTTTTTTCTCATATGTCATACTAAACCTTTGTACAATTGGTTTAAATATAGATTCTTTTTTTAAATACTAAAAACAAGCAATTATCACATTCACCTGTCTAAAAGAATATGTAGTACGGGTAATACAAATTATGTAAGAATATTATATTATTTGTACAATTATCTTGTTTCAGATCAATTGGGGCACAAGTTGTACTTCATTATTTTTAATCAACAAATCATAAAGGCTAACATTCGGAATCCAGATCGCATTGGCAGGTGCAAAATAAATTTTGATATATTCATATTTTTTTTTTTACTTACCCATTCTGTACTGAAACGAATAATTACCAGCAATCGAATTTACAGTAAACTGGTGTGGTTAATGTGTTTTGGTTTGTTTATTTCTTATATCTTTGCCACAGGTACATGTACTTTTAGAATGTGAAAACAACATCAGAAAACGAGTCACGTTTCGTTCAGCGGCAACTTGCGAATGCAGTTTATGTAACATCGAGAACGATTGATGACCACAAATATAGAACATGCCATTTAATTTTCTATATTGTATTTTCTTTGGACTTATTGTTAACAAAAAAGACGTTCAATCAACCTATCACTCAAACCAAATGTAAACAGCACATGTTGGGCCACTGTCCCTCGTAGCTTAGATTAATGACATGAAACTTTAAATTGACTCATTGATGGAACTTGGCTCGCATTTAGTTTCTTGGTGAATGTCAAATTAAACAAAAAAAGTACTATCGTTTCATGATTATCTATATGAATAATATATCGTGTATTTTAAGTAACCATATAAGGGCTATAATTTGGTCGTTCATGCATCAGTACTTTAAGCATCACTACCGTTAGCATTATACTTTTTGCTATAATCTCATAACATAAAGGTTCGGCTTTACTCTGTCCCGATTAACCCATATTTGATGGCCAATTAACGTCGGAGTTCAAATAAAAAAAGGACGTTCCTTTTTTTGGAGACAGTCCGAATCCAGATTTCTTTTTATTCCTTTACTTATTTTTTTTTTAATTATTATTTTAACGAATGACAGATTGGGGAATTTAGAGGCGTCGAGACGTTCTTCGAGGTCGTCTCACAGAATCCAAATATCAAATCTCACTTTTAACATGTATGGTGAAAATGACAATGACAATGACAATTTATTGATCCCATGTCGCCATAATTGGCATTGGGGATAAACATGGATTTTAACAAGAAAATTTATCAACCAACACTATTTACAGTATATACACAAAATAAATAATAAAAAAAACAATACAATCATGAAAATACACTTAATTATGAAATACATATTAATAGATCCTTCTACACAGAAGGAAAAATGAATATTATAAGTAGATAAATGAAATAGAACAGGTAATAAAGAATATAGTACTTGAAAATCTCGATGCCCTCAGGCCCTGCCTTCTATACAAGAAGGAAAAATGAATTTAAGTAAGTAAATAAATAAAATATAACATATGAATAGAAGTAGTATTTGAAAACTCGATGCCCCACCCCACCCATACCAATACTTGTGTTAATGGTCAAAAAAGAGAAAATAAGTAGATGAAAATGAATAAATAAATAATAATATAATAATAATAATAATAATAATAATAATAATAATAATATATAATAATAATAATGATGATAATATATAGGCACAGTACATCTCATTTATGGTCCATTTAATGCAATGTGTATGAAACATAGTGTAAAATTCTACAAAAAAATAAAAAAAATTAAACATTTATAAAACAAAATGACTGATTAATTGATAAATCATTTTCAATAATCTAAAAATACAGATTTATTTGAATAATAAGAAATGCATAAAAAGAATATTATTGAAAGTGGTGCATTATTTGCTGACAAAATTTAACAAGATTTACACATACTTTAGGATTCTTTGAATTAAATAATTGTTCCATTTTGTAAGTATTGGGTCTTTAGTAAAATAACTACTAAGTAACGATTTTCTTTGTTGACGAAAAAAGGACATTCAAATACATAATGAAATTCATCCCCTAGTGATTGATTATTACACAAGTTACACAATCTTAAATCCCTCGGATATTGGAATATCTTCCAGTCACAATGGCAGACGGTGATTAGACAATCTAAACCTACATAAGATTATTCTTTCCTCTTTGGGAGATCAATTAGGTATTTTCAAAATGTAAGGACTGTTTATATATTCGATATGTTATGGCATGAGAATTTTCAAATATACTAGATAACAAATGCTGGAGTGTATATCTAAGAGACGACGTTCAACGGAATGTTTAACCCACTCGCGACTTGTTGTTTCGCATGTATTCCACAGATTGCTCATACCTAGAAAATCAAGCGTCCTTTTTATTTTTGTATCCATGGTGATTGATATTTGCTCATCAAGCAATTTTAATAAGATATATACTTTGCCAGAAAGCTTGTTTTGTCCACTATGAACAAGATTACACCAAAAACTGATCATTCTGCTTTGAACGTACTTTTCTAATTTAAGCCTTCCTATTGGTAGGGGGCCCTAAAGCTACGCGGGTCTTAAAACTACGCACCTCAAAATGCGCGCTGAAGTGAATGGGGCTAAAATATGCACTCGCATAATACAGGCGCTGTGAAAGCAAAATAGTGTTTCATTTCAAAGTTCAAAATTCCACGTTTTACGGCTAAAAATAGAAGCAAGGTGCAAAAAAGGTAAAAGCTATTTAATTGTGGTAACAATTTCATAATATATCGTGAAAATTTGGAAGACAACACATAATTAAAAGTGTAAAATCAAACTTCAAAATAAGTGCGTAGACTAAAGACCCGTTCTGCTCTGATGGCAACGGAAGAGGGGGTCTCGAACTGGCGGCGATTTTCGTAATTGCTGTTAGTTTTATTCCATGTTTTTTTGCATCAAGATATTCTCAGAAAATGTAGCAAAAGATGGTATAAAAATAGTAATATGAAATATTGAATTATATGACTTCTAAATCGTCAAAAACTAAGTGCGAAGCTTTTGCCCCCCCCCCTTCATATTCGAATATTTTTTGCCCCACGCACAAAACATCATGATTGTGCGCATGAAGCTAATGTGACGTCATATTAAAGTTAGACTGAGTACGATTAGTTGCTCTTTTTCATTTGCATTATTTGCATTGCGTTTGGATGTCTGAAAACTTAATTCGTTACACACCTAAACTCCCATGCCGTTAGTACACTTAACAAGATTACAAAAAGGGCGACTAAATAACATATTTTGTGGGGAGTTTCCTAATAACAATTATAATATTGGATGGTCAATTATCGTTGAGATACGTGTATGTTAAAAAAAAGTGTTACACCCTGAAAAAAGGGTATCGGCATCTTCTATTCGACTCGTCCCATATTTTTATTCAGCTCGTACACTATTTTCACGTATCCAACCCTAGGTCATCCATATTTTCTAATAATCATGATAATGCGAAAGGAGTACATCTATGATGTGTTGCAGCAAATACACTGTCAAGCGTATACCACATACCTTAATAATTTTGCTAAATTCTTATACCTTCCTTTATGTTCAAATTTATCGTCTAGGATTTAAACAAAGGGTGGAGATACCTGGATGCTACGTAGAGATGGTGTCTATGAACGCATGCAGAGGGTTTTGTAACTCTTACACCTACACCAGCGAGTGGGCAACACTGGTAGCTAGTCATGGCAGACAAAAATTCACCACTTACGGCCGATGTTGTGCTATCAAAGATACACATGATGTGAGTAAAATACACCGATACCTTCTGTTTAAAACTGTAGATATTTGTTTGATTGAGGTAATTACCCAATTCCACACGTCCTTAAAACATCTTGGAGCCATGACATTTTCTCTGCCACACACCAGTGGCGTACCTAGCCTGATTAGACACAATACTTACGTGGGGCGCACTATCGTTGCGCATAATAGTGCGCCCCCGTTAGTATTGTGTCTAATCAGTCTATGTGCGCCACTGCACACGCTCACCCTCTTTAACTTATGCACGTAGAATTTGAAGGTGCAATTAAATGAGCTACTACAGTTTCATTAAAATTACCCAAAAGAAACCACTATATTTGAAAAACTCAGATAATTGGCTAATCATGAATATAAATTGGCAACATAATTTCTCGTATTGATATTCAAAATAGATATATTTTACAAAAAGGGGGAAAGGGGGAGAAATTTGAACATTTTTCTGTTACTTCTCATATATACTACACGATTACATATTCCTTTAAGAATTGATTTTTTTTATAATTTCACTAAAGATTAGTGGGGTCTTCAAAAGGAAACTTCATATGAACATGAAAATCATTTAATGCCTCAAAAGTTTTATAGGACAAAAAAATACCTTAATTGCATCGCTCTCTTACGGAAAACTCCTTACTGAGAACTCAGGATATCCCAAGAATATCAACAAATAAAACGTAACAGACAAGGTCAAATTCATAAACTTTTCATAAACGGAATTTTGGTATTCTGATATGAGATGACAAAATTGTACGGGGAAAGGATTTGACAATGTTGACCTACATTTCCGGAGCTTTCAAAATAAATTGAAGACAATTCATTTAGCGATTTTGTGAAAGACCGTTTACATTTACGTAAACAAACGTATATTGAAATAATCCGATATTTGCCCAACTCCAATTGATTTAAGATGAAACTTTGGTGAAGCCATCTGTCAAACTGATTTGCAGTACACATACACAAACATGCAATTTGTTTTAGGGTAAATTACTCCTCAAGTAACGAGTCTTTTTATACGTCACTGAAACATGTGATAAACACACAAATTGAATAAATCTATGATACTATAGCTCATCATGATGTTGAAACATCAATCTACCCCCTGTAATAAGAGCATCATCAATTTCTATTTATATGTATACATAGTATACAAAAACAACTGTTGCACTTTTATCCCTCAACAATGTCCTCCTTAAAATTTCCACAGGCAAGGCTAAAATAATTTCTTTCTTTTTTTTATTACTTCAATTTCATCACGTTCCATTCTTATTTGTTTTCCAATTGAAAAGCGTGTTCCTAAATTTTGAAGTCCCTAGTCTGCATGCCTCATTGATAAACTAAATTGCGCCAGGGCAAGCTTTAGATTTTTTTTCTCATATGTCATACTAAACCTTTGTACAATTGGTTTAAATATAGATTCTTGTTTTAAATACTAAAAACAAGCAATTATCACATTCACCTGTCTAAAAGAATATGTAGTACGGGTAATACAAATTATGTAAGAATATTATATTATTTGTTACAATTATCTTGTTTCAGATCAATTGGGGCACAAGTTGTACTTCATTATTTTTAATCAACAAATCATAAAGGCTAACATTTCGGAATCCAGATCGCATTGGCAGGGTGCAAAATAAATTTTGATATATTCATATTTTTTTTTTTACTTACCCATTCTGTACTGAAACGAATAATTACCAGCAATCGAATTTACAGTAAACTGGTGTGGTTAATGTGTTTTGGTTTGTTTTATTTCTTATATCTTTGCCACAGGTACATGTACTTTTAGAATGTGAAAACAACATCAGAAAACGAGTCACGTTTCGTTCAGCGGCAACTTGCGAATGCAGTTTATGTAACATCGAGAACGATTGATGACCACAAATATAGAACATGCCATTTAATTTTCCTATATTGTATTTTCTTTGGATAACTTATTGTTAACAAAAAAGACGTTCAATCAACCTATCACTCAAACCAAATGTAAACAGCACATGTTGGGCCACTGTCCCTCGTAGCTTAGATTAATGACATGAAACTTTAAATTGACTCATTGATGGAACTTGGCTCGCATTTAGTTTCTTTGGTGAATGTCAAAATTAAACAAAAAAAAGTACTATCGTTTCATGATTATCTATATGAATAAATATATCGTGTATTTTAAGTAACCATATAAGGGCTATAATTTGGTCGTTCATGCATCAGTACTTTAAGCATCACTACCGTTAGCATTATACTTTTTGCTATAATCTTCATACATAAAGGTTCGGCTTTTACTCTGTCCCGATTAACCCCATATTTGATGGCCAATATAACGTCGGAGTTCAAATAAAAAAAGGACGTTCCTTTTTTTGGAGACAGTCCGAATCCAGATTTCTTTTTATTCCTTTACTTATTTTTTTTTTAATTATTATTTTAACGAATGAAAGAATGTGTGCCGAACGCAATTATAAAGGTAAGAAACTGTAAGATTGCTCGGTGCGACCAGGATATTGTACATAATAATAGATGTGTATATTTCTTCTTTCTTGCAATGTATTTGTAATCGAAATAGATAGCATAAAATCACAATGTTGGTGTACTCGTTTTACTGTGCCGACGGCATTCTTTGTCGAACATTTTAACGGTACAAAATGAACGATCTGTACCACAGAGATGTTTATCATAAGAAACATTGTATATAATTACATTTATTTTGACATTGAAGACGATGGTTTCTTTATTATCACCTTTATCATCTTGGTATTGTTATGTTAATAATATGAAGTGCCCTTTTACTTTAATCTAAAACACATGATCAATAAGAAAGAAAATAATAGAGAAATCTTAAATATAAGTGAATTTTTTCCCGACTGACCCACATGATGTTTTTTTTTTAATTCTTCCTATTCTTAATGAAGATCAAGTAATGGCTGTAGGGTTAATATTTCTTATTCAATTTTAGCAAGTGTTTAGAATTTAGAATTCCAAACATCGATTATATGTTTGTTATGGCAAAAGATAGATCAAAGATTCAAAATTCAGTTTTATGTTCATAGATAATTAGAGTTCCTCGTTTGCTGCGTTATTTCAAGGAAATATGCAACTTTCTTAGTTTTTAGACCAGTAAATATGGGTAGAAGGTTATGTATAGTGTATAGTGTGGAAACTCTTATATGTAGATGGTTTGTGTTAAGTATAACGTGTAAATTGAATTCTTGGTAATAACATCAATTGTACAAAGCTCCACTGGTGTCAATTATGTCTCTAAGGACTAGTTAAAGCTCAAGTGCGACCGATTCACGACTCTTAACAAGTGAGGAGTCATGTTTATTGTTACAAATATAAAGGCAGAAGATGAAAATTCTATTTAAGGTATCTGGAGAGCTCTCGAGGCAATGAGGCAATGATGGTGTCATTTGTAGTGGATAAGTTATGTCGGTTGGAGGGGGCTCCATGTCGTAGGACCCTGCAAATTTGGAATATCGTGCAAAGGATACGGTGACAGTGTTGTCACTGTTGCTTTCAACGGCCCCGCTGCTCAGGAAAAGGAGGGCAGATAAAATACTGTATTCACATGACAAATTGACAGACAATCATTATTGGTACATTTCATAAAATTATCAGTAGGACGATTTGACCTGAACTAAAACGGAGCATTAACCATAACAAGTGCGATTGTATAGCCCCTATTATCTCCTTTCTAAAGTTATTATATTGACAAAAATGCAACAAGTGGCAAAACGTCACGCACATGACCCGTCGTATGATATATGGTAGTAAAACGTGTACGATAATAGTAGCGTAAAAGTCATCGAAAGATGTGATGAATATGCTACTAATCTTTTGTAAATATATTTATAAATGTATTCCGTGTGAATTTGATCCCTACCTAGATACCTGTATACATAATTCCTCACTTCTCGTTTTAATTTCAATCATAAACTCGGTTTCCGATTCCTTGCAATTGTGCCGCATATACGATTTTAGTTTCAGGGAATGAATCCGTTTATTTCTATCAAGTTCAGTGGGAAAGCACTCGATGCTGCAAAGCAGAGCGTTACAGAATGGTCCTCACCTCTTTTATCTACCAATGGTTTCGCTCTCTTTGGCGATCACTAGGACTCCAATGGTAGACGAAAGATCTGATGACCGTTCTATACAGAGTGAGTAAAAAATAAAATGTCTCATCATTTTGAAGTTGTCTTGTTTGAAGCATGAACATCTAATCATGGGTTTCATGATAAATCTTGGTAGAGTCATCCTCCCAGCATTTGTTGGTACGATTTTCATTTCGATCTTTGCACACATGTCTGAGTAACATACAATCTTCAGAAGACGATAAAATCTGACCTGGGCCAAATAGATGGATGAAGATTCAAAACAAATGTTGAAACAGAATATATGTACATACATACAAACACACACATACACACCCTCTCTCTCTCCACACACATGCACATTGTCACACACGCGCACACACATACATTAAACAAATCACAATAACATTTCCCCTTCGACGGGGTTTTTTTTAAAACCAAGACCATCACTGAATGTTTGTGACGTAGTAATTCCCTAACAACTGTTTGTGAGTGTGTATGTGTGTCTGTGTGAGAGGGTAAGTGTGTGTGGGTGTGTTTGTTGAGGGTGTGAATGTGTATGTGTGTGTGTGTGTGTGTGTGTGTGTGTGTGTGTGGAAGTTGTATATGGGTGTGTGTGTGGTGAGGATGCGGGTGTGCATGTCATTTGTGTATGTGTAAATGAGGTTACGTGGGTGTGTGTGTCTTTGTGCGTGCACATAAGTAATACAATTCTTAATTTCTTTATTCTTGACCCAGCCACTTGGCGCAAGTGAGATTTTACCGTCTTCTGAAGATTGTCTATTATTCACTCATAATTGAATGAAAAAGGTAAAAAAAAAATATGCTAGGAGGATGACTCTACGAAGACATGTCGTGAAACCCATAATTAAATCTTCAAGCTTTTCATAAGATAACTTCAAAATGATTGGACATTTTTATTGACTCTCTCTCTCTATAGTGTGTTCCTTAAAAAAGGTAACCGAAGTTCAAAGGTCATTCATTTAAAAAAAATGCTTTATTCTTGTGATTTGTTTACTAAAATACTAAGTAATTCATCAGCTTTATACCCCCGTCACACTGAGCTCGTTCCTACTACGTCCTTGCAAATTTTGCCGAACGGGCATAGTCTGTGTGTAAACTGAGTGGACGTAGTAAATACTTCTTACGATCTGTTTACGAACTTCATGGACTAGCTCGGTCGGATTTTCAAAAAAGTGTTCAAAAAAATCGGGCGCCCATCTCGTCCTAAAATTTAACGGGGTGCCAACGTACCTGTAACGAGATGGACGTACTACAAACGAAATTGCCGTACTTAAATCGTTATAAAGATGTGCTAGGACGTCTTACAAACGAGCATTGTATATTCATGATCAGCTTGAAGTTACGAAGACGCATGAGATCTGGCAAAAACGGGCTAGGTTTTTTTTTTTTTTTAACACGTTCTAGCCACGGATAATGACGAAGTAAGAACGAGATGAACTTTCTGGAGGCCGTTTGGTCGACGTAAGAACGAGTAAGAACGGATTTTAACGGATTAAAAACGACCCAGAACTAGTTAGGTCGGGACGAAACGCATTGGAAACGAGTTGGAACTGATTAAGAACGGGTTGCAACTAACTGGGGACGGATTTGGATTGTTTCAGACGGGCTCTGTTTCGTGGAAACGGTCATTTTCACCCGATTTTTACTAGATACAAACGGACTGCAGACGAGGCAGAGACGTGATGGACGTATTGAGGACTGTATACGAACGTTGTTCATCTTAATCCAGAAATAATTAGGTCAAATGTACGCGTTCTTTTCGGACCAATGGCCGTTTTTCGTATTTATGCTAAAAGTTGTGAGATTTCTGTAATTGTAACAATTAATGTGTGGCAATTAAACAGCTGATCTATTCGCTTATACTACTATCACACTGAACAATTTCTTATCATGTTATTGAAATTATTGCAGAACGGCTTAATCTATGTACACACGGAGTGGACGTACTTGAGACCTATTTCAATCTGCTCAGGACTTTATAGCACGGGCTTGGATAGCAATACGTTTCATTTTTAAACAGAACGGCATGTCATAATTCCCGTCACACTGAGCTAGTTCTCACTGCGTTCTAGGTAGTTCTTGGTGAACAGGCTCAATCTGTTTACACACGGACTGAACGTAATACAGACCTTTTAGAATCTAGTACAGACCGTTTACAATCTGTTTACGAACTTGGCGAACGGGCCCGAACGGAGAGAACGGAAAGGCATTCCGATTTTTTTTAACATGTTCAAAAAAATTGTACTGGCTTTAAGTTCTAAAATTAAACGTAGTGACAACGTTCCTTAAACGGGTAGAACTTACTCTGAACGAGAAGGACGTACTACGAACATGGTATCTAACTTTTATCATGCTGCGCATAGGCACTTTTAGTGACGGTTTGGACGTGCTACGAACGGTATAGAGTGAACGAGCCGTTTACTCGGTCTGAACTGGATAACAACGTATTTCGGACGCGATAAAGACGGAATTGACGTAACGAGAACTATTTATCAACTGCCTAGTATCGTATTCAAGAAATTATTTTTCAAAGTTATAAGTTCCAACCCGACCAAAGCCCGTTCAGCAATTTTTTAAAGAACGGGCAAGAACGTTATAGAACGTTATAGAACTTAAAAAACTTTTAAAAAGTTTTTAAAAGCTTAAAAATAGAACTTGATTAAAAATATTGCTGACGTCCAAACTGTAATGGATCACAGAGAAGCCATTTTTCCAGGTTTTTCGTTTGTAGGGTACGAAACAAACTTTTTGTAAGTTTTTGGTTTCATGGTTTTGGGGGTTTTTTTCTCACAATTTCAATTTTAATGAAATTCAATCTCATTTTCCAAAGGATCTATCTCACTAGCAATGAGATTGGTTAACCATTATGAGTCTCTTGAGTCATGGAGATGTCGTGGTGACGTCTCATGAGACTTCAGGGCCTGGTGGTAAATCGAACAAAATTCTAAACAATTGTCAAACCTGTTCGATTCCTGTTAATCGCTAGCAAGTTCCGAAAACGTTTCTGCGAAGTCGTGGATACTTTCGTGAATACTTAGGGGACGTCGCGGTAACCCACAGAGACGTCACAGAGACTTGCTCGCGTCTGAAAGAAGTCTACTAAAATACTGAACATGATTGACATTTGTTTTCACGCGACTTCCTGGAGACTCAGGAGTCGTGGCGGCGTCCTACCGAGACTCCAGAGACTCATGATTGATAACGCATCTCATTACCAGTGAGCAATGCACTTTAGCAAAGAAAATGGCATTTCATTGAAACTTGCTGAAAAAGACCCAATCACATCAACTATTTTAAAAAAGGGTTTGTTTCTTATCCGATAAACCCAAAACTTGAAAAACTGGGTTTTGTACCGATCACCTTCAAAAGACCCTAATGCTGTGACCCATTACAATTTGGACGTCAGCAATATCTTAAATTAAAGCTGATGAGTTACTAAGTAGTTTAGTAAACAAATCATAAGAATTAACAATATCGTTTTTAAATGACTGACCTTTGAACTTGGGTTACCTTCTTTTGGGAACACACTGTATACATGATATTTATAAACACAACACAAAAAGTAAGTTCCCCTTATTTAAGATATCAATAATTTTTGAACCAGGAGGAATTTTTAAAAATCTAATTATATGTCAGTGTAGGTAATTTTATTAGCTACCAGTTGACCGATTGTTAAGAAGTATCATCATGTCATGCTTCAGTGAGTAATGGTTGAATGCAAAAATGTCATTTTTTGAAGTTCACAAGCCGATTATCACAACTTTGATTAATGATTTCGGAACAATATTAAAACAATTTAACATCATGCTTATCAAAAAAGATGCCACACATGTGCCCTAACATACAAAATGAGTTCATGGCAAAATTTCACGGATGAGTGAGAACTGGGTTAAATTTGCAAAAACTGCAGTTTTTGTGAATTTTACGTGGTATATTCGATCAAATATGATTGAATCCCTGTTTTGGAAGTGTATTTCAACTTTTGCTAACAATTCACGGTTGAATGAACACATAAAACAAGCAAAAATAGGCCATTTATGAATAATGATCAGGCATTGCAGTAATTTTAGGCACTAAAAATCATCTCAATAACATTTTTGGGGTTATGTTTAGAACCTTCGGACATGTGTCAATGATCATATTGCTCTTGTTTAAAAATTCATGCTTCAATGAGCACGTGAGACTCGAAAACCTATTTTGTCATGTATGGACTAAAATTTAAATTCTTACTTTGATTAAACAGCACGATTGTTTTTGGGGAGTACCTCGGAATTTATCTTCACAAAAATCCCGATTTTTCACGCCTCACTAGGCACAAGATACAAGAAAATCATTCAAATGAGAAGAAAGTTTAGGGCTCCGTCTCGGTTCAGTGACTTACCGGATAAGAAATTTGAATCAAGATCATTTTAGTGGGTGACCACCGTAAGCTGTGTGTCAAGTTTCATGGAATACCTCGAAGTCAAATGGACATAAATTAACAATGAAAATATGCAAAATTTCACTTTTTGCTAAACCTCTGTACACGTTACACAAAGTCAATGTGAAGGTAATCATTATCTGACAATTTTGAAATTCGGCCTAAATTCATTGATGATTATTGTTCATTCTACCATCAGTTGTTCCATGAAACTTGACACACAGCTTAAGATGGTCATAAACTAACATGATCTCGATTCAAATTGCAAATCCGGTAAGCCACTGGACCGTGACGGAGCCCTAAACATACATCTCATTTGAATGATTTTCTTGTATCTTGTATCTTGTGCCCAGTGAGGCGTGAAACATCGGGATTTTTGTGAAAATAAATTCCGAGGTACTCCCCAAAACAATCGTGCTGTTTAATCAAAGTGAAAATTCAAATTTTAGTCCATACATGACAAAATAGGTTTCCTAGTCTCACGTGCTCATTGAAGCATGAATTTGTAAATAAATGCCACATGATCATTGACACGTGCCTAAAGAATATAAACACAACAAAAAAAAATGTCATTGAGATTATTTTTTTTTCGTGCATAAAATTACTGAAATATCTCTTTGTAATTCTAAAATGGGCTATTTTTTAGTTGTTTGATGGATTCATTCAACCGTGAAGGAAGTGATATTGGTTGCATACAATTCCAAAACAGGAATTCCATCATATTTGATCAAAATATATCATGGCAAAGAAGTAAAAATTGCAGTTTTGGCAATTTTTGGTGCATGCTCACTCAACCGTAAAATTTGACGCAAATTTCCTTTCCGTTTGCATACATTCTGAAGTGTAATATATTTAAAATCTTAAAATTGGTCCGATATCATTGAATCAAAATTGTGATTTTAGGCTTTTGAACTTCAAAAATAACATTTTTGCATTCAACCATTAATCACTGAAGCATGACTTGATGATTTTTCCTTAAAATCGCTGCCCTGGTAGTTAATTAAATTCCTTACATGGACATATAATTAGATTTTTTTTTTTTTCAAATCCTTCTAGTTCATGTAGTTAAACAATTATTGGTATCTAAAATAGGGGGAACTTTCTTTCTGTGTTGTGTTTATATATACAGTTGCCTTCAAAATTGTTCATACCCCGACATTTTTTAGGTTTTTTGAATTTTGCTCTTAAATAAATGTATTTTGTCAAAATTATTCGTGATCACATTCGAAAAAAAAAAATAGTATTCCAGGTGTATGTTATTGACAGATTTACAAAAAACACCATGTTCATAATTATTCATACCCCAGGGGGACCCGGTCCAATTTCTTGTCATATAACCACTAATATAAATACTTTTCTTCAAATAACTATCCCAAATAGTTTTTTCAAGAGTCCATAGCCTTTGTTTATGGCTTCTGTAGGGTCTGTCCTACGTGTCCTTTGGAAACCTCCAGGCTGAGTCAGGTTGCATGGTCTTTGAGCCATTCTGACTTAAGAGCTTCTTTAATAAGCACCAGGTGTAAAACACTTTGGAAATAGCTTACCTGGGCATGACAAAAGTTGCAAGGTGTTTCCTCAAATTGCCAAAAAGGTATATTGAGAAGCCTACAATAACCCACAGGTCACGACCAAGGTCCGAATTGGCACGTCTGACCATCCAGTGACGAATGTTCCAACGAGCAAATACTGCGTGAAGGAGATCTGTACAGACACTGCCCAATACAGACTCCAGTTTTGTAGCCAGACCCACCGGGAGGCCTCTGGATAGTTCGTGAGTTCATTTAAATCAAGACTTGAAATTTTGGGCCATAATTCTATAAGTTGATGAGAGAAAACTAGAATTTAGGGGTAATATGGACTTTCTCCAATTTGGCAAAATAAAGACGGATCCTTCCACCTAAAGTACAGTATCCTGATTTTAGCACATGATATTCACATTGAACTGTTATGGGGGATTTTCATTGATGGTGGCATTGGAAATCTCTTCAGAATAAGAGGCATCCCGGTGAAGACATTTTTAGTAAGATCCTGGATGAAAACATGCAGAAGTATGCAAGTAAATGTCACCTAGGGCAGCATTGGACATATCACCAGGATGAAGTTCAGAGGCATAAGGCCAAGTTAGTCAAGAAGGGGTTCAAGGACAATCATAATGAATGACCAGGAAAGGAAAACTCGATGACCTGACAAGAATCCATTTAGAAATGTGTCTGGAAAGTTAAAGAATCACATAATGGCCCACAGACCATGCAACCTTACGCAGCCTGGACGTTTTCCAGAGGACGCATTCGTCAAAACCCATGGAGAAAATGAATGATGGCTCCGGGCATCGGAAAAAGTATTTTATGTGGTAGTTAGAAGAAAAAGAATTATAATCGAGGTGACTAATAAAGAATAAATAGACCGAGTACCCCTGGGGCATGAATAATTATGAACATGGTGTTTTTCATAAATCTGTCAATAAAATACCCCTGGAGCACCAAATTTCTCAAAATTTTGTTTAGTTGTTGGTGGCATATTGATCACAAAAAAGTTTGAGGAAACGCACTGAGTTAAAAGAAAGAAAAAAAAAAAAAAGTAATAAAAAACGACTGGGGTATAAACAATTTTTCGGACAAAAAAAATATATATATTCATAGATTTTACAATAAAAAATTACAATTTTACAATAAAATTTTACGATAAAATGGAGCATAGCTCTCAAAACTGAAAGGAGAAGTCACAGTCTTCGTCAGTGCCCATCAAGCGCGGCGATTTCATGTCACGACTGGGGGGGGGGGGGACGGAAACACCCGAAAGTGAAAAATAATACACATGTCAAAATTCGCACATTATGCAGAAACTACATTAATTAAAATTTTGCTTTATAATAACATTTAGCATTTTATTTGACGTACATTTTACCTCTTTATTAGCTTTACAAGCTTATCACTACATAAAAATATGTTAAGCTTTAAAAATCGAGGGGGGGGGACGATTCCCCAGAAAAAATCGAGGGGGGCAAACGTCCCCCCGTTCCCCCTCCCCCCGGGATCGCCGCCAATGGTGCCCATGGTGTGACAAAAAGATGAAATTCAAAATCTTTTTCTGAAACAGACGAAAAACACCACTGTTCATGAGCAGACGGATTGTGAAACTCACCTTTTAGAAGAAATAAACGCGCTGAAGATGGAGATGGCGCGAGGTAAATAACGCAACCGAAGATGTATATACAGTGCGTTTCAGAAAAAGGGTAATCCATTTTTAGAGGACCCATATTCTAAGTTCTTTTGTTTTTGTTGTTCATATGTTAAATATAATTGAAAATGAACTCTCCACCTTTCCAATGCTACCCTTCATGAATCATTATGTAGAGTATAACTGAGTAAATTGCAAATGAAATTGACGATACAGAATAAATTTTTTCCAAGTTTTAAGGAAATGAAAAAAGACTGAGTGAATGTTGACCCTGCTTCCCAGAGCATTGAATAGGATTGAGTGTGGTGATGTGTGACTCCTTTGAAAGCATCCACTCTGTCTTCTTTCATTTCCTTACAACTTGGAAAAATTGATTCTGTACCGTCATTTTCATTTGCAATTTACTCAGTTATGCTTTACATTTATGATTCAAGAAAGGTACAATTGGAAAGATGGCGAGTTCATTTTCAATTATATGTAACAAATGAACAGCAAAAACAAATGAGATTGGAATATGGGCCCTCTAAAAACGAATTACCTTTTTTCTGAAACGCACTGTATATGTATAGGCCTATAAAGACCACCCCCGTTATACACTATTGGCAGTGCAATAAAATTACCAGAAAGCGAGACCACTGTTTTGCGTGTATTTCACCAAAAGTTACATAACCCTCGCACTGCTTGCTCGGAGAACGTGTCACGGTCATGACTGGTCAGAATTAATTAGACACCTCCTAAATGAAAAATTACAAGCATTTCTGTACCGTGACTATTGTTATAATACATTCATTTTCATAGACTTGTTGATCATTTTTGTATAGACGGAAAGGTGAAGCGTATCCCTTTTCATTTCTGAAAGCAGATGGTGACAAGACTCGGGTCTTTTTTAACAAAGGAGAAGGCAAGAAAAGTCTCACAATTCCACCAAAATTGTTTTGTTTATACCTTTCCAAAAGAAATAATGGTCATAAGGCGCGAAGACAAGCGCAGAGTAACTTGACGGTGTCCGAGAAGAAAAATGTATTTGTACCGTTGCCAAGGCATGGGGGTCTTCGCCCTTTATTGCAAGGACGTTTTCATTCAACCTCCTTCCTCCGATATGTCACAGTTTTACCGAGTGAGTCAGAAAAAACTAGACACCTAGGAAAAATGTCAATAAAAAGAGAACCAATTTATAAACCCGAAATTGACTCTTCTCGCATCTTTTGGTACCAATTTTGTGTGTTATATCTTTTCGCTTGGATGAACGCGACGCATTGTTTGCGAACGTGTCAGTTTCGAATTGTGTCAAAATGGGAGTAAAATCAAAACAACAAAAAGCTATAAAAAAAAGCAACTTCATCCGGATTAAAATAGCATAACTTTTTAACGAAACTGTCTTCCGCTTTATAACTTGGCAGGGGTGTTGTTACACATATTGACTACAATTTGTATGAAAATGAGATAGATCTGTAGAGTCAGGCATGAGTGAGCACACGTCAAAGACAAAATAATCTCTTTTCAAAAGTATTGGGAGGCCTATTTAGGTCTGTCAGTGGCAATTTACTCTTTGATGTGTAATCATTCGTGCATTACTTGACGAGTCAATCTAATTTTCATACAAAAATGTAGTCAATATGTGTAACAACACCCCGGCCAAGTTATTAAGCAGGAGACATTTTCGTTAAAAAGTTGTGCTATTTTAATCAGGATGAAGTTGCTTTTTTCTAGCATGTTGTTGTTTTGATTTTACTCCCATTCTTCAATTCGAAATTGACATTTTCCCAAACAATGCGTAGCATTCATCAAAGCGTAAAGATGTAACACACAAACTTGGTACCAAAAGATGCGGGAGAGTTAATCTTTCAGAATATGTATAATAATTTGGGGTTCATTAATTTGTTTTCTTTTTATCAGCATTTTTCTAGGTGTCTAGTATTTTTTGTGACTCACCCGGTAGTGGGATTTTAAGTAAACATATTGTAGTTTACTGCTGTAAGTGAGATTTTCACTGTATTGGCACCTAATAACCATGAAAATCCGTGCGAAACGTAAATTGGAATCATGTAAACAATTTGGGGAAATTATTAAACAGTTCATTATTATTATTATTATTATTTCACTGATGATCCCTACATCTGCCAAAATAATTTGGGGGTCCTTTTTTCTTTTGTCTTTCCCTTTCTTAAAAATTTAGACCAGGTATAGTTATTATCTGCTTTCAAGAAAGAAAAGGGAGAAGTTTCCCGTTCAACATGAAGAAAATAAATTTGATATAACAATATACACAATACAGTGAGGCTTGTAAGTTTTTATTTAGAAATGGCTAATTGATTCTGGCCTAGAGTATAAACCAGGCGATTCACCCGGTCAAAATGAACAGTTTCTCAATGTGCGTATACCTATTAGTTCAGTAAATAAGATTTTGCAATAACAAGGTATTTGATTTGATTTGATTTGACTTTATTTTACATATTTCACAGGTACAAACAACAATATCAAAAGACTCGAGATAATACAAATCAGACATGCATAATCATTAATCTAAATTAAAGAAAACAGCGATTTGGATTTAAAGACAATTTAAAAAAAGTGAAATATGAGGGAACCTGCCATAAAAAAGCAAAGCTTTTTAATCTGCAGGATCCAGAAAAAAATATCAGTCTAATGGTGAGAGGGACACGTAAATAAATTGATTATAACGTAATGCCAAAATACAACAATTGTGAATATGTAAAGAATAGGAAAAAAATTAAAAACAAGTTTGCCACCATTACTCTACGACTAATTTACTACTCAGCCAGAGCGTTATAACAAAGTACATGGAAATAAAAGTTTATACAGAAATTATAAGAATTGATCAGCATTGCTTTCAATTTACGTTTGAAAATATTAAGTGAGGCACTATGTCCATATCATGGGGAAGATCGTTCCAAAAACCTGGGCCCTTCAAAAGCAATTGTTCTCTGAGCAAGAGAGTGCGAGTACGTGGAAGGTGATAGGAGTCACTTAGCCGCGTGGGATATGTGTGGATTAGATTGTTCCTTTGAAACATAGAAGCAAAAAATATCAGGCAATTCATCTTTGAAAGTTGAAACATGAAATACCAACTTGAAATGCATATAAATCAGAAATTTTGAGTACTTTATTTTGGAAAAATAATGGATTTGTATGGGAATAAAAAAACCAACTTGATTGACAACCCTAATTGCTCGTTTTGTATCGTGAATATTTTAGTAATTAAGGTGTATTGCAATTACCCCAGCCAGTATTCCATAATTCATATGAGATGCAACAAGTGGAATATAATGTTTTTAAAATGTAATCAGGGAAAAAATATTTTAGTTTATTCAAAATACCAGTGTTTCGAGAAGATAACTTACATATATAATCAATTGACATTTCCATGATAATTCATGATCAATGTAAAGACGAGAAATTTGGTAGAATCAACTTGTTGCAAATTGACATTGTTTATAACTACATGTCCGGCAAGGATTTCAAAGAGTTACTGAAAAGCATAAAATTTGTTTTGTTTACATTGAGTGACAACTTGTTCGCTCGAATCCATGTCTGAACCGATTTTGTAATTCCCTATTCAAAATGTAAGTTAGTGAATTGTTACCGGCTGTGACAAAAAAAGGTTAGAGTCATCCGCGAAAAGAATAAATGATAGGTCATTTGAAATGAATTATTAAAATCATTAATATACAGTAAGAATAGGCAGTGGCCTAAGAGTGATCCTTGCGGTACACCGCATGAAATAGTTTTATTGAGATGTATGATCTTCTATTGAAACAAACTGTTTTCTGTTAGTTAAGTAACTCGTGAACCATTCCAAGGCCTTTCCACGCACACCATAATGGGGATAACTTGTAAAGCAAATTTCATGATTGATCGGTCCGAAGGCCTTGGAAAGGTCCAGGAATACACCAACTGTGTGCAGGGAATTATCAATAGCATTTGCCACCTTGTGAATAAAAGAAAAGTAAAGCGTGTACAGTAGAATGTTTTTTTCTAAAACCAAATTGGGAATCGCATAAAATATGATCGTTGGATAAAAAATCTATTAAACGAGAAATAGATTAATCTTTCAAGAATTTTAGACAGGGAAGTAAGGAGTGAAATTGGTCGATAGTTGCTGACAATTCGTCTATCGCCTTTTTTAAACACTGGGACAACCTTGGCTACTTTCATATTTTGAGGCACCAGACCAGTTACCAAGGATTGGTTGAATATAAAAGTCAAGGGAGTTAAATTTCATTAATGACACGTTTTATGACAAAATTCGTAAGTTCGTCGCATCCTGGACTTTTTTTAGGTTTTAAATTATTTACAATATTTTTAACTTCATATTCAGTGATCGCGGGAGTAAGGAAAATTGTTTTAGGATTGGGATTTTTTAGAAAGTATTGGAATCTTTTGCTAGGTTCTGGAATATTTCGGGAAAGAGTCGTACAAATATCCACAAAATAGTTGTTAAACACATCAGCCATTTCTGCAGGATTAGCAACAGTTACATTATTATTTACAATTTCTTTAGTGAACTCCTTAGATATCTTTGTGTGTAAAACGTTATTTATCACCCTCCACGTACTCGATGTATCATTTTTGTACTTATTAAATTGATTAGCAAAATACTGTTTTTTAGCTAAACGTAACAAGGATGTAAGAACATTTCGATAACGAACATATTTTCTTTTTAAGTTACTATTATCAGGATTCTTTTTGTATTAACAATATAACTTGTTTTTACGATTTATCGACTTCAGGAGCGATTTAGAAACCCACGGAAGTCTGGGTATTTTTTTATAATTAGAGCGAGAAAATTTTCTTAGTGGTACAGTTTTTTGATAAATCGACATAAATATGTCCATAAACTTGTCAAAACAATCATTAACGTTGTGTATATTGTATATTTCACTCCAGTCAACCGATGTCAATCCCTCCCGAAGTCTAATAATATTTTCATCCGATAAGTCACGAAATGCATGTTTAATATTTTTATCATCAGAGACTTTATTAAATAAAATTTCAACAAATATTGGGAAATGATCGGATATATCCGATACCAAGATGCCAGATGATGTATGGGAAAAGTCGTTAACAAAAATATTATCTATTAAGGTTGACGACGTATCTGTAATTCGTGTAGGTTTTGTTACTAATGGAATGAAAGAGTTGGATAACATCATGTCAATAAATTCTTGACTACAGGGGGTATTACGATTTGGTCTGGTTACAAGCAGCTCGTTATATTTGGTATGGGCTGTATATTGTTTACACATGGTGTAAGATTTTTCTTTTTCTAGAATACAACGATGTCGGTGCTTCATTATATTTATATAGGTAAATAAATATAAGATGCAATGAAACAGGGCATAGCTTTGTACTGTTTTCTCTCTTCCCTCTCTCTCTCTCTTTCTCTTTATTATTCAGACAAG
>CALNVZ010000174.1:21086484-21154352 GCA_940671915.1 Paracentrotus lividus
TCACTAAAAAAAAAAACTACTGCGTTGTGTGTAGTGACTCACAAACAAAGAGTTGGGTTCCTATAGTAAACAGCTCGTTCGTTAGTTTTTTCTTAACAAGTGTGTAGTTTGTCTTGTTTGTTTTTTACACAGCGTTTACAGTGTGTTATGTTATTTAATCCAACTAACGTACTAGATCCTGAATGTAAACCGAGAAAGCAGCACCACCATCAACACCTGGCATTAGTAGAGAGTATCCGCCGTACTATATTATTTCTAAAATATTACGTCATGCAAAAATCGGGCAGCAACTTTATCATATTCCTTTAAAACCTGCCCTGGACTTGATGTAATTGCATTCAAAATATTGCAGCGTGTGTTCATATAGTATTTCTTTATTTATTTTTTTTAATTTTTATTTTTTACAGTGACCATGTACAAATCATACCAAACCGTTAGTGACGGTAATGGAGGTTAATGAAGACACACCGAGCACAACATTCAACATTAAGTTTTTCGGGTATAGATGAAGTGGTGTTTATGCCGCGATCACAGTACCATTTCGGGGCCCGTACGGCGTGTAAAACTGACATTTTTTACCATTTCGGTCACGGGTACCGGTGTATTTTTTACTGATCGCGCAGGCCCCTAGATTATTGATTTCATGTTCTCGATTCTCCCGGCGTTTTTATCAAATCGGTAGACGGTCTGAAGCCCTTGAAAAGCCCTTAGAGTCAAAGGGTTCCGTTCGGGCTGCTGTCGGTGGCCGAGTAGGCTCCGCAAGTTTTTTCTGTCAATTCTTGTAACAAGCCAAAATGGTGTAGGGTGGGTGCAACATGCACCGTACGGACGTCAGCAGGTACCCCTTTGTGGTCCGCACGCCGCCTGACCGATTCCCATTGGGTTTCATGTGGTCTTTCCAAAGTTTTTCCAAATTATATTTGATACATATTTGTAGTATCTTTGTCAAATTTCTCTTTCAAGATTGTTATCTTAAATTATTATCGGGCTAGTCTTATAGTGATAGTCGATAATCATGAGCATTCTGAAAACATAAATGCATTATTAATTGGTAGCATTTTCCAATGTGTATAGTTATTTGAGACGATGCTCTGTATTGGCTCAGATTTTCAAGATATTAATAAGTCCCACATAAATATCTATAATATATATCATCAATATATGCTTTTGTGTCTTTGGATCCTTCAAAACCGCTTTATTTAAATGTATATTTTACAGTATTCTATATCGTATTTGTGGTTTGAAACGTAAATAATTTATCTGCATTTATACTCAAAAGAGCTTAAGACAAATCTTTACAACAGGCCCGGACATGAAAGGAGGCGTTCTGTGAACCACCTTCCCAAAAAACCAAAGGTTAACTGACCAAAATAATAATAATAAAATAATAATAAAAAAAATAATAATTATAAAATTACAAAAATAACAATTCCCGATGCTTGAACGGCCAAAGTGGACCGCTTTCCCCAATTAAAGCACTTTTGTGTGTCATATTGGTGTGTTTTTCATTACAAAAGTGTCATACCCCATAAATTGTCATTTGGTCTAAACCCACTACAACAGTACTAATGCCTGTTCGTCTACATATCGCTACATATCGACGGGAATACTTAAGGGGCCCTTCAGGAGCCTGGTAGGGTGCAGCAGGATAGCCTTAGGGGAAACCTTAAATATCACAAGACGGTAGTCACCTTTTTACAATGAGGATTGAAAGGAAAACCGTGCGGAACCCTTCCAGTCACCTGTAGATGCTTGCGCGGGCCTCTTTAGTGACTCCCGGGCTTTTACCGGGTTGTCTTCTGCCTACCGATTTCATGAAAACGCCGGGAAAATCGAGAACATGCAGTCGATCTTTTCTACGGGTAGTGAAACATGTCCTCGCGCCCGCAGAATCATAAGGGAGCCGGACGGGCACCTTCCGAAAATGGCCGCTATGTACGTTTCTATTCGCTGTACGGGCCCCAAAATGGATATGTGATTGTAAAAAAGGTGAGCGTCTTGCGATGCTGTGGGTTTACTTTTGGCTATCCTGCGGCACCCTAATTGGCACCCCAAGGGTTCCTCAAGGGACCCTTGTGATTTTTTAGCCCCCAAAGAAGCTATCTTGAGGGACCGGTTCGATATACGAAAATTCCCGTCCGGCCTCCTCACGGCGACATCCCTTTAATTATTTTTATATTTCGATTTCAATCCACATATTTTATACTTTCAACCGACAGGATATGTGACCACAATAGCGGTAGAATGAAAAATCTCAAGGGACTTGTAAGGTCTCTAGATCAACGAAAAGCCGTAGGATTGGGCAAATCGTACGGGGACCTTTCGAACTGTGATCGCCCCATTAGATGGCGCTAGACAATATTTCTTCATGGCACAATCGCTTTATTATGCAGAGGGCCAGTTACATTGAAAGATGTTATCACACATACATGCTTTTTTTTTTTTAATACAAAAAAAAAAAAAAAAAAAAAAAAAAAAAAAAAAAAAAAAAACGATTAACCAACACACTTTCCTATAAGGCTTACCACATGTTGTAATGACAAGCTATCCATTGTTATTCTTAATTTCAACTTAATACAAAATACATTCTTTTTTAATTACTACTATTTATCTCGTTTATAAAAAGCTGATTCAGGCAAACTTACAAACAACGATGAAACAGGGTATATTTTGTTTCATTGTTACAGAAACATTTTCGAAGTTTAAGGCTTCGTATCGGCCATACCCCTCCAGCAAACAACAACAAACAAATCGTGGATTCGCTGATAGTGGTCGGGAAATAGGTTAGCAATCTATCTTCCTTTTTTTTTCACTTCTCCCTCGTATGCATTTTTATGACACCAGAATGTTTTACCCGCCTGGCGCCGTACCCGCCCACTCCCTACCACGGGTCTATGTGGGTTAACCACCAATCATCAGTATTACCATACTTTTTTTTCAAGTGCTGGCACCCTCAGTTTCTCCTCCTGCTTTCGTCCTCCTTCCTTCCCTCCCTCCTCCTCTCTCTCTCTCTCTCTCTCTCTCTCTCTCTCTTTCTCTCCCTCACAAACAATTTTGATATCTCTCCTTCTGTTTATCTCTGTATTTCTTTATGCTGATCTTTCTACACTGTTCGCCATAAAGGTGGAATTTTTTTTTTTCTGGCTCCAACGACGTTATGTTGCTCCGGCTGTAATTTCTTGAAAGAGTTGGTCACCGCTTTCACGTTCCGGAATCCTGGCTATATCTTGGACGTTCCCTCAACCCTTCCCGGGAATTTTTCTTCCAAAAAGTTTGCCACCCTCAGAAGATGGCCATTTTTGTCCTTTTTTCTTATTTTTGGGGCCCCTTTTTATTTACGCAACCCACCAAGGCATCCTCAGTCCTGCCCCAAATAAACACGTCTGAGGTGTAGAGGTTTTATTGTTCTTTAAGTTAAATCTAATTATATGGTTACAGGCACGACTCGTTTGTCTAGGGGAGGGGGTCAAGATTAATTTTAATTGGGCTCAACATTGATTTTATTCACTTTTACACCATGGAAATTTCTATCTTTCCTTAATTGTATTGTAAAACATCAGCCAAACATAAGTCAAAATAAAATATCATCAATAGTTACCATTTACAACCTTGTCATCAAGGCTAAAAAGAAAATAAGGGGAAAATGATAATAATTCAGGGTGAACGGGGATTTTTATTAATTTAATTTTTATCATAAAGGTGGAATAGAATATTCCGAATTTTCACCAATCACACTTTTTATTTCAACCCCTCCCCTAAACAAGAGACACAAGCCTTTTCCCGTAAATCTAGATTTAACTTAAAAACCATTATAAACAGTTTATCTCATACGAGTTTCCTGGTTGTAGGACTGAGGGGGCTTGATCGGCCGGGTAAACAAAAAGGGGCCCCAAAATGAGAAAAAATGACAAAATGGGCATCATGGGGGTGGACAAAATTTTTTTGGGAAAAAAAATCTCCTTGAAGGGTAGGGGGAATGTTGAAATATAGTTAGGGTCTAAAAAAATAAAAGCAGGGACTAACATATTCAAGAAATTAAAGCCGGAGCCAAATCATGTCGCTACAACGGCAAAACAATATTCCACCTTTACGACGGACAGTGTATAACTCCCTCATTATCTCCTGTCTCGTCTCTGTCCCCATTTCCTTCCATATTTTCTTTACTCCCCCCCCCCCCCTCCTCTCTCTCTCTCTCTCTATCTCTCTCCTCTCTCTCTCTCTACTCTCCGTTCTGTAATCTCTCTCTCTCTCTCTCTCTCTCTCTCTCTCTCCCTCTCACCCCTTCCTATCTCTCTATCTCCTTTTTCTCCTACAACATGTGAATACAGCAACATCAAGCAAAGTCACGTGACTTATATATTTGTAGGTCACGTGCTTTAGGTAAAGGTGAATTCCAGACTTGGTCATCAATCAACCCGAAGCAGTTTGATCTAGTATTACATGCACGATTTAAAAGCAGTTTAGATGATATCCACATGAAATCCTTAGAGATTAGATACGCAGCTTACATGTATTTCTCATAGCTATTAGGTCAAACTTTTATTTAATGTTATACAAAGGTATCTTACGTGCGAGAACCATTAATAGAGCAGAAGTTGAATTTAGCCATGAGAAGGGTTGTCACTTGCAACTAATATGCCAATGAAATGAACTAGCTCCGTTGTATGAAGTGATTACGATAATGTAGGTCAACAGAAATCCCCCGATATTTCTTCTTAGCTCCATTTTTTTTTGCAAAAATTACTCGATTTCAATCAAGATAGAAATATCAATGATTTTCAAAGAAAATAATAGAAATAAAAGAGCTAAATTGAAAATAATCGATAAGAACTGAATACTAAATTTACTAAATGATACAAATACCGTAGAAATCTACCATTTTTTTTTCGTTTGTTTTCTGATTATCAATTGTTTCACATGTTTCATAATACTTTTATAAGGTGTGTTATAATCATTTTATCAATCTTACATGTCCAACCGTATGGATATTTTCAGGGCCAATCACATAGACAGGTTGATTTCAACTGTTTAATTAAGTAATGATTATTTAAAAAAAAAAAAAAAAAAAAAAAAAAGTGAAATCATTAGATAATCAAAGGCTCGTTCTGTCATATTGAAACAATCAAATACAAAATAGTGTGGATCAATCATGTTGTGGACAATGCACGACTCTCGGCCAATGTGGCTGAAATAGTAAGAGCGCCATCCTTATCCGATTCTTTCTTTTAAGAAGTAGAAATTCGGATGTGGTGGCAAAAGGCGTATTTTCTAGTTCTAACGTATCCCGAAATATGCCCATATTTATGTGTATTTATGAATAATGCACGAACTTGAATTTAGTTTAAGCTCCATTTAAAAACTGTAGAGCGCTTGGAGCCTTCTAATGAATTAAGTGATAAGCTTATATAAGCACGTATGAATAGTATTATCATTATTGTTCCAATTATTATCACTCTATGATAGCAAAAACGATTTATAAAAAGAAATAAATCTTTCCAGTTAATTCGTAGGGCTGAATTCAATAATAACAAAGATGGCGCTCGATCATTCAAATAATTTGTTCATTCAAGGCGGAAAACCACGGAATTCGGAGAGGACTTTTTTTTTTTTTTTTTTTTTTTTTTTTTTTTTACGGAATTGGCACCCCATTTTTTGGTTAATGGTTGCAAAAAAAATAAATGTAGGTTCTGGGGTTTTTAGTTTTAAAAAAAATCAGATGTCAGTAGTCAATTCTGATTGGAAAAACAACCCTAATGATTGCTAATAATGAAGATGCACAAACTCAAAATGAGACAGTAATTTTGCCAAAAATGCCATATAATGGTCAATTTTTAGAGGTAAATGTGTATTTCAATAATTTATTTTTCTCTTGTAGGTTGCTCTAACAGTGCCCAATAGTTTGCCATCATAGATTTGATATTACAGTACCTATATTTCTTTTTATGGTGAAGGCTAATTTTTGAATGTGTACCCTGATTGTACAACAACATTTATCCCTTTATTCCTCTCTTTTTCTTTCTCTTCGCTTTTTTTCTTTTTTCTTTACCTCATATTCCAGTTCGCACGCACGCATTTTAAAACACCTCCCGTATTTAAGCTCGCGCACACTCATACGCACTCTCGTTCATAAGGGCCCACACACATACACCCTCCTCCCGACACACACTCATACACAACCACATTCCAATTTTATTCGCCCGCTTACAACTACACGCACACACAATCCGTCTTTGAACACCCACATCTACCCTTCCTCTATCATCTATGGACTTTCACCCACCCATACACACACACACACACACTCACCCCACAGCATTAAACACCCATACACCCTAATTTCCCCCTAACGCCTACCCCCCCCCCACACACACACACACACAACGTCCCTCATCCACCTATCCCACATTTTTATATACCCTCCCTCACACACCTTCCCACATTGTCACACAACAACAATTATCCTCCCTCTATGGTTTACATACCCCGAAACCCAGACACAAACCCTTTATTGCAGTTTTTGTGTTCGACAACCCTCCTTAAACTCAGTTATACAATAATCTGAAAATGCCCCAGTTATACAAGTACGTTTCAATTAAAACAGTAAAACATTTAGGTTTGTCGTTACCTTTTTTCTTTTACTCTCCAATACCTATAAAAAGTGAAATGTTTAAAAGTTTATCCGCTGTTTAAAATTGTCTAGGTTTCAACAATTTCAGGGATGTTGGGCGTGAGATGAGAGTATTACGCCAATCACAATGCCCCGATAAATCGAAGTAGTTATTGGGTGGATTAGTCTTATCGATTCTTGGGCTTGACCTACGTTGCAAACCAGCAAACAATTTTTTCGTAGAGCAGCTTTTCTTGAAGAGATAGTCTTGCTTTTAGCATTTTCCTTGGTATTTTCGGAAAGGCAATGAACCAGACTACAACGGAGTTTCATTAAAATGAATAAGAATAAATCTTTAGAATTTTTAAGCAAGATATCGCGTCTGAAAATAAATACATGATGTGATTCTTTACTCTGCGTTTATTAAACCCCACTAATTATTGATGGATTTCACAAATGAAATTATATTGACAGGAAGCAGTCGAAAACTTCCTACACTATTTTTTTCATGCGATAAGTCAGTGCTGAGACATCTCTATTACGTTTTGATAGTAATATCCTTTGGGCTGGAACCCTAGAGATTGGCAAGCCAGGGGTTCGCAGCTAAGGTCTTCTAAAAATTTTGTTATTTCACATCACACCTCGCTTTTTATGTAATATTCATATGATTATCACCACCTCTCCATATTTTCATTTTTTTTTTTTTTTTCATATTACAATTCCTCACTGTTGAACGATATGCCAACAGCCATATATTATCTTTCATTCCACCATCCCTATCAATAAGAAGATCCCTCTGTCTTTCTCTCATTTTCTGATTTTCTATCAAGATGCAACATATTAAAGTCTACCTGTACCATTCAGACTCTTACCCCGGAGCAAAAACCTAGAATAAATTGTATCTTAGATCTTATTTGTTTTCACCTCTATGCGTTTCCTTTTTCCCTTATCCATCCTCTCTCATTCATTAACACCCTTCCACTCCCATTCTTTTTCATCTCTCTCCCCTCCCTTACTCTCATCCTCACTGATAACTATGTTTTCTACACTTGTGTGCACTTTCCATGCCCTAGGGTGTGTGTGGTGAACATGAAGCCAAGTCTCTCCCGCATGACTACCCAAAGTTTGCAATACTGCATCGGGTTTACATTTCCCTAATCCAGTAAATAAATCCAGAGTGATTTCTCGAAAAAGGGGTTCATGCTCACATGTTTGCAAACCACCAAAGTACGGCACTCTAGAGTGATTTGCTACTAGACCGGTAATTCTACCATCCTCGTCATAAAATCATAAACCGTCATATTTTGGTCACGGTCATTATTCTCTCTCTCCCCGAACTCTTTGATATCTCTATCTATCTCTATTTTTGAATGACTCTCCCCCTCCCTCGCTCTCTCTCTCTCTCTCTTTCAGTGTGTTGCTCACCTTTTTTTCCTTTCATTCGCTCTTGATTTAACCCTTTTCATACACAGTCAGATCATTGTAGGCATCTGATGTAATCATTGTTCTCAGACTTTGCTGCCTCCGACGACTTAACTTACAAAAATCAAACACCTAAAGGGTGGTGAATGCTTCTCTGTGAAGACGAAATAAATTCAGAAGAAAATTTACCAACGGCGAGAGTTTCCCCTTCCTTTGAGATCTACATTACAGAATACAGTGCCTTCCATGCTCCATTGAAGTCTACAAGCAGGTAAGAACAACATTATTGCTTTAAGTTCTTTCTTTTTTAGGTCGAAGAAACGTTAAGGTTAATAAATCTTCTGTTTAATTTATTATCAACGTGACTTTAAATAACTCATTCATTAATATAAGTATATATGTTATGTTAGAATGTGTTTATCGATTTTTTTTTCTTCTCGAAAAAAAGAAAAAACCATGCAACAATAGTTTCATATGGATCCCATCTGTTTCGTTTAATGTAAGAATAGTCATTAACAAGTCCACATCTTAGTTTGATAGCACGAGCAAAAATAATAGCAGAGCGTTCTTTCTTTAATTATGATGCTGAAGCATTTTTATATACCGCTGTACCACGTGAAATTAACGCAAATAGGTTTTCACATCGCTTAAATCTCGGGTTGCTTTATATTTCCAAACGGTATAGTGTTACACAAATACATCAAAGACCATATTGGTTTTGGTTAGCTTTCGGTAACACCATGTTGTATTAAGCCTTAATGAAATAGCTGTTGGTATACATGGTATATCTTTCTTCACGAAAACCCACTAAACTTTATTAGAAATAGAATAAAATATACTAAACTTTTATAGATCTTTTTTTTTAGCGTTAAAATGTTGAAAATGAGGAAAAATTGAAAATTAATGGAAAATAAAGAAAAGATTAAAATGGAAAAGTTTGTGTAAAGATTATAAATTTGAAGTGTTTTAACTTTTAAAAAGAACTTTTTTCTTCGGTAGAAACTAAACTTTGTCTCGTGTTTGAGTTAAAAGGCTTTTTTTTTGTGGGGAAAAAAAGATTTATTAACAACCCTTTCAATAAATGATATTCTTACGTTTTTATATTATATTCAACCATGTAAAATTGGTTCTAATATCTCTGTTACTAGTTTCCGTGTGCATTATGAGAAATACAGGCCATCGAATTTTAATTCTACATTCGCCTTGTCATCGTCATGAATAAAATTCTAATTGAATAGCATATGTTTTTTATCAGAATTTATATATTTCTGTGAAATGATATTTAGTTAAAATTTTATATAATATATTTCATTTGAGCATTCCATTAATTCTCGTGGAAATTGCATTCATTTACATTTTCCTAGATTCTGGCGTGTTCTAAAATTGATGTCTCCAAGATAAATATAAACGCATGCATGTACCTTTATCTAAAAACAAAACATTAAAGACCAATAACTTCAAGGAAAGATTCAAAGGCTTTTTTCAAATGATATCTTTCGTTGTTCTTAATCAATATTAATAACACCACTCAGGCATTGCCAATCATGTGAAAACGCAACGTCATCATGGTTTTGATGAATCACGGGTCTTCGACCTACAACAGACTTCTCGGTTCCTAGAAAGCGTGTAGACCATTAACTTCCGTGCACCGACATGGTAGAGTTCATTCGTGAATTTCATCAATCCATAATGAATTAGCCATTACTTTTGTAACATATTCTTGCCGGGTTTAAATTAATAATGAAGGGTGTTGTGTGTGCGTGTTTCTTTGTGCGTGCGCGCGCGAGTGTGCGCATTTGGTTCGAGGTATCATATGAGCTGAAGTTGGTGTTTATTACAAAATACACTGGTAGAGTTTTTTTTTTTTTTTTTTTATGTGTTTCTTTTTTTTTTCGTGGGTGGGGGGGGTTGTCATAATTATTTGTGGTGGGAGGACTACTTTTCTATTTGCTGCAGATATTTCCATGCACAACAGCTATGGATATTTGTTTAACTAAAATATTCGATCATCGTCATTTATGAAGAGGAAAAACACATACTTTTCAGTCATAAATCGTTATTGTTATTTTGGTATGTAGTCTAGATAGACTTGCTTTGGATCTTCTCTTCGACCTACTATATTTTTTAAGTTCAATTTCCTTTTGCTATCCATATCCCACGTAGCCCTTCACATCTCCACCCACGTGAACCACAATGGGAATTTATTCACCAGTGAGTAGACGTGAGTGGTTACGCAATCATCGGGTCAAGATCAAACATCTAATCCTGGGACAATTTACACAGTAACTGTTTGATGGGAGTATGACGCAAAGAACCGGTGGATGGTTCGAGTTAACATGGGGTTGGCTGTTCAAATCGGAAATACGTGGAAGCCCTTTTTATATGATACTATATTAAGATAACAAGTAGAACTAGAACAGTTATTCCCATCGAATGCTTTATTTTAATGCACTTTTTAGCTGATGTAGCTATACTTTGAATGAACGGAAATTTCAATGGACGATTATTCTCTGGAAAAAAACTACAATTTCCTACATTATATCCTTGAAAAAAAAAAGCATCAATACATTTTAAAAATTGAATTTAAAAAAAATACACCGGAAATGGACGTTGGGAGATATGTTTTATGAGATCCGGAGATGTTGTCTTTCATATATTTTTTGAAAATGATATTCAATATTTATACCTCAGGCTGATTGTAAAAATTGATAGAAAAGGCAAATCCAAAACGATCATTTAAATCGATTAACACCCAAGTGTATGTGGTACTCGTAAATATATAATTTTGACCATTTTCCTTGATGTCGAAACGGGTGTAATTTGAAATATTACCATTACAATCTCCCCTCAAAATATTGTCTTTACTTTTGTCTTTACTTATAATTATCTTTACTTTAGTCTTTACTTAAAATTGTCTTTCCTTATAATTGTCTTTACTTTTGTCTTTACTTAAAATTGCCTTTCCTTATAATTGTCTTTACTTTTGTCTTTACTTAAAATTGTCTTTACCTTTGTCTTTAATTAAAATTGTCGTTACTTTAAAAGATAAATTAGGAGGAAAAAAACATTGTCGTAAAGATTGTGGTAGCTAAGAAATGCTATGACAAAATTTCTAGAACTTGAAATCATCTCATTGTACTTTTATACAGTGAGAGGCTGCATTGGCCTCTTCAGCATGTAAACTGAGATGCAAAGGCATAATAATATATTCATCATTTGCATGGAATGGAAATATAGAAGGTATCTCAATCACGTGATGCCATTTTCCCCCCAATTATACTTCATGGTCTTACAGTCCTATTTTGTATGTGAAATGGGCCTTGATTCTTTTTGATGAAGAGCATATCATCATGTTTGCATTTTGTCTGATTGTTGGAGGGTGATTGTTCAATGTGGCAGGAAAGAACAAACAGGACCAATTGCTTTGGTGCGGCAAGCTCAGAGGGTTAACATGTTAATCATCAACAACTTGGTTACGCATTGTCTCCATGGGTTTCCGTTCGTGTAATCATCTTTTAATAGTGACAAGATCACCTCCATTCCTGAACATTTCATTTGATTGACCCATTCAATCGGATTAGCTTCTCCCATGAAGCTGGCATATCACACCGAAGAGCGCAGTCACGTCACGTAGTAGATTAACATTATACAGTTTCGTCATCGTTCGACATGTGCAAAGTCACCGCGCAGACACCTCACTTCATGGTATCCAGTGTGATCTAAAATACAAGAATAAAGGCACAGTTAACATGAAGACAATGTACAATTGTTAAGCTCTTATCCGCCGAAAACTGGACAGGTGAACTTTTTTCCAAGAACATCGCCGTATTGAAATTTAATGAACACGTCAGCATATTTGATTGAACTTTACACAAGTTGATAAGTTGGTGGCGCCAATTGTTGAACTCCTGGGTCGCATAAGGTCACCGACAACCCTATCAGCAACGAAGAGTGTCTATACTTTATTAAGAGATCAGAGGGGTTTTAAATGATTTTTTTTTTTTATTCTTCCGTTTATCGAGTAAGACTTATGTGATTCCGCCAACTTCCATATCGTTTTTCTTTGCTCAAGTGCCTTTCTGATGTTGTGACAAATTTATATCATATTGCACGATCATTTCACAAAGGTAAGAATAACAAAATTAAGATGAATAAACATACTTTGGAGATTGATGTGAATAAGACATATTGTGAAATATGTTTATTTCCATATCGATTTTAAGATTAATGTATTGAGTCTCAGAGAGTTCATCGTAATGTTATGATATAGTATTCGTGCAATAAAAAGTAATGTTCAAAGGCCAAAATGTTTTAAGTGTAAAAAAATGCATCTATTCAAATTTTCTGTGTGACAGAAATAGCTTGCAGTTCTCTTGGTGGTAATACGAAATAATGCCGGCTCAATTGCCAACTTATAACCCCAATTGCTGTATGTCCACTCATACCGACCTAATGCTGCAGTCACACAGACACTTAAGTGTAGTTACGTTTTTGTTGTTTTAATCTTATTTCATCCTCTATTCTATCATTTTTTATGTATTTCTTTGTTTTATTGGATGGACGAAATTATCACTATTTCCATTGCTAATTATGACGGGAAGGCATCCGTGGGGATCCGCAGTAAAGGAAATAATTTTTAGACGCAACCGGACGTAAGTCAACGTAAGTGTCTATATGACTGTAGCAATAGGCCTATGCGCAGATCAAAATGTATTATTCAGATTAGAGTAATTTTGAGTGGGTAATTGCGTCATTGTATCACGACAAGTTAGGGTCGTTTATGTATGCTTATGATACATTCCCCGACTCTACAGTGCGTCCCAAAAAGAACTATACACTTTTGAAATGGCTACCAAATAAACGAATATATGGTTCTTGGGGGGAAAGTTTAGAGATATATAAAGCTCATATCCTCAACTATCATTATGACACAAAAAATTCCGAAAATATTCCATTCTTCAATGAACAATGCCCACATTTGTGTAGGACACAAAAATTAGCCTGCGCAGGAATTCGGTATTCATTTATCACCTTTGTATGGCACGCCAAGACGGATTCAAATAATAATGGAATAAATCGCCCAACAAAGACAAAAATAAAATGAATTCAAAGCAAAAATCAATTATATAAAATCAAAACGGTGAAGAAAAAAAAAACTTTGAGTACAATTTTGATTGTTTATTTCTGACTTTCGGTATATTTTTTACTCCGTTAGCTGAGTCATTCCATTATTCTTTTTTTCCCTATTGGCGTACCATACAAAGGTGATAAATGAATAGCGAATTCCTTCGCAGGCTGTTTTTTGTGTCCTTCACAAAAGTGGGTATTGCTCACTGAAGAATACGTTATTTTCAGATTATTTTTTTTTGGTCACAATGATAGTTGAGGATATGAGCTTTATATACATATAAACATTTTCCCGAATAATCATATATTTTTTTATTCTGTATATGGCCATTCCAAAGTGTATAGTTCTTTTTTGGGACGCCCTGTATAATGTACATCATATTATGCGAGGCTATTTAAGTATGTTGTGTTTATTTTGTTTAAACTGTCGATTATTAATGGTCGTATTATGATAATAGCTAAGAAAACAGTCAAGCTTCACATTAAAGAGTTTAAAGGTGAGAATACAACCAGCATGACCAGTGAAATGCGAATTATTCCATTAAGATATGTATCCTAGATAACATATTTGAACGAATTGGAAAATACTGCACAATTGATCCTTATCAACAAAAAAACTCATACTGATGACAAGCAAGTAACTGTCGCAATCGCTAATTTGTAACGTTATATCAGTGCTCAACTTCCAACTATGTCAAAGAAATCATCGATCGCGACACAATATTGTCTCTTCCACAATATTCAAGCAACAAATTTTAGCTTATAAAAAATTTTTTTTAAAAAAACTCTTATATATTATATATATATATATATATTATATATTATATATAAATAACAACAGTTGATAAGAAGAATGAATCCAAAACACTAAAATCATAGATTTTATAATAAGGAGCATAGCTCTCAAAAATTGAAAAGGCGAAGTCACACTCTTCGTCAGTGCTCATGGGTGTGACAAAAGATGTATTCAAAATCCGTTCTGAAACAGACGAAAAAATATAAATAATGTTTTTTATTATGAAAAAATACACCGTACTGTTTCTAGTGATGTTTATTGTTTTGTTGGCGATTCTTCTTATACAACTGTGTTATTTCATTTGAATTTTACAGATGCCAATCAGACAATTTTGTTCAATCTCTTTTTTATATATAATATATATATATTAATATAATATATATATATTATATATATACTGTATATTTAGATAGTTGAAATAAATATATGTGTGTCTTTCCCCCTGGTGCTGTGAGTTTTATTGTCGTATAGCAAAAATATCAGGTGGCCATATTCATAAAACCATAATAGTCTACGAAGCAACTTCGGTCAATAAAATCTAGGTGCATTTTAGTTACTTAGTAGACTTATTAAGATTTTATTAATATGGCCCCTCCTCATGAATTATCCCATTTATAATTTTACAACTATTAAGCGACCATGTTCCTTTTTAATAATTTGACAGTGATACAATCATTCACAAACATTGTTCATGGTATTTTTTTATGATTAACAGTTCCCAATCCATGACATTGGGATACACAATGCCGTTGCGAACACATACATTCACTCACCTGGCACTGGTATTGCAACATTTTTTTCATATTTTCAAATCTTTTATATTTTCTCATATTTCATTCATGGCCAGAGATTTTCCGAAAATTTTTGTATATTCTGAAAGAGGGAACTTGTCCCTTTTCATTCCTGAGATCATTAAATACTCAGACAGGGGGACTTTTTTAAACAAAGGGGCGACAAATGAGCAAAGACCCCTAAAAATGAAATTTTAAGAGGTGGGGATTATTTGTGAATAAAATTATTTAGGAGGAGTAATATTTCTCCGAAAACTGTTAACATGTTTCCATCATGCTTGTGGCAAATTAAAAATGACCAAAAAGTTGGCACTACAATGAAAGACAAAAGGAGGAACACCGGAAGAAGATAAAATTATTTCTATCGTTGCCAAGGAAAATTTTAGTCCCGTATTACAGAAACGATTAAAACAAGTTTATTTCGCCGAATTTCCAAATTAGTGTTGAATTCTTGTATTAAATATAATGTCGTGTACGATAGAAATAAAAATTTTCACACTTCTATTATAAACCCCTCACAAAAAGTTTCGCAAGTCGACTTTGGGTCATGATAACTTTTCAGGTATATACGCTTTAGTTATTCCTGATTTTCATACCAATGGAAAGATAATTTATTCCCCTTTTGATTGATATCCTATTTGTAATGATTGTATCATGCTTCAATGCACAGAATATCAGAATATGGAGAAAAGTAAAAAGTCAAATGTTGTAAAAATGCATTTTTATTGATCACATTGAAGTTCCGCAACTTCACTTTAGGTCCTGATAACTTGCAATAGTAACATCATATTTGAATGCAGATAACTCACGAATATAATGCAAAGTAAAAAGTGAAAAGTTGCGAAATGCATTGTTATTGCACGCAACAGACAATAATACTCACAATAGGCATTCAATTTGCAACATTTAACTTCTGACTTGTCCTAACATTCAGGTGTTCTGTCCATGCAGGAACAGCTCTATCGTTACAATTAGGGTAAATTATCTTGACAATGGTCTAAAATTCAATAAAAATTAGAAAATACCTCGAAAGTTATCAGAGCCTAAAGTCGAGTTGCGGAACTTCGCTTTGATAAATGCATTTTGCAACATTTGACTTTTTACTTTTCTCCATATTCTGATATTCTGTGCATTGAAGCATGACATAATCATTACAAGTAGGATATTAATAAAAAGGGGAATAAATTATCTTTCCAATGGTATGAAAATCAGGAATAACTAAAGCGTACCTAAAAAAGTTATCATGACCCAAAGTCGACTTGCGAAACTTTTTGTGAGGGGTTTATTTTGCTGGATATTCATGACCTCTGATTTTGCCACGCATCCTCCTTAGCTCCAGCTTAACAGATTTTTTTATTCTGTGGGTGTTGTTTCTTTCATTAGCCTTTGTGATGGTTCCTTATGACTATTTTCAATTTGCCACAAGGATAATAGAGACATTTAAACAGTTTGCGGAGAAATTCTACTCCTCCTTAACTATTTTATTCACTGATGATCCCACCTCTTAAAATTTTATTTTTAGGGGCCTTTGTTCATCAGTCGCCCCTTTGTTTAAAAAGTGCCCCTGTCTGAGTATTTACTTATCTCAGGAATGAAAAGGAACAAGTCTCCTCTTTCAAAATATACAAAAATTTATCAAAATCTCTGGCCATGAATGAAATATGACAATATATATAAGACTTGTAAATATGAAAAAATGCACACATTTAACTATGTTGCAATACCAGTGCTAAGTGAGTGTACATCATTATTATTTGTTTTCTTCATTTAGATTTTATTTCCACAGACATCTGCATATTAACAATGTTTACACTGTCAATACATGAACAATGTAATATAATAAGAACATATACATACAAAGTAAATGAAGACAATTAATTTATTCATTTGTCTCCAACGGTAGAAACCATGCAAATTGGTAGAAACACACGCAACTGCTGTGTAATAAATTTTTGAACCAGACAGCTATGAAAAAAATCATAGGCTGCTAGGGCGGGATTCGAACCCACGACCTGTGGATTGCTAGACCACCGTCATAACCGCTAGACCACCGGAGTGCCCGTAGCGATCAAGGTTTCATACTATCACATAACATGAACATCAAACGTAAAGGATTTTTTTTTTTTTTTTTTTTTTTAGGCCGTTGGGATGTTAAATAGACAATTAATTTATTCATTTGTCTCCAACGATAGAACCATGCAAATTGGTAGAAACACACGCAACTGCTGTGTGATAAATTTTGGAACCAGACAGCTATGAAAAAAAATCATAGCTGCCCGGGCGGGATTCGAACCCACGACCTGTGGATTGCTAGACACCGTCATAACCGCTAGACCACCGTAGCGATCAAGGTTCAATTCTATCCCATATACATGAACATCAAACGTAAAGAATTTTTTTTTTTTTTACGTTTGATGTTCATGTATATGGGATAGTGTGAACCTTGATCGCTACGGGCACTCCGGTGGTCTAGCGGTTATGACGGTGGTCTAGCATCCACAGGTCGTGGGTTCGAATCCCGCCCGGGCAGCCTATGGTTTTTTTTTTTCATAGCTGTCTGGTTCCAAAATTTATCACACAGCAGTTGCGTGTGTTTCTACCAATTTGCATGGTTTCTACCGTTGGAGACAAATGAATAAATTAATTGTCTATTTGACATCCCAACGGCCTAAAAAATTCCTTTACAATGTAATTACAACAATAAGTAAGTTGATACAAAAAAAATTATATGCATCGACGAAAGTTGGTTCAATACTTGGCATACTTGTGAAGGAAACCTAAGAAGCAAATTGCTTGTAGATTATGAACTTTGTAAAACAAATACAAAATAATAATTAGGTATTTCCCCTCATTACCCCTCCATACAGCTTCAAATATCCGTCATTTCTCAACACATCTTCCTCATCCAACATGGCGTCTGCGTGTCTCAATACTGTAACGACTGCTGCTTTACTGGTTGTCATGGCGTCACATCTTGCCAGTGGTACATTTGACCCAGCCACCGCCATTGACTGCTTTGTTCACACAGGAATGAAGCACATTGTGGAGAAACCAGGCTGCGATTCAGACGTCATTAAGGTCCGTGGATGCTGGGGTAGATGTGACAGCTACCAGGTAATTAATTTATATGATAGCATGGTTTCATTTTTTTTTATATGTAGCCCATATTAGCCCCCTAATAAATGGTTCGTAAAAAAAAAAAAGAGTGAGTCAGCTCAGAGAAATCACGATACAATATTCAAGTCCTTCAACCACTATTTTTTTCATTATCATATGTACAAATCCTGTTTTCGTGCACTAATAAACTATCCATTACCTCATTTTTGTACTTCCCTGAAGTTTGTATGGATGTTGAAGTAAAAGCATCAAAGATATATAATGTTTTTGCTGGTTTTTTTTTTTTTTTTTACTATCATTTACAGCGCTGTCGTTCAAAAAATGAATGCTTCCCCCCTATCAAATATATTAAGCATCATGAAATATTTCTCTTGGAACAAATTTCATACACTTACTCTCCTGTCAACGTTTCAAATATAACCTGTCTAAAGTGGCCACTGTCTATAGTGGTCACCTGTCTTAATGGTCACCTATATTGATTCCCTCTAGATAGAAATGTGTGCTTTAAAACCTGTCTATAGAGGTCACCTGTCTACAGTGGTCACTTTTTATGTCTCCCTTGGGGTGGCCACTATAGACAGGTTTGACTGTATTTTAAATAAACTATTTCCCCCTTCTATAACTGCTTATACTATATGCATAGGAAATAATGAACAAACGTAATAGATACTGGTGCTCTCTTCTATTTATGAGATAAGGAATCATGCTACCCCGTTTAATGTCGAGCCACTACATGCTGTTCAATGCCGAGAAGCCCGATAATAGTTATGTCATGCAATTTGTCACGCTTATAACAAGCCACACGTATTGTTGATTTTGATTTTCATAGTTCATGCACGAACCATTCGTCTACCAGTTTCAGGGTGACACTTATACCTGGTGCTTCCTGTCTTTGTTCAAGCCCGCGTCACACTGTCCCGAAGTTGAGCAAAGATGGACACACGAAATGTGAAATGTGAGGGTCCCGCGAAGTTGACCCCGAACTTGGTCAACAGTCAAACAATAGTCAAATCGAGAAACGATGTGTATACGATGGCACTCGAACAACAGACGAAGCGTATACATGAATAGCCCGATGCTTTCGTGATAAGAGCAAATTTTGAAATTTCCCGTGATCGCGTGTGACGCGGGCTTAACAGTGCAATTAAGATATTTGCACCTGTCCACGATTATCTATTCAATTAAACTCAGCTGCCTCACTAACATATTGCATATAAATAGTATAATCTATGTCTAGTGTTTTGTAAGATTGCATTGTTTTTCAAACAAATAAAGAAAAGATAGTAATGTGGGCATTGCTTGTTAAATAACTGTTCGTGGTACTGATTAAACTGTTCAGTGGAACTCATGTTATAGAATGATTGATTGGAGCTATAGTCCAAACTCAACATAAAGCTATTTATTTCGTCCTTCCCCTTACTATTTGAATATTTGAAGAAGGGATCCTGATGTTACCTAAATGTACAGAGTTGTATAAACTATAATTATCCACTGTTAAAAACGAGCGAAGTTTCTGGCATCTTCAAGACCCTGATAATCTGATTTACTGCGAATAATTTTATCAACTATAATTGTTCATTTGAACTATTTTTTTAACTTAGTGGTAAAAAAAATCATTCCATATCGTGTATAATGTAAATTTTAAATGTGGGGAAAGAATAATGCCGATCATTTCCATGCGAAAAGTAATTATAATCCGAGTCCATTTATCAGTTTATTCTCTCCAAATAATCATTAGAGTTTTCATTATTGTTACCTCATTTCTAAAGGCAATATGTGAACAATACCTCGTGCATATGAGTGAAAATCAGATTTAAAATTTAAACAAGTAACATTATATTATCCTTTGGTTAGTATCTGAATAATCCAATAATAAAGGAATTCCAAAATTTAATTTTTGACTTAAAATGAAGATTTTAACAATTTGAACTTGGCTCTTTGAATAAAGGAATTATAATTTCTTGAGGTTTTAGGAATAAGATAATTATGTCAAACATTATGGTAAATTTAGTTCGTGGATTTGAAGAAGTAAACATCTAAATTCTACTTTTATGTTCTATGTTCTCAGGTTCCCTCTCTTCTTAACAAACTTTTAGACGTCAGTCATCCAATGTGCACGCCTGCCAGCTACCGAAACGTCACGATCACCCTTGAAAATTGTGCTCCTGGCATAGACCCGACCTTCACTTACGTTGAGACCACCACATGCGGATGTCGGAAAGTCAGGGGGACTGCTGTCCACTACGGCTACAGACCGGACTATTTTCTTGAATGAGATTAGAGATTTATGTCCGTTTCAAGTTGAACTTTTTCCTGAAACTCTCGAAACTACCAAGCGGAGTCCTGACAATGCAATAGAAACATTGAATGGTTGGTGTATACAATTTGTTTGTGCAGTTTCCTTCTTGTTTTCAATTTGGCGTGATTGTTGTATTCTTGGTAGTTAATGCTAGTTATGGCTGATATGATAACTTATAGCACCTTGGTAAATGGGTCTTACTTTGCACGAACATTATCAACAAAAGAGGAAGCAGGGTTTCCATGGTTTGGGGAGGATCAATGAATTGAAAATCATAAACGGTTTTACTTGTTCTGTTTTTCGCATCAACTGATCAAGAACCCACACAATTACACATATCACTCAGTCTAGACTTTTAAGCTTTTTAAGTTTTTACCATAGGTGAAAAACATCAATACTCGTGCATGTCCGGAGACTTGAGGAACAAATGATATGTTGTTTACGAACCAATGTGCACCTTCTTAAAGTGAGTTATTTAGATCCTTTCTTACGTCATTCATCTAAAAACAAGTGGCATGCATTCAATATTGAACGTCTATTAAGTGTAATAAATACAAAATAACCGGTTTTTTTTTCTGTCTCTTCTTTTTTCGGGGGTTGAACGAGTGACATTGGAATTTTACCGAGCATATTCGTGTGTATGTGAGTAGGATATCTTTGACTTTGTCAAAGACTACTGTTTCATGTTACGTAATATTTATAATGATATCAGTACTATAGGAAGAGTGCAGGTTTTTGGTGATTTATTATAAATTTTCATTTAAAAAACTGACCGCTTTATTATCGATCATGAATGTTGCTGATATTGCTTATGCGGTGGTCACAACTCATTATAGACTACGTGGCAAGCGTGCGAAAAGTAGCTTGCGTCGTCTGGCGCAATTTCTGCGACTCCTACAAGGTATTGCACAAAAAAAAGGCCATCATGCCGTACCTGCTCCTTGAGTGTCTGAAAAAAAAAAGAAAGTTCATGCCATGACGTAGAATTTTCTACAAAATCCGTCGTAAATAGTTGCACCTGCGACCTGTTGTGACCATTGCATAAGATCGAGCTCAATTTGACAAATGATAGCAGGCTATCAATGAGGAGAGTTATATTTGAAATTATGTAAAGTATAATGTTAAAATGTAAACGTGCATATTATTTGAATATGATTTTTGCTCTTGCCAATTTCAATATACATCTAATTAAGATATTTAAGTTACAGTTTGCTATTGATAATTTACTCAATAATTCGTGTTCATTTTAGACATTGATTGCAATGAACCCAATCGATCAAAGCATTCATGGGTAATACTAGTAATAGGTTGATTGCAACTGGCAGGAAATCTAGTGTTTGTAGCTTTATTTTGATCATATTCTCTGATCATCTTGTTCCATCATATCAGCAAATAAATTTAAATTTATAAATTTTTGAAGAAGACATGACTTTACAATTTTATGGGTTATGACTGATTTAGAACATATTTTTTTTCAATTCCACTTTTGTTTATTTTCAACTATAACCTTTTGTGTCAGAATCTTATTTATTCTTGAAAAGAAATACGTTTGTCATTTTACGTGACAACATTATATCATAATGTATTTTTCGCAATTTATTTTGTTCGACTGAGTGCATATTAGTAAAGTATGGGTGAAGTGAAATATTTCAAAAATTTAAACCACGCCTAATTGTTTTGAAATAACAATTTACACCTAGGTAAAGGCTTGTAATTTGAATTAATCGATGTCATATTTTTTTAAATCACGCTTGGATAAGATTTTTTATTTAATTTATTCGATCAATTCCATCCGTCTGAAATTTTCCTAATTGATTCCCAGGAGCCCACTACGCTCATCAATACACCAATCTAATCAGCCCTACCTCATACAATTCAAGCAAATGAGATGTAATGAGTATAATTTCTCGCAAGACCAGATGAAATTAAAACGTGCACATCTACGCCATGCTCATGATCTCTAGAGAGACCCGGTCAACATAGTATTGGATCCTCATTAATCATATTTTAAGCAAGGTAAACTACTGTTGATACACGTTTGTCTTTAATAGAGAATACTCCTCAACAGAGTCGATTGTTTATATTAAGGTACCATTCACGTAATGTATACCAAAAGAAATTGAACAACGTGCATTGCTTATTAAGGGTCATTTAAATTAAAAAATTACATTGATCAGTTTTCGAATCCGAAACACCATCATTCGGCCTACCCTATTTAACATGTTTAAAGGATATATGTATTTGATTGGTTGATAATTGGTCATGTTATTATTTGGTCATGCAGCAGATTGGGATTGTTATCATTATTATTCTTTTAAATATTAATTAAAAAAGTAACTAAATTAACGAACGATTGGTGAGCCTGGAGACATATTTACATATGAAATAGGGGGGAAAAGAGAGAGATGTAATTGGGGGATCTTTAGGGTTTCTTTTTTGCAATGATTGGGTGAATGATTAGTTTGTAGGTTATTTTGGTAGTTTGATGGATTTGGAGGTTATGTTTAATAAACAATTGAGTAAGATATTGGTTGATTATAGGCTTGGATATTCATTGATCAATTCGCGGATCAATAAATAGGACGTGACGGGTGCTTGGTTGGTTGGCCAGATATCTGGACCCATTATCATAAAACCTTCATATGCCTACTTATCACCTAGCTATGTACTGTTCCCAAATATTTAGTTGACAACTAGATTTAGTAAGGTTGTATGAATTTGGGCCCTAAGTTGGTAATGGCAGATGGTATGATGATTGGTTGTTATGTTGAGTCGATACCAAGTTGTGGAATGGTTAGATGGCCTGATCATTATTCATTGGAAGCTTGACAGGGTACTTGGTTGTTCGGTTGGTCAATAGGTCATGGTGGTTGGTTATTTTGGTCTGCTGGTTGGTGTAGGATGATCAGTAAGGGATATATATATATATATATATATATATATATATATATATATATATATATATATATATATATATATATATATATATATATATAGTTAATATAGTGGATGCTTCACTTTCTAAGTCGGATGGATGGATGACTGGTTGGGAGATTGATAGGTTGAATTTTGATTTGATTTTATTTTATTTGTCGAGTGTACATATATGAGATAATAGAAGAAACACCGACAAGGATAGCCCATGAAAGCCGAAAAGGCTTATTTACAATGGGGTCCTTTCTAGTGAAACATATAACATAATAATATGATAACAAAAATATAATAACTAAATGAATACATACATATAACAACAAATAATGATATAAAAACATGTACAAATAGACCATTTTTTTTTTTTGCTAAATCTATAGCGAACCATTAATAACTGCAATATTAATATATTCAAGCAAAATATACTTTAACATAATTTTGTTCTCTATAAAACAATGATTGATTGTGACTAAGCTGTTATCTGCATGTTGTGCTAATGATGCTTTTGAGTAGTTTCCTGTTTTAGGTGTTGCTTTAATGCACTCTTGAAAGTATAAAAATTCTTAATAGCTTTAACATGATTTGGAAGAGAATTCCAGCATTGGATACCATTGAAATAAAAAGTGTTTCCTATATATCCTTCACGTTTTGGTAAAACAAAATTAAAATGACTATTCCTAGTTACGTGTTCATGGATATTTGAGACACGAGTGAAATTATTAGTTATATAATGGTCTAAAGTATCTGAGTAGAATATTTTATGCACATGGTGCAACACTAGTTGTTTAGACCTTTGATCTACATGGAGTAAACCTGCTTCTCCAAGTTCATTTCTACCGACATGTGTTCTTGGGCCTGAAACGTTAATGAATCTTACAACCTTATTCTGGATTATTCTTAGTTTTTTCTTATCAGTCTTTCCCAGACTACTGAACCAAGCTGCATTGGCAAAGTCAAACAGACATTGCATTAAAGCAAAACATAGAATTCGTCTTGATTTTGTATTCATACAAGCTTGGTATCTTTATAAAAATTTTAAACGAGAATTAGACTTTTTAGCAATTGAGTTCACTAATCCTGTCCATGATAAATCACTTGTTAAATCTATTCCTAAGTATTTTACTGAGTCTTTTCTTACAATCACCTGATTATTATAGGTTACCTTGAAATCATGTGCATGTTTCAACTTTCCCTTTGAACAAAATAAAATACTTTCTGTTTTCCCAACATGTAAACTAAGTTTATTGTCAGTCATCCACTTAATGCAATTTGCAAGTTCTGCACTAAGCTTTTCTCCAATCGTATTAGAGTTAGTGTCTGAGTACAGTCAAACGCTATCGTCAGCATATAAAAGTAATTTAGAACCGTTAACACAGGAACACATATCATTAATATAACACATAAAAAGGATAGGGCCTAAAATGCTCCCCTGTGGAACTCCGCATTTAATAGGCAGGGAATCAGATAATACCTTCTGCATAGTTACCACTTGATGACGATTAGTTAAATAAGATTTAAACCATTTTACACATGAAGAATCCAATCCCATGACCTCTAATTTCTTTAAAAGTATGCTATGATTTACAGTATCAAAGGCTTTTTGTAAGTCCAGAAGAACCATTCCAACAAAGCTCCCTTGAGAAACTTGATCCCTAATAAAATCCGACAAATGTATTAAACAAGTTTCAGTGGAGTATCCGTTACGAAAACCGGAGTGAAATTCATAAATTAAGTTTTTTTCTTGAAAGTATTTTTCTATTTGAGCGTGAACAGATCTTTCTGTTGGTTGGTTGTTTAGTTTGAATAGATGATCGACTGGTTGATAGGACAATGCCCTGTGACATAAAGACTTACGATCGATGAAAAGTTACGATTGATTTTGATTTATTAAGATCTCGGTAGCCTATTTGGCATGCAGATACAATCGTGGATTAGGGTTAGGATATGATTTAGATCAGGGTTAGGGCTAGAGTTAGGATTAAGATCATTAATTTTGGGGAAACCTGTCCATGATAAGGCTACCGAAATGAAATCGATCGTAACTTTTATTCCATCGTAAGTCTTTATGTTAATACAAGGTACTGTTGGTAGATTGGTTGGTTGGTAGAAGGCTTGGAAGTTTAGGTCAATGATTAGATGTGTGGATTACTGGTCAAAATTTTAATATGTTGAATGGTAAAGTAATTGGTTTCAGTGGCGGATCCAGGCGGAGGCGCTGGGGACGTCCCCCAATATAATTCAAAAAACAAGAATTGACTGTTCATGTTAAAAGAAAAAAAAATCCCATTTCCTAATCCTGGATCCACCACTGGGTTGGTTTGATTGTTAGTTGGTTGAGTGGTTGTAGTTCGTTTGGTTGAATGACAGTAGTGTGTTGTTTGCTTGTTTTTTTGTTTGTTTGTTGTTTTGTTTGTTGTTTTGTTTTTTTTGGTATGTTGATTGCTCTTTAGGCTGATGAGATGGATGATTATAATGATTGGAATATTTCTTCTGGTCATCGTTGGTTAAAGGCGAATGGATGAACTACCACTTCTGAGACCGCTGGAACTGAATAGCCATCCAAAGATAGCGTGCACATTCAGACGTCCGCATGACCGCTGGAACTGAATAGCCATCCAAAGATAGCGTGCACATTCAGACGTCCGCAGGCATGACAGGTAAAGTAACTACTAAATGCAACGTAATTTTCTTCTATGGCCGATTGATATGCGAAACTTCCCTTTATCAAGTGATTAACACTTTGATCAATCATTTAACAAGATTCTTAATTTGTGGAATATTCTTTTCTTAACCTGTTTAAACTAAATTTCGAAAGGACTCACGAGACACCTTCACATCGTGTTATATGTTTTCGTGAATTATTTCGAAAAGAAATCATTGAAACGCTTTCCTTCCCAGAAATATTTGCAAAATGTCTAAGAGGGCTAGGGCAAAAGCAACGACTTTCTGTAATGCTTGCGTCACAGTGTCCTAAAGTTGAGTAACGATGGACACACGAATGTTGATATATTAGGGTTCGCGGGAAGTCAGCCGATGCCTACAGAAGGTAATACAAGATTGCGACTTTCTATTCTTTAGCGGGATGACGCTTTGTATTTTTATGTAATATCCCACAGATGAATAGCATTCTTTACAGATTTATGCCGGTGCGAAGGACACACGAATGGTACACGAATGGCCCGCTGATTTCGTGATCAGAGCAATTAAATTAAAAAATTTCCATGACCGTGGGTCCATCCTTGCTCAATTTCGGGAAAGTGCGATTCGGGCTTGACAATACTATACGATGACTACACGATGACATTGAGAGGGCGTCAAGAAGTCGTGTGCCTTCGCATTGTCTTCGTAGGGCAAAAATGCCCGATGCTACGATGCTCTAACAAAGTGAACCTTCGCATAGTCCATCGGGATTTCTTTTTTTTTTTTTTTTTTTTTTTTTGGTTGCCAAAGATTTTGCCGATGCATCGGAAGTTGCTGCCGAAGCCTAAAAAAACTCCACCGATGGTCATGTTTTTTTTTTTTTTATAAAGTTGCAAAGAATGTAGGGGAGACCGGGGATGGAAGTTACACGGGTCAGTTGTTACAGTTCTCAGTTTGCTAAATTGGAACAAGAGAGTTCGTGCTAACTGGATTCTATATACAGCCTACACATAGCTGTGATGAACTGAGGTTTCTCCGTTGTTTTATTAAAAAATAAATCAACAAAAACCATTTTTAACAGTTCCAAGTGAATTTTTGACAAAAATTAAAATTTGCAATAGTTCTTACAACTGAAGGCACATGATGATAGTCTGGTATTGTGAATATAGTACATGTATGTCATTAATATACCCCTGAGCCATGCCCTGTAATTCTACCTAATGGCTTTGCTACAGTTGATTTTATGTGTAAAATCACCCATGGGGTAGGTTGTTACAACAACCTACCCCATGTCGATGTAACAACCTACCCCCAATTACATTACACATGTAAAGTAATTTTGTTTCAATTTTCTGGTGTTAATATTTTGATATTTCTATTATTACTTTAGTCTATTCTAGAGCTCTACTTGATCTACTGTTAACGTAACCAAGAAACTGGAAAGTTGAAAAAGAAGTATGGTATAAGAGATTTACACATTGTGAAATTACCCCGTATGTTTACATAGGGTAGATGTAGGGAATACCGGCCACTTAAGCTCATTTGCTTAATTAGCACATGAAAACAATAAAATCACAAAAGAAAAAGATTCTCATTGCTTAGCTACGTCATTCAACTTTATTTTCCAAAAAAAATTGAGGTAATCAAATATTTGTTGAGGCAGTTATATGCAAATAATGACGTCATCGTAAATTATCCGGCATTCCCTACAGTGTGGGAAATACCGGACAGTATGTTTTTACCCTTTTTTTTGTATAAAGATCTGTCTGGAAGCACTGATTCGAATGTAAACCATCAACTTAACATGTATGTATTGATTTTTTATAACATTATTCATTTTTAGAAGATTATATGCATTTTACTACAAAATTTCAAAACACTCAGAATAACTTTATATCTCATGTAGATCATGACATATCACAATATTAATAAAGAGAAATAGACATATCAAAATTGTCAAACAATTTAATAAATAAATATAATACATCATAATATATGCAACTTACTATTTGATCTAAATGCTCAGCAACTCAACCCGGAAGTAAAACAAACAACCGTCCATGTGGTGTCCGGTATTCCCTACACAGTACACAGGCTTTGTACAGTGCAAACACTCCATACACGTTTGGCCCACCCTCCACACATGTCCATAATGCATGAAATAGAGGTCATGCCCCAATTCTATTTTTATACCATCACATTCTCTAAAATGTCTATTTTTACATCAGGCCATTTTTCAGGCTGCAAATTTTCCTACCTTGACAGATTGTGGTAGTTTTCTCGGAGATTTCTCACTTGTTGTTGTCGAATACGGCATTCAACCTTCCCAGACAGACCACCTGACCAATATATGCCGGTATTTCAACTCAGTTGATCTTATGTTGGCAGCTAGGGCTGGACATGTGGTGACCGTCCGATATTCCCTACTGTCCGGTATTCCCTACATCTACCCTATAGTAACAATCTACCCCGTATGGTGTAACAACTTACCCCGTATACGGGGTAGGTTGTTACAAAAAAAAATGTCTTCATTAATTAAGCTGTAGTTAATTAGTGTTTACATGTTTTCAAGTTCTATGTGCCTCAGGTTCTAGCCAACATAATAGGCTAACTATACAGACCCAAAATGGTGTGTGTGAGTACTTTCATTAGAATTATCTGGCCCAAAATGTGAATTCTCTAACGTCCATCCCCGGTCTCCCCTACTTTGAACAATGCTAAAATATCCCGATGGTGCCCGATGCTTTCGTGATCAGAGCAAAATTTGAAATTTTCCATGTTCGTGTGTCCATCTTTGCTCAACTTCGGGACTGTGTGACGCGGGCTTTATCAAACTGTTTGGTGATGAATAAAATATTGTCCAGGATAGGCGAAGCGATCCACGAGGCCCATTTTTTAAAATCGTGTTCTTTTATCTGCAGACAGGCTAATGAAAGAAAATACTATATGAGAAAAATCAACCACGAGGGAAAATTCTCGGTCTCGTGGACCCTCCCCAGAATGAACCATGTGTTTACAAAAGTATTGGAAACAAGTGTAACAATCAATTTAAAAAAAACCCAACTCTATATCATTGGCAGCTATTTCGTAAACGATATATTTAGCCAGGGATATACACTATGTTTGTTTGGCGGTCATATTCCAGTAAGATATTTTATTTGCTTTAGTGAATTGCTTATTCCTACCTATAGCTCAATGATACACTCTAAAAACTTAAGTGCTGTTTTTAGCTCTTCAAGGGCTGAAAACAGCACTTGTTTGCATAGTGACTGCACTTAAAGTGCTGTTTTAGCACTTTCACGTGAGCTGAACTTCCAGCAAAAATGGGCAAAAACGGCATGGCTTCGTTGGGATTCGAACCTGGGTCCCCTAACGTGCTGACGAGCACGTTAGACCAATTCACATCTCACGGTTGCTAGCAGATCATATTGTTGCATGATGAACTTTCTTCGAATTTGCCATAATCATCTACTATGCTGTCATAATTAAATCCAGTTAGCGAGATCTCCGTTGGTCTATTGGTAACGTCAGCTGTACTCTTCCATGTCTAGGTGAACCCGGTTCGAATCCCATACCGACCATGAAAATTTTTTGTTGATAAATTAGCACTAGGGTAAGTGCTAGAACAGCACTTCAGGTGCTGATTTAGCACTTCATTAGCACTTCAAGTGCAGTCACTATACGAGCACCCATAAATTAGCACTTCAGTTTTTAGAATGCAGGATCAAGTTGTTTTTAATTTGTTTGATTTTTTTTTCCCGTTTTCAATTGTTAAGGGAAATGTGTTAATACATGTAGTCCGTATTGGCTGCACTTTGAATACTGATTCAACCTTGTGCCACATAGGATACCACTTTGTCGCTATACAATGTGTCTCAGAAAGAACTATACACTTTTTAAACGCCTACCAAATAAGAAATGTATGGTTGTTGGGGGAAAGATTCATATGTAGAAAAAGCTCATATCCTCAACTATTATTTTACACCAAAAAGTCCGAAAATGATGCATGCTTCAATGAGCAATGCCCACATTTGTGAAGGACACAAAAACGATGATGCGCACGAATTCGCTATGTATTTACCACCTGCCTATGGCACGCCATGAGGGATCAAAAGCAATAATGGCGTGAATCTGCTAACAAAGACAAAATAAACCAAAATTCAGAAATAAACATCGTTATTATGCAAAATTTACTTGACAACCTTTTTTTTTCATATTATTAATGTTGTTTTTTTTTTTGCGTTTTGGTTTATTTTGTCTTTTTTAGCCGATTCACGCCATAAACTTAAGTTACAAAAGTTCTTAAGGGCTGATTTTGCCCAAACTTGGTACAAGGCAATTTTTACGCTTGTTTTTTTTTAAAGCCCAAATGCTCAGTCCTCTGTCACAGCACAGGTATAAGTTCGCTATCATTCAGTGAAATATCTTAGTAAGTTACTTTTATTCTGAAATAAATATAAAGGTCATACAAGTTATTAATTTTTTTTTAATAATGAGGCTCTGAAAATTTAGTTTACTTTTTTGTTTCCTAGGACGCACTGTATTGTAGCTATACACTATAAAAACGGAAATGCTCTTTTTTAGCAATTCCGGGGCTGAAATCAGCACTTATTAATAGCTTGTATAGTGACTGCACTCAAAGTGCTGTTTAACTGCAATCAAAATGCTGTTTTAGCACGTTCACGTGAGCTGAACTTTCAGCAAAAATGGGCAAAAATGGCGTGACTTCGTTAGGATTCGAACCTGGGTCCCCTGGATGAGAAGCGCTTACAAGCACGTTAGACCAATTCACATCTCACGATTGGTAGCAGATCACATTGTTTCATGATGAACTTTCTTCAAAGTTGCCATAATTATCTACTATGCTTTCATAATTCAAGCAAGTTAGGGAGATCTCCGTTGGTCTATTGGTAACGTCAGCGGTACTCTTCCGTGTCTAGGTGAACCTGGTTCGAATCCCATACCGACCTTGAACATTTTTTTGGGGGGGGGGATAAATTAGCACTTGTGTAAGTGCTAAAACAGCACTTCAGGTGCTGATTTAGCTCTTTAATTGCAGTCACTATACGAGCACCCATAAATTAGCACTTCAGTTTTCAGAGTGTACCCTACGCAATGTTGCACCAAATATGCACCCAAATAAAGTTGCAGATTTGCACCTTGGGGTACAAAATTGAACCATCTAAATGCATTATTGAAATTAATGGGTATTGTAGGAGCAAAATTGCCCCTTAAATGGTATAGATTTCGGGACAGATCTGTGCGCCCTTTATTTCTTACACTCTAAAAACTGAAGTGCTAATTTATGGGTGCTCGTATAGTGACTGCACTTGAAGTGCTAAATCAGCACCTGAAGTGCTGTTTTAGCACTTACCCAAGTGCTAATTTATCAACAAAAAATGTTCATGGTCGGTATGGGATTCGAACCGGGTTCACCTAGATATGGAGGAGTACCGCTGACGTTACCAATAGACCAACGGAGATCTCGCTAACTGGATTTAATTATGACAGCATAGTAGATGATTATGGCAAATTTTAAGAAAGTTCATCATGCAACAATATGATCTACTAGCAACCGTGAGATGTGAATTGGTCTAACGTGCTCGTCAGCGCTTCTCATGCATGGGACCCAGGTTCGAATCCCAACGAAGTTTCTTTCACGTGAGCTGACCTTTCAGCAAAAATGGGCATAAACGGCGTGACATCGTTGGGATTCGAATCTGGGTCCCCTGCATGAGAAGCGCTGACGAGCACGTTAGACCAATTCACATCTCACGATTGCTTGCAGCTCATATTGTTGCATGATGAACTTTCTTCAAATTTGCCATAATCATCTACTATGCTGTCATAATTAAATCCAGTAAGCGAGATCTCCGTTGGTCTATTGGTAACGGTCAGCGGTACTCTTCCATGTCTAGGTGGAACCCGGTTCGAATCCCATACCGACATTGAAATTTTTTGTTGTTGGTAAACTAACACTTGGGCAAGTGCTAAAATAGCACTTCAGGTGCTGATATAGCACTTCAAGTGCAGTCACTATACGAGCACCCAGAAATTAGCACTTCAGTTTTTAGAGTGTAGAGTGTACATTTCGAATCATAAAAGAAGTTAATACATTATGATAATATGCTTTAATTTAGATGTAAACAAAATCTTAATTGAATTTGTATAAAGCTTCCATCGAAGTGTTAAAAATGCGCAGAATGCTGTATTCACAACTGTTAAATAAAACCAATCTTATCGTATCTTTAATACAGTGTTTATCATATTACAATTACCTGAACTTCGTCCAATAAACCGTGCAAAGGAAAACGTTAATTGATTTTTTTTTTTTTTTTTTTTTTTTTTTTTTTTTTTTTTTTTTTTTGGGGGGGGGGGGAAATTGTTTTGAGGAAGTATGCTTTAATCCGTCATTTCTTATTCTTTTCAACTTCAAGTACATCAATTATGGATTGCATATCATTTGTGTAGTCTCAATCGTACACTTTCTTTTCCCCAACACACTTGTCATGAGACGGAATTGGGACTACTTTGAGACAGTTTTAAAACGTGTCGCGGAGATGTCTCGCGACGGGAAAAAAAAGGATAAAATACGTTTCCGCGATTGAAAAAAAAATGGTATCCGAGACGTCTCCGTGCCTGAAAGAAAGTTTCGGAGACTTCTCTGAGTGTCCGAGTTGCAGAGACGTCGTGACGTCTCTGCAACTCGGACGACGCCGACCGACCGCCCACGCGTCGGTGCAAAGTGAGAAACCTCAATGAGATTAATAAAATATACTGCTGTATCATAGTGTTTCCATATCTCCAGGGTAACCACGTACATTCCACACATTGTGGTTTCTTGTTTTATGGTGGAGCTCAACTTTACCTCTGTTTACTATGACGTAAGACGGCTCTCATTTACAAATACCAATACAGATGCGCATTGAAGAGTCCCGTGGCCCCGTGAACTCTTCTTTGATACCAATATATCCTATAGTCATACATCTAAAGACATTCCTTTCAATGTGCTTTTTATTTTATTTTGTTTATATTTATTTTTTCACATTGAAAGTGATTTAATTTACATTAACACAATATGTGTTGGTGTGTGGCGTAGTTCCCTTTATGGAATACAACATTTTCGTTTACATATTTCATCAAATGTTTCTGTTCGTAATATTCAGCTGAACGAGTTCATGCTTTCTGTATTCTACTGACAAGGTGGCCATCTAGTGAAAACAAAAGACATACTAGTAACTCTAATCTTTCACGAACACGAATTTTCTTGTTTTGTGGGACAATACAAAAGGTAATTGGATGCACGGAATATTCATATTAAAATCAAAACACTAAAGGATGAAAGCCGATGCTTGTTCCATATATAGCTTTTCGCTGAAAGCAGGTGATAGACTTGAAATAAACATTGGTTGACGTCATCGAGTTGCCACGCCCATTGTTATACGTCATACTTCCGTTGCTGAGGTTCTCCAACGTCAAAGAATCGCATTTCCCCGCCCCTTTCACTCATCGTATACTTGAAAACACGCCCTCCTATATTGAATTTATGTCTGTCGTCTTTTCTTGATAAACCATATTCAAGTAGGTGACGATTCAAATACTGACGTATAAAGTCAGGTTTCCTTCTCAATTTACTCTACACCCCCCCCCCCCCCCCCCCCACCTTCCATTTCTCTCTCTCTTTCTCTCTCCCTCCCTCCTTCTCTTTCTCTCTCCCTATTGCTGATCACTTTTCTCCATTAATCCCTTAATTAATCATTAATCCCTTGCATTCCAGAAAAGAAGACAACGTGGAGGGATAACGACAAATAGCTTTCCCTTCTCCTGTACGGTCAATGAACATGGAATAAACAAAAATATAAATAGGGCGCTAAATCACCAAGGAAATGAAGTAGAAATTAACGTCTTTTTTCTTCTTCTTCATCTTTTTAAAAAAATAATTCTTGAAAAAATTCCAGCGTATAGCGGCGGGGAAGTGGTAGTGGAAGCAACATTTTGTAAAGGACATGAAACGAAGAAGAGCTAAAAAGCTATTTAATATATATATGAATTCCAACCTGAAATTAAATTGGTTTAAATAAAAGATAAAGGTAAAGAAAATAAGTAAAAGCAAATCAGAGATTTTGTATTATTATTATTATTATTAATATTATTCATATTCTTTGTCGGATGTGGTCGGATATTCGTCTCGCCGTCTTCTAACCTTTCTCTCATTTTCTGCTTTTCTTGAAAACAATTTCATTTTAGGTTGGACTTCTCCTTCATCCAGCAGATAAACTAGCATTTACCCTGTCAAATTCAAAATGAATACCAAGCTAAAGAAAAGCACAGGGTAAAGTTATCGTAAATAATTCATCTTTTTCCCCCTTTTTAAATGTCTCAAAGACTGCGTCATTTACAAAGTATATAGACATACGAGGAAGTCATAAAATCCAAATATCTTTTTCTTTCTTTCCTTTTATATTTCATTAGTCCTCGAACACAAAGGCACAGAAACACACACAATATCTCCCTTTTTCTCTCTCTCTCTCTCTCTCTCTTTCCTATCTTGATAACTCACTCTGTATATCCTTTTCAATGTCTCTCATGCTCTCTCTTCCTAAATTCAATAATCATATCTGCACTTTTTGTCTATACTCCATGTTTTCATAAAATGTTCTATGAGTATATTCTTCTTTTCCTAGACATCTTTTTATTTCTCCTCCCAACAAAGAATAATTTACAACAGTACCAGGGTTGTTATGAGAGACAAAAATTTATATATCTCAAATCATTTTTACATAAGACAATTTGTGTGACAAGAACATAATCGATGGCAGTATTCCTTTTTTTAAGTATACATATATCAACTAAGAAATAAAATAAAACAATTTACCTTTAAACCCATTAAAATAGACGAATACATTTACATGAATTTTGATGCTGTTTGAAACATAAGTCTTTAGCACAGACATCGATTGGAATATCTTTCTCTATGAAATGACATTTACAGTTTTATATAACTCATTTTTATTTGTTTATTCGTCACCATCAAATTGTTTTGCTTTTAGATATAATGATTAAGTTTATAAACTACACAGTAACGTAACATTATGTGGTGCCCTTCATTAGATATGACCTGATACTTCCATTTTCCTTGTGGCCCAGACAAGACCCAACAGTTCCCGCTCAAAATAAGTGTGTATTTCATCTATCTTTAGCTTCCATCAACAAGGTGCCGGGTAACCTTGGAGACAGACTTTGCGATGACATAATAGTCAGTATAACAGAGATATACTCTCGAAAACTTTGATTCGCGTTTACACCCAAAAATGGCAAATGAAATAATACATATCAAGTAATAAAAGTGATTTCAATTTATTTACTTATATCTTTTACACACTTCTCTCTCCAAAAGAAACATAATATAGATCCACAAACCAATATGGCAATAAATACAGAATGATAAATACTATCTACACTCAATTCATAACGAAATACAATAAAGTGTACGCTTGTTCGTGCACGAGACACTTACAATAATAGTACTTTTGACAGTGATGATCTTTCATACATTTCTAGAGCGAAAAAAATACAAAGGCTGGTGCATCATAAAAATACACTCATGCATTAAGGTGACTAATTCGGTATTCAATCTAAAACTGAATTATAAACATTTACCCTGATGCTGATAAAGAAAAAAACTAAAATGATACAAGAATACATTATACACATTACTGCTATAAGTAGTAAACCTTTCGCTCTAAGAAAAATGTGCATTAAAATTTTGTTTGGAATGTGTTCATTTCCACGTCATTATCAAGTGATCCAGCTTTTTTTGTTCAGCTGCAATCATGAAATCATCTGGTATTACAGAATGAAAAAAAAGTAGAAGACTTTGTTGGTGCATACGACATAAACTACAATAAAGGTGCTAAAATGTGGTCAAATAAAGTTTGAAATATCCTTCAGGTCTTAAATGAATAAGAATTGCTCTAACCAAATTATCTAAATGAAAATTACATTATTAGAAAATAATAATACCTTTCCCACACAAAATGATAACTGGAAACTCCGTTATCGATCAATAGAACCATGAAACGCAGTGCCATCAATACTTTTTTTTTCTTGCAGAAAATCCCTATAATTTGAACTACACAAAAAAGGGGAATTTCTGCAAGAAATATTAGTTTATCTGAACACGATAAAATTAAAAAACGTGGAAGTGATGTGTAAATTAAGTGCGCATACCATATCCGTGAAAAATCCACACGAATTGATTTGAATGCAACTGTTTTATAATCATAAAGGGTCTGCTGTTTTATACCTATCGCGCACATGACGCAAGCGTTTTAATGCTTTAAGAATTTCAGACTTGTGGTAGATTTAATTTCTGAAATATACCCTGTAAATAATCGGGAGAGTACAATCTAGTCTGAGCAAATAATGAATGTCACCCTTTGCGTGGATGTAAACAATAAGTTATTAAAATAGGGAAAAAATGAATGAGAAAGGGATAAAAATAGAAGAAGTTTCAATGTTGGCGTCTGAGTAAAAGGGTGATTACGTAATAATGTGACGTCAGTCGCCTATTACACATAAGGAACACTCACAAGTTGCCGCCGATTTGAATGTATCTCTATATACCATATTATTCTCGCACTGTAAAGTGATATGTACCTGCACAGAATACGAAAAAGAACAACATATGATTATTCATATCATCGCACATAACCAAATCTTTCAGCGATGAGGGACTCTTAAAACAATTAATTCTGATTAGTATTCAATACAGATGTTAGATTGGAGTCAAATTTTGATGAAAAAATTGGGGCTTAAATGAAGAAAAAAAAATTGAAATGTTTTTATAAATCATAAATCGTTTTAAGATTGACCGATCAGCGTTGTTTATAAAGTGAATAATATTATGCATAAAATCCTGAAAAAAATACTTTGCATGTAATTGAGGATACATAACATTATTTTGTACTTTCTATTATAACTATTATCTGCTTATTTAGTTGCTTGCTAACCTTGTGAAAACCGAGTATTTCATACCATTTTGATTTACTTTTCATTAGTTATTTTGAAGATGAGACATATGATGGCGCTAACACACTTTTGCTTTCTTCTAAATTTGCCGATTTCCAAGACATTGTTTGCAAAAAACAAAAAAACAAAAAAAAGTAAAAAGCTTTCACTTATTGGAACTAAAATCATATATAAATGATATGGAAACCAATAAATTCATAAATTCATATCAAATCAAAATAAAATAAAAATAAAAATGCCATAAAAAGAATAATCATTTAAAGAAGATGCATGAGATTAAAATACAAAAAATTGAAAACAAAATAGTTATTTGCATAAAAACAAAGATGAAATAGTTGTCTACGAAATTCAACAATATTTATGTTTGCTTGGTCGCAAAATGGATACACTTGGAGGCAGATTTGGTGTGAAAACCCCTTCCAAGTGTTACATTCCTTTGAATGCAACACCCACGCGTAAAATATAGAGTCATGAGTTCGATTAAGACTTACATCATGTGTATTGGCAATAGTACAACATGAGCCGTGAGTTGTGAATATCTGTGTGTAGTCGCTGTTTTCGAGTGTAGCCAGTGAGGATGGGTAAGAATAAGACTGGCAATAACCTCGACATGCATTCACTGTTACTGTAGTCTCATGGCAGCCAGGGATTCGGACTCTCTTCGTGTACCCTATAGAAAATAAAGCGAGATCATATTAAGATGAAAATAAGGAAAAAAAATTGAGAATAAAATATCTATTTTTAAAATATATTTTAATATTCATATGATAAAAAAAAGAGAATTTTAGGAGGTGTTAGACGAACCTACGACTTCTTATTTTTTGTACATTCATTTACCTCTCACTGTCACTCTCTAAGATTATGCAACTCACGGAGAGGCTAATTGTTGCGTAATTCTGTGGTAATAACACATTGTAAGTGCAACGTGAACTCTCTACGTGATAGAAATTTGTCGTAGATAGTTGCACACCCAAGCACTTATGACGTAATGTGACCACCGTATCATTATGTGTTTAGACAATGTGTACAAATGAGAAGGATAGAGGTTCATGTGCCCCAATCCCAATGATGACAAAAAGTCATATCGCACTCCTTTTTCATTTCCCCCCATTTTCTACCTTGCCAGATCACACTATAAAAACTGAACTTCTAATTCATTAGTGTCGTATAGTGACTACACTTGAAATGTTATACCTACACCTGAAGTGATATTTTAACACTTGCACAAGTTCTAATTTCTCAACCGAAAATAAATGTGCAATATCGGTGAGATTTAAACCGGGGTCTACTGAGACACGTAAGAATTCCGCTGACTTTTCCGACAGACCGGAAATGTCCCCAACTAACATTGATTATGACAGCGTAGTAGATAAAAAAAATTTAAATTTGCATATTGCAAATTCATCACGTAACTATGGGATGTGTTGGTAATCGTTCGATGTGAGTTGGTCTTGCGCCCTTGTCAGCGCTTCTTATACAAAAGTCCAAGGTTTCATTCTCACCGGAGTTTTTGGAGTGTAATTTTGTTCGTGGCACCAATTTCCATCTTACCCACAGAGGTGAGCTTTGCTATCTTTAGATGGTATGTGTCGTAATAGACATTACGTAACATTTGTAATACTTATTGCTAAGCTTGGTGAGAAGTTCAATTTGCAATTTACAACTTCATTCGTTAACATCGCAACTTCAAGATACAAACCCAAGCTATCGCAAATTACCCTTCTAGCTTACAATGATTATTTGAAAGTAATAGTAATTCCAGTATGTTAATTAAATAATTAAAGGGAAATCATTCCTTAGTACAATTTTCTTTTATTCTGAGGGTTATTTTTTTCTAATTTTTGGTCTGCTAGTATATCCTCAGGACAGAAGAATTTGAGCCGAAGTAAAACAGGGATGTTCTTTCCAATATGGTTATTAGTATAAATTGTTATTTTGATTCTGCCTCTATACGTTACGGGAAATTTGCCAAATTGTATTCAAAGCTATTCATTCATTTCCACTTTTTTCTTTAATGATTTCATGAGAGCTCACTATTTTTTTAATAACTCCTTTAGGGGAGGGTAGAATGAAGAAAATTCATATGAAAGGTAAACAATCAGTGCTGTCTCTTTGGAATCAGAGATCTTGTTAAGCTCCCATGGGTACATTAAGGTAATCGTTAAACCAAATATGAAACTCCAGGACGATTTAAAGCATTTTTACTTTTTCTATTGTAAAATGATAACATTATTCAAAAAGCAAACTACGTTTATCAGACTTTGTCTTAAATAATTATTCCTTGACCAGTTACCTTATTAAAGGCATTCGTTGTAGGAGAATCGGGTTCAGAATGTTGCGACGACAAGAATTTATGGTACTATAAAATAAGTCTTTATGGGATTAACATGAAATATGTTCTTTCTTAATCGTTATTATGGTTATGATTATCATTTCTTGCATGATATAAAGCACATACGGAAAGGTACTATATCAAGCGACATTTTAACTTAAACCAACTTTCTTCTTTGTTGCGATTTTTTTTTTTTTTAAAGCACCAACACAAGAATAATGATCTCGAACAAATATATCAGAAGATAATTGGTCAAGTAAAACTATGAGTATGATTTTACAGCAATAATGGCAGTTGTGGGTAGCCATATTTCTTTTAGGCCTACGTTCTACAGAGTGAGTCATAAAAACTCATACAAGGCACATACCCATCCTTTCACCCCATTCGCGCGGAATACCACTTAAAAGTTATCCGATACTGCAAAAAAAAATAAAAAATGCTTTATTGGAAAAGGGGAAATGTCAAAACTGTATTATGAATGTGTGTGAGGGTAGGTGTTTGTGGGTAAGAGCGAGTTTGTGTGTGCGGGGGTGTTTGTGTGTGTTTGATAGAGAGAGGGAGAGTGAGGGTCTGGATGCCTAATAAGGTGTGTTAGGGTCTGTGAGGGTGTGTGTGAGAAAGAGAGAGTGTGTATGGGGTGTGTGTGTGTGTGTGTGTGTGTGTGTGTGCGTGCGTGTGTGTTTGAAGGCGTTCATGTGCCTTTCTGCCAACATTTCTATTCTCCGCGAGGCCACTTGGCGCAAGCCAGCTTTTTCTATTCTTCTTAAAGATTATCTGTTATTCAGTAATACATACAAAGATCAACATGAAAATCGTATCAAAACACTACCAAATAATCATGAAACCCATGATTAATAAATATTCATCCCCCCAATACAAGAAAACTTCGGGTTTTTTTTTTTTTTGACATTATAGACCCATCTTTCTGACCCACTCTGTATATCACCACTGACCCGACTTATTGAATTGTGGCGCCATTTTAGGAACATGGGCCGTGGGATGGTGTTAAACTTGCACTAGATGTTGTCGTTAAACATTTGATATGTTCATAGAAAATAATTTAAAGAATTCTTCTTCTGTCGTGCTGAAACCTTTTAATTGTTATGAAGGGTACTGTTCTTCCATTGGTTTATTTCAAATTACATTTCAAATAAATGTTTAAAACGAGACTTTCACAAAAAGCATGGAAAGAACAGAAAATAACTATTTCATCTTGCTCCTCTCCTTTCCTTGAAAAAAGGTACCAAGAGTCATTAATGAATCATGACTCTTAAATTCCAACATCAATACAATATAATAATTGTCGAAAGTTAGCTAATAATACCAATAAATCCTTAATTTGAGTAAAACTGTTACATTTAATAAATAAAAAAAAACGGGCATGATATACCCAGGAATGACAAACTCTTCTATTCGAATGTAAATAGGAAAAAAAAAAAATAATTTGCTTTCATCTCATACCTCTCAGTCTCGCCCTTATTCTCTTGCTCTATTTAACCATATAATAACATGTGAGAGTGATCCGACCCTACTACCACACTTTACACAACCCTATCAAATTCCCCGCTCATGACCTTACGCTATTGCTTATTCCTCCTCGCTGTATATCTCAAACTCATCTCTTACGACCTTTAAATTATTCAAACATCATTTCTCTACAAGTCAAAACGTTGAGGAACGTTGGAAGGAAATTAGTTCAGATGCATGCCCGACCTTTCATTTGGATGGATTAATCATTCAGTAGACGTGTAAGCGCATCATTCAGCTCCAGCGTCTTAATTTCAATACAAAAAGATGTTAGGCGAAAAGGGGTAAGCCGATTGTCTGGAGGAATTGGCTTTCACTTTCTCTATTCTGCATTGATTTTGAAATGTATGCTGAATGTTTTATTCATTGTTTATCTGCGTAAGTATCCGTCTCTTTGCATGAATGAGCAAGCCGTTATTTACCCCTGACCAATTGATATTCAACTCCACCTAATTCCATCACTACATCATGCTCTCTTAAACTTTGGGAATATATTATTCCTCTTCAATTGCAAATTCTAACACCAAATGAAAATAAAAGCTTGAAACGCTTTTGTTTTGTTCTTTTTTTTCTTTTTTTTTAAGGAAACGTAAAAAAATGTTGGTTTTGAAGTGAACGATGAAACATTATTTTTAGTGTCGATCTAACCGACTGAAACTCACCAAGGGCAATTGATTAAACAAACTGATATCGATTTTTATCGACAGAAGGATACTAAACCATATACCCTCCCATAAGAGCGCATCCTCGCTCACTTTTGCTCATTTTGTTCCATTTAAAATTTAAAATAAAGTATAAAGTAATAAATAATGTCAAAGCATTATTTTTTCGAACAGGCAAATAATCATTAGTGAATCAGAGCTTTTAGGTTATCCTCTTAAGTCATTTATAAAATTGCTTCTACACTAGTGGGCTAATAAAAAAGAAAAATACAGATGTCAAGATTTATAATATCGAATTTATGTTACAACAGATAGGCCTACAATGTTAGATATTTAAAAAATTACTCGTGGCTACAAGAGGGTAGCATAAATAAATATTGGTCTAATTAACCCTTTAGCACCTAAATGTTTCCTGCACACTATGATAATGATGGTATCTATACATACATGATCAAAAAGTACCCATACAATGATTGTGAAGAGAGAATATAAGAATTTCCCATTGAAACACACTGATGCATACAGCCAAACACTTTTCATTAGGGAATAAGCTGACACTTTTCCCACAGTCTCTAGGTACTAAAGGGTTAAGCTGAGGGCTAAGGGTGCTATCTCACTTCGCAGAAACAAAATTGAGACAGATTTGCCAACATGGCATTGTCTCCTCTTTTTCCGCGACGAAATCTTTTGTCCCACGTACAAAAGGTTACGTGGTACAAAGGACGGATTAGCCAGTATGCCATTGTACTAGATCTGTCTCCTGTAGCACACACAAATCTGTCGCGGAGACAGATATAGTGCAATGCCAAATCTGTCTCAATTCTGTTTTCGCGAAGTGAGATAGCACCCTAATGCGGCGGTCACAACTCGCCGTACCATCGACGTGCAACTCCTTACGACGGATTTCGTAGAAAAATCGTGCAGCGCAGGTACCTCACAGGCACGTTGCATGTACGACGTGCAGGAAGTTTTTCCAATACCCTTACCACAGAAACGCAGGAATCGCGGAAGTTGTCCCAGGACCTGTGCATGCATTGTGCAATCGACGCAGGCTACGTCGATTGCACGTGCCCCGTAGCCTACGACGAGTTGTGACCGCCGCATCAGCAGGTATGGAAACAAGTCCATCCTTGTATGGAAAAGAAATGGGTTTTAGCGGGGCATGTTAAAAATGACTATATTGTTCAAAGTACATCATGTGAATTATGATAAAACTTGGTAGAAGATAAGAAGCAATAATACCCGCTAGGTAATACCAAGCGGGATTCCAGTTTTTATTACAAGTTACTAAGCAAATACCTTTGGGCAAGGTTAGAAATGCTGATCATGCTGGGTGCATGAGCAATGACATGTCACTCTTGCAGCAAGCATGATATTGCTTTTCGACTGGCCTCCAGTGACTTACAAATAAGATACATATTGTTTTGCACTTTTATGATATTTATATTTTGGCTTAAAGGTAGCTGTATATCAAGTTGGAAAATGATGCTTAATTATTAGTTGATATCATTATGTGAGGGGAAATTTAAATTTTTGTTTTTACTTTTGTAATGTGTGCTTTGAGGTAAATGAAGTTCTTTTTCAATATCATTTTTAAGAAGTTTATTTGTAAATTAGCTTTGGAAAAAATGCACTTCGTAATTTTTTTATTAATCTGTCATTAGTGTTCTCCTTAGATATATTTTATTTTAAATCATTTAAGGAAGACAAACAATTTATGGTAAAAATATAAAATGAATTTGGAGCTAAGAATAAAATGATTTCTGCAAGATATACAACAGGTCTTTATGGTTTACCAATATTTTAAGATTCGAAAAGCATTACCCTTTGATTTTCCTCATTCATATTTTCATCGTTTTCAAAAACATACGACATGTATATTTTCCGTATGCTCACGGACGAATGTCGTTACCTAAAATGCAGTTCTATTTGTACTCGATTTCGTGGTGATAATATAATACCTCACTTTTTGAATCAAGATCAATTTCATTTGCATTAGGGGTACAAGTTTGTTTATATCTGTGACACATTTTGAAATTATACGTCTGCCATCGTTTTCGGGAAAATGTATAACAGTTCCTACTTCAGGTCGTAAACTTTGCACAGGAAGAGTTGAATTGGCGGGCAGCAGATGAAAATATATCCAAAGCGTCATGTATCCCTTACCACTGCTCTATTCATTCAATTTAGTGTAATTGCTAATGTATATCTTATCAACTCATGTCATCAAAATAATTCGCGAGGAGCGAGAAGCAACAAGGCGGAAGATGATTGGGGCTTAGACCTTAATGAGAAACGGTGAAAAAGACAAATAAGTTGAAGAAAATAATTGCATAGCAAGCTTGAAAAAGGCGTTACACGTCATCGAACTACAAAAGTCACTCTCGGGACCAGAGGTGAATAAATAATGCCGCCTTGGGATTGGTGATTATTTGCAGCGGACTGAGTAAGAACGTGTTTGCTCGTTAAACATCAAGACGGGAGGAGAAAGGGAAAAAGTGGAGTTGGGGGAGAGCACAAGAACAAAATCTAAATCTCATATTTTCTCTCTTCTTTTTTGTATGAGCTTGCCCGATGCGTGTCTTACCGATCATTCTGTTGTACATAATATCATTAAAATATTTTTTTATGTTTAGAAACTTATAAATATTTAATATTGACATGATTCATAAGTATACATGATGTTTTTTTCAGTTGACAGCCTGGTCGAACAATGATATTAATTCAGGTAACTTTTGTTTCATGTTTTCTTTATTTAATAATGAATTTTGATCATTTGAGCAATTCGGTATAAAAATTAACCGCGGATAGCGTGCTTTGAATATTAAAGCTTTCCTTGTATTTTTATATGGTATGAAATAAATGGTTTTATTTTATTGATAAATTAGATGTCTAACAGACCATTAATTGAACCAGATATTTGGTGGAGATAGAAAAAAATGTTTCCTACATAATATATACCTTTTATTTTATTTTCGTTGCTCACGTCAAACGCATTTGAAAAAAGTAATCCTTGGTCCAATAAACGAACCTTGAACAAACAAGCAACACGCATCTAGGCTGAATAGAGAACTTTCAAATAAAAGAACGTTCCTAAATGTTTCCATGTTTTAGAAGGCATTATTCTATTTGTTTCGGGTATTTGAACTGACGTTCTCCAGTGTCGGTCAAGGATGCAAAAAGAGCAGAAAATTCATTCCCCACTTCCCATAGGGATAAGGGATTCCGGACGTGATACCATGTGTGCGAGGACCACCATACTGCCGCAATTCTACTCAGGTAGATATGAATGTGTTCTAAAATGCTCGTGTCTGTTATCGTAACATACAGTATTATGACACTGTGTGGTTGTTCATACAGTTCGCTTCTTCATACTAGGTTACACCGACGGGTTTGACAATATACCGACCAAATTTGACATACCCTCAATGACTACTTATGGAGTCTGATTCACGGTGTGACTGTAACCTACAATTTGATCTGCACGCAAGAAAACATATTAATAAATCTATATATCGTATAAGTTTTTCTTTTTGTCAAGTCGTTGTAAATATTTATATTATTGAATGGCTTGGCAGAGGAGTTTCAAACGAAATTCCAAATATTTATCTGAAATAAGGGCAAGATTGTTAATAAAAAAAAAAAAAAACGCTTTCTTGATTTGTATTCAAACTTGCCAAAAAAATCATCATTCTTTATCGAGGGATGCCTAAAATTTCGTAATATCACTTTTAATGAAAAGAATAGCTTTCTCGGAACTAACACCAACAAAAAACTCAGTATACCCTTTATTTTGTTTGAGTCTCACGACACTTGCTCAGTAGGATGCTACAGTCAACATGGTATATAAACTACCTGTATTATTCTATTTCTTTTCTTTTCAATTGTGTTAGTTTTTACCACAACCAAACAAATTATGTTATTTAATTATGGACAAGAACTTCTTCGCAAATTTGATGCCACAGTTTGTTTGATGAATATCTTTACCATATCCTGCCCCCATTGTAAATAACAGCTAGAAAGTACAAATGACTCTACCATCTACGAATAAAACTGAACTTCAAGTCAAATCTAATCAAAGCCATGAAGTTAGCTAGCAGAATAGCGTAACATTTAAACATCAATACAGTGTGGCCCAGAAAGAACTATACACTTTTGAAATGGCTACCAAATAAGAAATATATGATTCTTGAGGGGGAAATATATGTAGATAAAGCTCATATCCTCAATTATTTACACCTCACTTTAAGAATGTTGAATAATCCTGTCCTCTGATTGGTCAAAAGCTTGGTCATGTCTTCAACCATGCCCCCAAAACCACCCTGGATGCCCCTTAGCAACGGGCATAGTGCGATCCCCATTTGTTTACGTGCATAAGGCTGCTGATGATTTCAGGTACCATAATTTGCAGCGCGATTTGGTCGCTAATTTAGTTAATTAGTTTAAATTAGACCATGTATGTTATTTTTAGATCCCGTTGTTTTTCGGCATATAAACGATATATTGACTGCTTTTATTTTCGGGACATGGTCGTTTCTAGACTGCTCTCGGGAACTTCAGAATTTATCACGTTCATATGAGCGGCCAAAAGGGCCAAAATGAATAATGGCGTGAATCGGCTAACAAAGACAAAATAAACAAAGATGTAAGGCAAATATGCAATGGTTAACCTTTTTGTTTTCATAACTATATTATTGGTGTTTGTTGTTTAGTACCTTGGTATATTGTCTGTGTATAGGCGATTCAAGCAATCATTGATGTTTACCCTTTTGGTCGCCCATATGAGGGTGGTAAATGCATAGAGAATTCCTCGCAGCCTCGTTTTTGTCCTTCGCAGCCTCGTTTTTTGCCCTTCACAAAAGTAAGCATTGCATATTGAAGCATTAATCATTTTCGAACATTTTGGTGTCAAATATTAAAATAGTTGAGGATATGAGCTTTATCTACTACCTGTATTTTTTTTCTTCCAAATTTGTTGGTATATACCGCAACCGAATGATTATCTTGTGTAGTTAAGGACATCTTTGCAAGTGTGATTGTCTTTGATTCTCACGACACCTGTTGAGTATGATGCTACAGTCAACAGGGTGTATGAAAAACCTGTATTATTTTATTATTTTGTTTTCAAATTTGTTGGTTTATACCGCAACCGAACATATTTTACAATGTTAAAAAAAAAAAAAAGTTCTTGCCGCAGGGCTTCAAGAACACCTATAATCTTACTGCACAATTTGTACTAAAATTACAAGGGAAAAAAAGAAATTTTACAAGTTTCCTTTAATAAAAGACTTTTTTTCATTTGTTGCAGAATTGCAGAAAATTCCCAGAATATACCCATTTTCTTTAATTTCATGTTTTAATTTAATTCAATTTTGTGTTAACAATTGTGCAGTAAGATGACAGGTGTTCTTGAAGCCCTTTTGCATGAACTTTTTCTGCTTTTAAGAAGAAAAAAAAACAGAATTATTCTGTATATTCTGGAAATTTTCTGCAGTTATTAAATTACGAGAGATGATTGAACAGATATAACAAGATCATGAAGATAATAAGGTATTTACAGGACTTTACCTTTGAATTTTGTAATAGGGGAGAAAATATTCATGAATGAAAAGGATTGATAGCTGGCCATTAAAATAAATACAGTTCCAAGTACACATGAATCTTAATGGAAAGCATAATGTAGGGTTGACGAAAACATCAATACCATCTTGGATCATGGATACGCGCCTGATATATTTATATATTTTTCGAAGGTCTGGAAATATGGTGTCATTTGAAAGTGCGTACAAATAAATATAATGATCGTACACTAGGTGTATTATGGGAAGGTGTTAGGAATGACACAAAAGAATACTAATTGTAGAAAGATTCATCTTTAACGAAAAGTGACAATTTCGAGAATTTATTGATTGCATACATTCCGCTTGTCAAAACAAAATTGACAATTGATTAGAGCACTTTGTACTTTACGAAAGTGAGTGAAGAGAATGTGGGGGTGGGCGGAAGCGGGCGTTTTCTTACTCTCCACACTGTATACTACGATGAAAGTAAATTAGTATTAATTCATTTAATAAAGATCAATAATAACATCATGTGGGCCTAAAGCACACATTTAGAAATTAATCTATAACAATTATTGACAAAGAAATTAAAATTCATGTAAAATGCCAAGTATTACCACCAAAAAAAAAGTAAAACGGTAAATATTATGTCTATAAAATGGCAAATTATGAAAATATATAATGACGGGTGTGGAAAAAATTCTTTGCAATTTATAAACTGACCAACATTAAGTCATACTTACTTAGGATTTTGGCAAAATCTTTGAATAATTTGTGATTGGACTTCATCGCATGAAATGTTATTGAATATTATATAACACTATACTGCATACATATATCTTTGTCAGAAAGTGCCACTAAAACTTAAGATGGGTGTGCTTTTCGTGTCTCCGAATCAATCAATAATCCTCACTCATCCACGTAATCTATTTGAATATAAAGTTTAGGCATTGGTTACTTGTGGTATGCGTGTGGGAGTGTGTGGTCAACTCATCGCAGGTGTCATGGGTGTGTATGGTGAAAAATAGGACACAAACGCAAACATACTTTGATATTGTACACTGTTAAAAAACAACAAAAGATTTTACAGGAAAAATACAGAATCATTCTTTATTTTTATGACAGAATCATTCTGTTTATTTTCATAATGGGAAATTTTCTGGAATTTAACAGAACAGGTCTGCTGTAAAAACAAGGTGGTTCGCGAACCACGAGTCTCGCCTGATTTCGCTATCAATAAAACACGCGATATGATCTTTTGACCCCTACATGACGTCTGATCTCATTATCATCATCAAAAACAAGTTGTATTAATCAAGGATAATTTATACCAGGGGTGAACAAACTTCCATTTAAAAATGAGTGAAAATTAAAGCGTTTATGAAAAGTAGACCTTTAAGTTGACCTTTTGACCCCTATATGACCTTTGATCTCATCATCGTCATCAACACACATGTGGTAATACACAAGAATCCTTTGTACCAAGTGTGAACACAATTGATGGAAAAATAAAGAGAACAGCAAGTTTAAGAAAAGTTGACCTTTAAGTTGACCTTTTGACCCCTATATGACCTATGATCTCACCATCCTCATCAACACACATGTGGTAATACCCAAGAATCCCTTGTACCAAGTGTGAACACAATTGCGGGAGAAATAAAGAAATGACAGCAAGTTTTTAAAAATTTGACCTTTAAGTGACATTTTGACTCCTATATGACCTTTGATCTCATCATCCTCACACATGTGGTAATACCCAATCGACGGAGAATAAAAGAAATGAGAACAAGTTTAACAAAAACTTTAAATTTTTTGTAATAGTGTAATAGATGGCCTCATATCATTTGACCTTTTGACCCCCAGATGAACTTTGACCCCATCATCCTTATCAACACATATTTGGTATTACCCAAGTGTCATTTGTACCAAGTGTGAACAGAAATGCTGCAGACATAAAGAAATGTTAGTTTAAAGGACTCATCCGGGCTGGAGTTTGCATTATAAGAAAAATAAAGTAAAATCGAAAAGCACAACACTGAAAATTTCATCAAAATCGGATTAAGAAATAGCAAAGTTATGAATTTTCTTAGGTTTTGAATTTTTTAGGAAACAGTTCTTCAAATTGGCAACCTGATGATGTCACAGTCCCCTACTTCTTTGTATTTTATTGTATGAAATACCAATTATCAAGATTTTCTGCCCCAAGGACATCAAAACAGGGATTAATCCTTGTGTAATGTTCAAAGGTCACAAGTGCTTTTACTTATTTCAGTATGAGGGACAGATTTTCTGTATACGCAATTTATGAAAAAATGAGATAAATAGATTTCATATAATAAAATACACAAGAAGTCGGGGGACTGTGACATCATCAGTTTGCTCATTTGAATATTCAAATATTTCAAATGAGACAATGAGACAATGCCAAGAACTGTTTACAAAAAAAATCAAGACCTAAAAAAATGTATAACTTTGTTATTTTCATCTGATTTTGATGAAATTTTCTGTGTTGTGCTTGATGAATTTTACTTAATTTTACAAAACTTTTTCATTTCAGCCCGGACTCCTCCTTTAAGTTAAAGGAAAAAAAAAACGTAACAGACCAACTGACTAACAGACCAACAGACCAAACAGGGAAAAGTGATCACTCTGTCACTCTCTGCCGAACTTCGTTCAGGAGAGGCAAAAAGGAAAAAGGTGCTTTATTACAGGAAATTTGTAAATGTTCATACCCTATATAACAATTTTCTGTAATGTTTAGTGTAATTTTACTGTAAATTGTGTTAGCAATTGTGCAAAAAACTACAGGTGTTCTCGAAGCTCTGCTGCACGAACTTTTTTGTTTTGTTTTGTTTTTGTTTTTTTAAAGAAAAAAATACAAAATCATTCTTAATATTCTGGAAATTTTCTGCAATTTAGGTCTGTTTAAAAAAAGGAAAAAGTATAATATCACAGGAAATTTGTAAAATTCTATATCCCATATACCAATTTCCTGTAATCTTACTGCAAATTGTGCAGTAAGATTATAGGTGTTCTCGAAGCTCTGCTGCAGGAACTTTTCTGGGTTTTTTCTTTTAAGGAGAAATTTTCTAACAATCTAGCATTAACTAATGTAAATGTTGTCCCATAGAATCACCAGATTTAATTATAACATTATGGAGGCACATTTAGGTATCTGAATAGACCCGATATCAAGTATAGAGATTTAGACTACTTAAAGAAGGTTTTAGATCAGAAAAAATGTGAGGACAAGTTTTAAGGGTTTTCTTAGATCTATAATGGTATATGATTAGGTTGCATTATAAAGTACTATTAAATGTGACAGGCCGGCTCAAAATCTACTAATTATTAACCAAAGATTGCATTTTGATTTCATGTTTTGTCTGGAAATAAAAGTTCCAAGCTATCCAATGATATCACTTTAAAGGTAGTTTTCTAAACTTTAACCAAATTGAATATCACTTTAGATTAAGAGATATTAATAAATTAACCAGGTTTTCATGATTGTGTTCTGATGTCCTTTTTCAAAGACTTACACTCTAAATTCCATCGATTAAAATTTTGATCTATTATATTTTTTGGTTTTGCTCTTAGGATATCCAGAAAAGGGGACCAAACGAAGTCGATTAAATATTTATCTACCGTTAGATTTAAAATCCTTAATCTTTCTTATAGATTAGAAATTTTAATGCTTTATATTAAAAATCAATCAATGATTAGATTAAAATCTACTCTTGTGGTAGTATAATTTTAATCTTGTTGATTGAAATATTCTTATCGATTACTAGTGTATAAATATTTATCTTATGCAATTAGAAATATTAGTGCAATTTGATTAAAAGTTATTCCAATAGATTTGGAAAATATATTACTATTATTTTAGATTACAAGCAGTTTTTCTTTTTAATCGAAAGCGTGTAGAGTGTATTGGTGGTTTAAAAGGCAGCGGATCTCAAATACAAGACATGCAACTAACATGGTAAAAATTGATATGTATATCGAAATTGTCATGAATCTTTAACAATTCTTTATTAAATGAAGTACGTACCTACAAGATGGCACCCGGGCTGTTCCCAAGAGTGGGCATGTGTAAGCATTGGAAGCCATAAGCCTAGTAGCACCACCAGAACACACGCCAGCATATACGAAGGCACCTTCATTATTGACACTCAAACAAATCAATTGAAAACCTGGGGATGATAAAGACAAAATAAATATTGGTATAATTTACGACAAAACAATGAAGAAACATGATGGAATGATCCGAACTCTAAAACACATATTTACCCCCTTATTCAGGAGTGTTAGAGATTAAGATATGCAAAATACAAATTTTATGTAAGAAAATAATAAATATTCAGTGCGGCATTGAATAGAATTAAAAATACATCATGTACCTTGCAGCCTGGAAGGCAAAACGAATATCTAAGTTTCACTTCAAAACATACACTAAAATGTTCATTCCATTCGATTCATTTGGGTGCAGTGACTGAAAAGCTGATCTGACGTGAGTTTTACGACTATCTGCATCCTCTTATTGTATATTTGCAACCTACAGTAGTGTTTGATGGAGAATGGTCCATATTCCCTACATGTATTACTCATCTATTTTATGATTGGTCACTATATGCTACCTGCTTATTTTACACACTGATTAACTGCGGAAGTAGTTTTCCTGGTAATTGAATGAAAGGGTGTCATGAACTCACATTTGAAGTGAAAGGGGGAGATTCTCGCGTTTTTTATGGACTCGTAGTCGGTAACTGCTTTGTAAAATGCCTCCACGGAACTCGAAAATTAAGAATTATCTTTTTAGGAGGAAACGGGGTTACTTTCAGACTACAGTTTTATTGAAATATTAATATGGAAGACATACTACGTCACTCATCCAATATTATTTTCAATATTAATTTATACTGTAGCAATGTGAAATTTAGACCCCCAAAATGATTGTTCTTATATGATTCGTATATATAAGGTAACACGATACAAAGCAAGGCTAGCCTTACTCGACCGTGTCTCCAGCTACCGCTTCTCGTAGATGGACTTTTTTGTTCCGGAAGACATCATTTCCTGGAATAAGTTATGAATCTTTTACGATTGAAACCAATTTCTGACATGAGTGAAATGACAGACTGGTTTAGTGACAACGCACAATGTACAGTTAGTGCACTCTACGGTCAAAAGCGGCAACCTTCTAAGGAATACCGAAACAACGATTTAGTGCATTATCTGATATAGATACTGATCATGTTTATTGGCGGCGCAAGCATGGAAGGGAATATCATTAAGTATTGTTTCTAGCGATTCATATTTCAATCTCGACATATTTTTTACTGTTATTAGATGCACGCACGAAATATCACGCGACCACATCTACGAGTACAAATGAAAAGATTGAAATGCAACCATAAGTCACTAGATTTGAATAATTATTCTTCAAATCATTGTAACGTGCATTTATCAATGTAAACTCAAACACGTGTGAGTTATTACTTTTTGTTCTGTTGGCTTTGAAAACAACAATCATCAGTAAATGTGACCTTGGTTATTGCCTAATCTATCCCATTAAGAGATTTATTGTTAATTACAAACGTAACGAATCCGTGATTGCTTGATAGAGGAAAGTATCGATCTAAATATGAAGGTCCAATTTGCATCGTATTTTAGGCTTAACGCTGTGTGCATCACGTGTACTGTTTGATCGTGCTCAATTTGTACCTCTAATACAAAGTGTGTAGAATAGATTAATCCTTTCACACGTTTGATTTATTACCTGATTGAATAATTTTTTTTTTTCTGATGAAGCACATTTGATAACTGGTTCGTTTGCACTATCTTCAGGAGATATGAACATAGTAAAAAAATGGATTATAATTGTTCCTGCTATTAGAAAAGTTTATATATATATATATATATATATATATATATATATATATATATATATATATATATATATATATATATATATATACCTTGGCAACTCCCTTATTTAAATGATATATATATAATGAATCATAACAAATATACCAAAACATTTTTTTTCTCGCTATATTGTATATATACAATATATACAATACATTGTATATATCGTATATACATGGTACATGAGCCCGATAATATATAACCCGTTATAGTCCGACAAAGGTATAATGGAGATACTCAGGCCTTCCATTGTTGGATTCAATCACTACAAAGCCACTAAATGCGGACAAACATTCCATGCAATTTGGATGTAGGGCTACAACAGTCAGATATAGAGAATCAATATTGTGTCGAACAGGGAGAATTGGGGTAATCCCTTGGATATGAAAGAAGAAAGCAAGTTAACCTAGTCTTCCAACGCATGTAGAGGCCAGGTTACAAGCGATGGGAGCTGTGAACTAGTTCATCCTGATCTGATCCAACAGATAACTAGCTAACACCATCAGCCACATTTAGGTACTGTAGGATATTTTCGGTTCTCTTTGTGGACGAGAGCAAAAGAAGAGCAGGAATACTAATTGTCATCGAGTTTGGTTTCGCAAATCCCTTTCTTTGGGAGTGTCGAACCTGCATTAAAGGTATAGAAGTAAAACTTGTTTAATTGACTCGAGATCGCGCTAATAGCTAATGTTATTATTTTTCATATTAATTCAAAAGGGCGAATTGATAGTTACAATTAGTGAAATCAGTACGTGTTATATCAATAGAAAATCCAACCTTTTAATATCTCTCTCTCTCTCTCCCAGGAAATGGAACACAAAACGTGTTTTTTTTTCCAAGTGCTTAGCATAAATGTTTATGTCCATAATGATAGCTCTTACTGTTTCCAAGGGTTGTCAATTCCCCTTCCTTTCTTTCTTTTTTTTTTTTTTTTTTTTTTCTTTTCTTTTTTTTTTTTCTTTCTTTTCCGGGGAGGGGGGGGGAGGAGGCTCAAGAACCATTATTACGTTAGTATTCCTCTATCAATGACTATAAAAAGCATGACCTAAAGTCCGGTCGCTGGAATGTTAGTAGCATGTTGATAACACGCGTAACACGGTACACGCTACCTCATAAACAAACAGAAGGTCAGATAGAATCTTTCATTTGCAATTAAAAAACACCAACCCAATGCACCAGAAACATTGCAGTTTGTACCTGAATATATAAAACAAACCAGTAAAACACATCAATATGGAAAATATATGTAGAATCGACGAAATTGTTGTTATGTATGCTCATCATGTCTGTCATGATGGTATAGGGCATGAAAACCACATACCTCTCTGTGGTAAATACATGTTTACAAAACGAAATGTTATTTTCCTGACGCCAATCGATATCTTAAAAATTCAATCGGGTTGGTTGTAGCACAAAACATCCATTTCTTTTCATCTCGGAATTGGGTACATTTGTGAATAATACGTTTAAGTCCTTGTAATTATGGCAATGATGTTTTTGTCTATTTCGTCACTATCATAAAGGTGTTCACATGGATTTCAATCAACTGCTTTAAAAAAAAAATGTGTCTTGACCTAAATAGGAGCACTGCTACTTTGTTGTAACTCGAGTCTCGACCTAAATGGGAGCGCGTATTACCTTATTTTTTTTCGAAATTTGCCTTTACTGGATACCGCCTTTCATTTGCCGCTACTTCGTTAAGGTTCACGTTAAGGTTCACGATTAGGACGAAAATAGTTGAGATAATATGTTAGTTGAGACAATTTGTTGAATTTTTTATTATGGCCACTGTCGAAATGATGACCTTATTTCTAAGCAAGATATGACTTTTAGATATCCGAAATAACCGTTTTATGTTGTGTTTTTTTAATGTGCAAAAAAATAGAATCCCCGATTAAAGATATAATTACAAAGTTTCGATAAATATCAGAAGATTTTCGCTAGCTATGTTAGTATATGTTCTTTGAATGTTTTCATGGTGAAAGAGATAATTTGAAGGTTTACGGTATGACACCATGTGTAAGACTAGAGTACGCTAGCGAACGTCCGTACAATAACAGTTTTTTTTTTCAGAGCTACCAATCACTTACGAAAGAATCAAAAAACAGTCCTTTTCAGGATTACACATGGTGTCATACCGTAAACCTTCAAATTATGTTAGTTATGTTTTCATTTTTTTTTTTTTTTAAGAAAAATTGGTACTACAATGCTGTCGGCAATGAAAACTCATGTTAACGAATTATTAGTACGCCAAAGTTCATTATCAGCACTTCTTTTAATAAAATGCGGTCAATTACCATTAATTTCACCAGTTAACAAAGTAATCATGTTATGTGTTTCATGCATCATTACTTATTGCATACGAAAGACATTATAAAAACCAAATAAACAAATGAGCGTCAATCTTGGGGGCATTTGGGCATTTACCATCCCCCTTATAATCCATGATGGACGTACAAACAAAATAATGTTATAAAATTGAAGAGCCTCTTACAATTTTATTTCCAGAATTATACCATGGATGAAGGTGAACAAAAAATGACTAAGAAATAAAGTTATTTTACCATACTTTCTTTTTATTTTTAGATTATAAATGCACTCCTTCCAAGTTACTTCCTACGGGTATTTTGAACAAATGTCAATTCATATGGGTTCTATAAAAAAAAAAAAAAATAATAAAAAAAAATTTAAAAATAGATAAAACAAAGAAAAATGTTAAAGAGGCTTTCTTTCCGGTCACCAATTAAAATTATGAAGGATGTACTTATGATTTAGAATTCGTTCATGGTCACCATTTTTTAGAACCTAATGAAGTTTTTAAAAATTGTACCCCCCCCCCCCTTCTTGACAACGTACATTGTTGAGCCTTGAGCTATCTTTACAAGATAATGAGATTGAAACCAAAGAAGTACTTGCATGTTAAAATTAAATATCAATTTCCACAACTTGAAGAGAATTTTCATGTTCTTACAACGGGATGAATCTTTAAACATGTTTTGATGGCTTCACCTCATGTTAACACGAAAAAAGGGTGAAATGTATACGTCATGGTTATTTGGCACTGGATTGATGTTTTGAAAGTTGAGCCGACTGGTGCATTTCAAATTTTCAGATGAAGCAAGGGGATTCATAGCCTGGTGGACCTTCAATAAGTACCTGTTTCCCATCAGACTCGTTTCATTTTGGCGTGTATCCAATAAGCAAGGCTTTTTCCTGTCTACATTCAACTGCCGATGAGTCGTTGACTTTTACCCGACAGAAGATGGATTATGTCCCAAGTGAATTAGTACGCATCTATCTTAATATCAAAGTTTCCTTCAACAATGTAATAAAATTGTAAGTGTGAACGCGATGAACATACGTAGCACTTTAACATTCTATTTCGTTTCTCACATTGTATTGAGAAGCTTTGCTTAACTCAAATTTAAGATAGTTTCGTTGTTAATGCAATAATCTCACTCAAATTGGTGCTAATAGAGAATTGGTTTGTTATATTAGAAGATATGTCGATCATTTAACGACGTCAACTTTTGCATAAGTGACACAATTACAAAATTCGGTGTATTTCTTCATGAATAAATGACTATGTCCTAAAAAATGTTCGCATGGCTAAATATGCATGATATTAACTTAAAATGTAACTCATACCACAACAATAAAACAAAGTAGCTCTTCTATTTTCGAAGCATATCCACAACATCACTTAATATGGACAAAGAGTTTATATTATAATTTAGAATAAGATGTATAATAAAATGTATCCCGGTAGATTTTTTTTTCAAAACCACATGTAATTGATATGAGGCATATCGTTAAGCACTTTGTAAAGAAACCAATGCCCTTTCTCAAGTAGCGTTAGAAAATACAGAGCACAAGAGACTGAAAATATTTCGGACATGATAAAACATGAGCGACATCAACAGATAAATTTAGCGGGAACGATGATGACGATGGGACCATAGAATGAAAGAAATAAAGGTGAAAGGAAATTCAGAGAGATTAATGTGAAAATAGAGGCAAATAAATCAAATACATGTGGGCTTACACTGTCGACCACTTATGAAAAGTCCACTATTTATTTCATATACACAAGCAAAATTTGGACCATGAAATAAGATGAAACAAATAAATACACTGTAATTTAAGTAGAAACTCGTGAGAATACCATATGATATGCTATACATGTATATGAATACAATAGCGAATAGTAACGAAGTAACATATATTATTAGAAGATGAGGTTGGAAGCATAGATGTATAGAAGGCGGAAAGACGACAGAAAATCAGGAAGAACCAAATAAATTAAGGATGGGGCAAAATCCGCTGGAGGCAAGAAACGATCATAATGCCAGGGTCTTGAGCTACATTAAATCTTTTGCGGCTCTTTTATCAGATCTGATTTTTTTCTTTTTTCCTTTGTGTGTGTGTGTGTGTGTGTGTGTGTGTGTGTGTGTGTGTGTGATGTTTGTTTGTTTTTGTTTTTTTTGAAATTCTATGGCCATGCCATGAAGAAAATCAGAGCATAATTTATTAAATAAAAAAGCGAATCATTACACACAGGTAATCGAATTAGCATTTGCCGGAAAGGGTCCAAAATTGCTTGGGCCGAACCTTTATGCTCATCAGCCTATGGACCATACAGAGTAATGCTCGATAATTATCACCATGAAAGTTTGTGTGTGAAGTTATTGTTCTATTATCGTTGTCCGGATCTAATAAGGAAAAAAATGTTTACCTTTACCCCATCCTCTAAACTCTACACCATCGTTCATTATCCTTTACGATACAGCTGAGCTCTTCAAATAATTGAGCCGATTTGATATAATAACCCAATTCTGTTGCCCAGCTTTGATGCAATCACCAATATCCGGCCTGGCTAAGAGTTTGTGCAACCTAGCTTGTTCACTGAAGATTGATGGTGAATTCGGTGGGTTGTGCTAAAGGCTTGGACGAGTGGTATTGCTGGAAGGGGAATGTCTTATGTGTGTTGATCGGGTAGTACAGGCCACCTGTAAAGATACTATACTGTGATTCCTAGACAGCCTCAATATCATGTCATTATTGTGAACATCAAACTAAATAAATGTTCCATCCATCCTAATTTCTCACAAAATGACACCTAAACGCTTCTGCAATAATCTGCCATATGCATAATAACACATCGAATACTTCTATATTATAAGATAATTTCACGATAATTCAGATAATATAAATAAGGTTGGAGTACAGGTTTTCCTGAATATTCACATGCAAGTATTATGTGGAGAGTGAATAAACAGCCCAATGCCTTCCTAATTTTATTAGGACGATTTGCTGTTCGTAATCTTAATCTTGGTCTACGATGGACAAGCAAGGATTGAGAATGAGATATTAATCCCCCGGGAAGGCTACCACGGACTATGAATTCAGAGAAAATTGCAAATGTCATAACAACTTAATAACGATGACTTAAATGGCACTCAGAATTGTATATAAAACTTATCTCAAATGGAATATAGATTGTGATTATTAATGTAAAAAATAATGCATCAATATAATAGTATTGTCCGATATTATTATGCTGCTTACTATTGTATCCAGAATATTTAACTTATTTATCATCAAAGATGTAGGTTCAAACCCCAACACCTATTTTTCTTTAAATATCTGTTGCATATACATGGTGGCCAAAATTATTAGAAACCAAGCATATTAATATAGATTTTAGTTATTTGCATTCAGTTGACACAAGACGTGCCTTTTTTGTTTTTTGAAAACTCTAAAATGTTGCCCCTATCAGGATCAAAGTGTCATAACGTTAAAAAAAAATAAGTCTTTCCTTAAAAAGTATAAATTTCTTCTAAAAGGAAATTTCCTGAGGATGTCAAAAAATGGCATTCATAAAGAAGATGAAGTGGCAACATCGTACGTGGGGATTTTTAGTTCTTTTGAGGCCCCCAAATTTTTAATTCAGAGCCCCTATTAATATCCCCTTTCAATGAACCTTAATTTTTCACACAATATCTGTATTGCTAATCAAATGTCCTTTAAAATATATGATATTAAAGTACATTTCTTCATTTCATTAAAATAAATCTTAACCTTAAATTGGCATGGTTATTTTGGTTATCTATCGACCATGGAATGGGCCAACCCACCCCTTCCCATGAGACCCAAATTTTCTTAACTTGGCATGTATTTGGGCATGTAAGAATGAATAAGCCTGCAAAATTTCACATGTCTAGATTAAACACTTTTTGAGCTATCGGCATATGTAATTAGCATTATAACTTTTTTTGTATTTTTACTACATGTTTAGTTACAAGTCATATGGAAACTGAAAGCGCATAGCGCAACGATATAAAGCTGCGCATTACCTGATGGTCGAAACTATATAAATTTGGTATCACAAGATCATAAGCCTCTACTATCAAGTCATAAAAGCGTCGAAAACAAAAAGTAACCTTAAACTTACTGCGGCAAATAAAGAGCATAGCTCTCAAAATATATAAAATACATGTATGTATACATACATAAATGTATATCATTATTGTTGTATTAATTTTGTCTTATAATACACTTTCAATGCATATCGACCGATGAATACATTATGTATGTACTACAAACGACAGGAGATTGGGCCGGTCGATACTGCTAATATGCTTTCCCCGTTTGTGGCTTTTCAAATCGATGAGAGTAGGCTGTGATTATTCGTGTTACCTGATTGTATTTCCTTTTAAATTTCAATTTACAACACGAAATCAGATCATGTTTTCCGTTGTCGATGCTTGATACGTTGTCTTTTAAAAGAAAGAAAATTGTACCATAGGTAAAGGTAAACAACTACATTTACAACAAAATAGTAGAGTCATTTTGGGGGTTCCGTGACCAAAACACTCTCTGAACCTTTTGTTCTCATGGGATTTGGCATTTCTGACCAATTTGAGGAAAATAAGCTTCTATGTACCTCCCAAAAATTGGAAGGGAACAATTTTATAGCAGCCCCAAATCTAAAAATGGCGCCAAAATGGCCAAAATAGCCCAAATGCATATATCTCCGTAACATTAATTGAATCCCACAGGAGGTTGATTTTGATGTCTTGACATATGTTTTTGGGGACAGGGATTTCAATGCTTCCCTTGTTTTATTGGTAGAACATGTCCACTGCAGTGAAATCCAATATGGCCTCCCCAAAAAAAGGCGGGAACATTTTTTACAGCCCCAAATTCAAAATGGCCGCCAAAATGGCCAAAACTGCTTATATCTCAGTAATTAATTATCCTAGGAGGTTGATTTTGGTGTCTTGACATAGGTTTTTGGGGTCAAGGATTTCAATGCTAAGATGATGCATTATTTGTTTTCTCTCGTTGTGAGAGGACCCCTGATTATCAGGGAGTTGGGGAGCTTGGTATTATCAAGCTCACAATACAGTCTGTATAAAATAAAGTGGGAAACATTTTTTTAATAGTATGAAGATTAGTCAAAACTTGGTAATGCTTGGTATTTCCATAATAGGCTTTCCTCTGCATTTTTTTTTTCCATCTCATTTAGATCTTGAGATATGATTAGCTTTCTACAATCAATAATTCATTTAGCGCACGCCTCATTTAGTGCCATGCCTTTGTGTAGGTTTCGGACATAATCCGCCCAAATGACCATGAAAGAAATATGAGTTTGTGTAAATTGAATTCTCTCGTCGTCATGCACACTAAAATTGGCATAACTTTTTTCTACAAAAGCAAATTCTTAAAACAAATTGCATCAATAAAAAAAAGTATATTGGTTCTAAATTGATACCATATACACATACAATTTGCAAAAACTTCATTACTAATTTATTTTCCGAGATTGCACCATTTTTAAAATACAGACTGTAGTTTAAATAACTTCTCGTCTTGAAGTGCATTATAATATCATTATTGCTTTGATTTAAAAGAGTATAAGAAACGTTTCAGCCTCATTAAAAAAATTATAACAATACAAAACGTAATGACTTGCCCCAAAACACGGTTAAAGTGTCTTTGCTTGGGCTTGGACTACGAGCCCTTTCAATCCATATAGCGCATTGGCTATACTATAGGTCACGCTCGGTGAATAAAGTTTCCTTGTTGTTCTGAAGACTAGTTGAAATTCTAAGAAAATTGTCTTAAAATAGGAAAATCGAACTTAAAAAGCTTTCAGTAACAACGTAGTGGTGACCAAGAGCTTTAATTTAGCCATTTACATTTCCAGGATGGATTAAGACCATGCATAATTATTAAAGTGTTTTGTCCCAGGAACCGATTAAGTTCTTTGAATATCAAATATCTGGTTACATACCAAAGTTGATACCATGTTTTTAAAGTTAAAACTATTCTCGGAAACAATTCTCTTCTTACTCTGTGAAGGCAATTCCTACTCATCAAAACTATAGTATCGCAAATTACCATACCAGCTCTTTACAATTTTCTTTTAATCTATATTTCAAAGCTAAGCTCGTGCCTTTAGAAAAGTGAAACCTGGTTTATCACATTAGCCTGAAACCTGAGATTTAATGTCATCATAGTTCCAATTGAATAACCTTCTCTTTTATAATAAAAACACATTTTTTACATAGCATGAAAGAATATATTGCTTGAAGTGTTTCATTAAGAAATACGTGTTATTATGTTAGTAATGTCGTTATAACCCATTTTAAAGATGTTTCACGACTCTTTATCGCGATTGTTAATAAAATTGTCTGCATTATAATAACCATACACTATTTAATAAAGCACTTCACTCGACATTTGTATAATCAAGTAGTGTACGAGTAGAGTACTACAATAAAAAAAACATATCTAATTATATTTCCTCGGTAATAGCTTTATTTCTAAATACTCCCTCCCCCGGAGTAAGTAGTAAGACATATATTTTTCAAAATTGCTTTCACACTGATTTCAACTGATTTCAATAAAAGAATACCGTTTCAGCTGGGTTTTCCCAATATATATATATTTTTTTTATTCCAAATGTCATTTCCATTTAATCTGACTTAGTTAACCCCCATTGTGACAAACTTCTTGGCTCTCCTTATTAAGATGACAAAAAGGACCAATTATATGATTGTTTTCCTCCATTACCCATATACAGCAACTAATGAAATCATCATTTGTATTGAAAAATCGATATAACGTAGTTTTACTTAAAGAATACTTTCTTCTCAAGAGTGCATTTCTGTTACGAAATATCACAGACGTTCAATAAATAGATGATTATGTTACAGCTCTGTTCAAGGGTACGTTCTCCAATTAAAAATATGACACAAAACACCTTTGTTCTTTTATGAGCTTGCTATTTTTACTAGTTCTGTTCAAGAGTGTTTCTTTTATTGAAATATCTTACAAAAACAAAACTAGCCCTAGTCAAGTCATTCTCTTTTTGAAGATATGACCAATAAGAAAAAAACAATTTTGTTCTTGAGGAGCTTTAAAAGCTTCTTTATTTTAAGTACGTAATAACCATTGACCCTTAGCTGACCTTTTTTTCAACACTTGTCATTGTCCATGTTATAATTACATGCATCTTTTAATATGGTTATCTTATAAAACGGTTCTCGAGTTTAGCAGACAAAAATAGACTATCTAAGATATTCTTTACAACGATATTTATATAAGTACCGATTTTGTCGACATTATTCTTGACAGTATATAGTGACAGTTAATCAAATTTTACTTTACCGGCATGTAAAAAGAAATAATGAAATGAAATGAAAAATTGGATCTCCTAGGGGTCATCAATTCATGTTAAGAAACTGTGATTAACCCAATGGTGATTGATGAGCATAATGTATAAAATTAACTGATTGTTTTACCCATGATTTCCTGTATTAAAACAAATTTTTGTTTTCTCCCTCTCAAGAGTTCATTTCCTTTATGAAATATTAAAGGAAATCAACTTTTTTTCGTTTCGTTTATGTAAACGTTATTTTGCGACGAGTTCAAGAGTGTATTTTTTTATTAACAAAAATATGACTGAAAGAATTTTTTAATTAATATCCCCTTTCCTTATAAGTGTTTAAAGACCATTGACACTTGGCTGACATTTCTCTCAACAATTTCTAAAGTTCATTTTATTTTTTATTTTTCGCTGGTCCCTAATCATTCCTCGATTTCTGTTGGGATGCAAAGTTATAGTTTTATATAGTTTCCCTTTCAAAATTAGCCACAGACAACACGATCTCTAGTTTAAAAACGGGAATAAGCGAATTAATTCATCCAAATTATATTCTTTACAACAACAAAAAAAAGCAATTCAACGGGTTTTTTGTTTTGTTTTGTTTTTTGTTGTTGTTGTTGTTTTGTTTTTGTTTTTTTTTAGATACCGACGTTTTTATATTATTTTCAAAAATATATCACTAATCCATTTTTCTTTGCCGGTATATTGCATTTTCATGTTTTTCTCCATATGATATTATGCCCCAAGCTCTTTCTTGATCGCATCTAAAATCGATGAATAATATGATATGCAGGCATTAAATTCTTAATTTTTGTTATTTGATTATACGGTATGAGAAAAAGAAAAACAGAGACAACGTATAACACACTAAAAGGAAATTCGATATTCGCACTAACATTTCTTGGAGGAATAAACTTTTCTTTTCTTTTTGTTTGTTTCGTTTTGTTTTTTGTTTTTTTTAATTTACATATCATAGAATTTAATATTGTGTTATACTTCCATTTCATCTTATAAGCCTAAACTTATTTTTATATGTATAATAGTTTTTATGTATCCTATATAAACTGTCTGCTTTTAGATATGGTGCTATCACAAATTCACTGATAATTATATTGGCAGGTAATACTAAAGCGTACCACTTTACTTGTCAGTAAGCATATCCATAATTGCATTTAATGGTAACATTGTTTAAAAATGAGTTTTGGAACACCATCATCCCATTAGACTAAGTACTCCCGGCAATTTGAACTGTAATAAAAAAAAAATGAGTCTTACATTTAAATTGTCCAAACGTTGAAATTAAAAAAAATATATAAAAAAGCTGAACAAAAATGGAACATTCCGCTAACATTGAAATCAGCTCTTTAACATTTTTCATCCTGTTTTTTCTACATTCCCTGAGTTTACATACAAACTTACTCCTAACAATCATCCTTTATTTTATTTCAATTAGTACTGTTTTCTTAATTTTCATATCCAAGTTAAATTAGTGTGTACAGGCAAAATGAATGGAATATACAATATCTTAAGTGCCGAATAAGAATTAAAAAGTAAAGAACAATAAAAACTTCCTCACTGAGTTTCTTCATGAAAAGGGACCATTTCCCTATCATTCGTAATTGAAGCATTTATCAAGTTTACAACAAGGTATCTAGGCTACAAATTCGATTTACGAGAACATGTATGTTATTAAGATGCATGGTAATTGCACTATTCTATTAGGCATAACCATTATTAAAACGAATTAAGTCGAAAAAAAGAGACTGGCTGCTAAAATACCGGGTGAGTCAGAAAAAAAACTTTTTTTATGTGGTATCTCTTTACGCTTGGATGAACACGACGCATTTTTTGCGAACATGTTATGCTACAGTCACACAGACACTTACGTATAGTTACGTCCCGATGCGTCCAAAAATTATTTTCTTTTCTGCGGATCCCCACTGATGCCTACCCGTCATAGTCAGCAGTGGAAATATTGATAATTTCGTTTATCCAGTAAAACAAAGAAATACATAAGAAATGATAGAATAGAAGATGAAATAATATTTGGACGCAACCGGACGTATCTATACGTAAGTGTCTGTGTGACTGTAGCATAACTTTCGAATTGTGCAAGGGTGGGGATGAAACTGAAACAACAAAAGGTCATATATCAACCATAGGGGTAGGTTTGAGAGGTCAATCAGCTCAAATCAGCTCGTGTTCATCCAAGCGTAAAGACATATCACACAAATTTGGTACCAAAAGATGCGGGAGGAGTTATTCTTTCAGAACATGTATAATTATTTAGAGTTTATTAATTGGTTTTCTTTTTATTTACATTTTTCTAGGTGTAAAGTTTTTTTCTGACTCATTCGGTATATTCAACGGAAGATTGCGGCCTAAATTAAGAAAACGAGTAAGATGACAGATATTGTGCATGACCAGTTACCGTATCGTTTGTCTTGTTTCATAGAAAATGATCGGTCGTGCGCATACATAGCTGTAATAATTCATCAATTACAAATTGCACAAGGGAGTTGTGACTGATTGAGAGGTTTTGTTTCAGTGACATTGTACTATAACGTGTCTGTAACACCTCTTTGGTGATCACGTTAATGCTACAGTCACACAGACACTTACGTATAGATACGTCCGATTGCGTCCAAATATTATTTCATCTTCTATTCTATCATTTCTTATGTATTTCTTTGTTTTACTGGATGAACGAAATTATCAATATTTCCACTGCTGACTATGACAGGTAGGCATTAGTGGGGATCCGCAGAAAAAAAAATTTTTGGACGCATCGGGACGTAACTATACGTAAGTGTCTGTGTGACTGTAGCATTAAGCAGTGAATTCACCCCAAGCCCCTTGCATTTACAATGTCATCTCCAGAGTGATATTTTAATTACATTATTGCTTTTTCGTGACGTTTGTATGTTTTTGGTTTGTGTTTGGGGGTTTTTGTGGTTATATTTTATTTCTTTACTTTGTCCTACTTACCTTTTGTTTCATTTCCTCATTATATGACCTAAACATAATATATCTTGGCATGGTCGTTGGAGAAGTTCATTTGTTTGTTATTTGTAAATTCATCACAATCCCATTTTGTGTAATTTAATTAACCTCATTAAACTGCATTTGTCATCTTTTGTTCAGCCGACTTCTCAATATATAACGAACTTCTATTGAGTTTTTCATTCATCTTTTATTATTCGCCTTAAAAACTGGTTTTCTATTGTCTATTGGACAGCGTTATTGCCAATTTTGCGCGCTCTCTTTCTTTCTTCCTTTCACCATACTGTCTTATTTTGTCTAATTGTACCATTACCGTTCTAATTAAATAGGTCTTTTGAAGGTACATGCTTACAGATAGGTCGATGAGATTATATAGACCTACTACAATGAAGATGTTCATGCCATTAACGCCTTCACTTATAATTCAATATCTTCCCCACAATTTGATAACATCTAGGCCATCTACTGACTCTCATCATATCTCGCGGTAGCTCCTTGGTAACTGAATATGTTATTATATACCTCTTTAGTTATTACGTTACACCTTTTCCGCCTCTTCAGTCTTCCACAACGCTTAATTATTTACGACTCAGGAACGATCATGGCAAAGTTTTAATATGATGTCAACCAAAACGTTACTAAAATGGACTATTTCGAGGTAACCATTGTTTGGAACGAAATGATGCAAATTTGGCACTGCAAAGCGTAGATTCTAAGCATTAATTACAGGCGCGGATCCAAGATCTGTGTGTATGCACTGAAAACCTAACCTCGTCCGTCAGTGGACGGACTAGCTTTAAAGCTAGTCAGTCAAGACGGACTAGTTTTAAAGCTAGTGCGTCATGTTAGTCCGTCGAGACGGACTAGCTTACATCTGAATCCAAATCTCTCAACTTGACGGACGAGCTTTAAAGCTAGTCCGTCACACTTGATGTTAGTCCGTCGATGCGACGGACGAGCTCAATAAAATTAGATAGGTAGCCTCAGTTTACCCATTAGAATGACAGACTAGGATTTGATACACATAGCTGCAATGTCGCTTACAATTGAAATGACTGACTAGCTTTTGAAATACACACAGATGCAATGTCAATTATTATCTCCATTGTAAATTTAGAGCGGCATGTTTTCGAACATAATCAAGTGAATACATTATTCTCAAACAAAGGTTGTTTTGACTTGACAATCTTAAAGCTTACGATACATAACATCAATCACGACTAAAATGCAATTCACGAGTAGGTTCAACTATTGTTCTCCATTCTTTAATTACAGGCCAATTGAATACCTCGTTACTATAGAACCCAAGAATCTGGTCTATTCTTATAGATTACTGGTGAATGCCCGGCTAAGCAACAGCAGTGAATACAAGGTGAATAGCATCGAGTGAATAACATGCGCATTGCGAAAAGAACATCATCTATTATTTGTATTATCTGTATGTGAATTCTATTTAATGAGCAAACTGTAAGGAAGCAGATCTGATATACCCCGTAAAACTGAAGATTTTGATGATAATGTCGATCTCCTAATGTGATATGTGTGAGTACTCTTTTTGAATTCCTTATTTTTCAGTTCATAGATATCGTTATTTTTTCACATGGATTAATACTATAATCACCAACGCGAAACAAATTCTGTCTTGCCAAATTAATTTATAAATTGCGTGTGTGTTACTGACTACGATATTAGCAACATTAAATAATGAATTCAATTCTAATTCTAAGAATTATATGTGCCACTATTTCTTTTAGATTTCTATCTGAAAGAACAGAATATTGGATTAGAGGCGCGATTACGGGATTTCTGAGGTGGCCCTCAAGGAAGATATGCGTAGAAAATGCAAAAATAGGCAGGCCTACAACAAACAAGACAATGATGATGCAAGCCATTGGCGGGGACTCCCGGGGGACAGTGGGGACCGTTTCACCCTCGGATTTTTTTTCTGGGAGGATCGTCCCCCTTGATTTTTAAAGTGATCAGCTAGTGAAGCTAATAAAGAGGAAAAATGTATGTTGAATATAATGCTAAATGCTATTTTAAGCCCCCCCCCCCCCAGTCGTGACCTCAAATCGCCGCGGAAGCAAGCATATAAAGTATCAATTCAGAATGCATATTATTAGCGTTATGGATTGCATCTAACTTGTTTGTTTGGCCGGGCTTCAGTGTAATTATTTCACATTTGATTTTCAAAATTAAATCTCAACATTACATTATTTGATAATTGCCATAATGTTAACTAATTGTGCCTCCTGTATTAATTCCTGTATTCTGATATCATCGTAATAAAATGATTTTGGCTTGAATTCTTGATTTTTTGTGAAAAAAAAATTAATCGTATCTTTAAAATGTTTTCTAATATTTCAGATTTGACGTCTCTGACAAGCTGATGAAGCCATATTAAGCTATTCCGTAATGCTA
>CALNVZ010000174.1:21155920-21184653 GCA_940671915.1 Paracentrotus lividus
TTGCATTGTAACTTTCCAAGGTATATTTAATAAGGTCCTTCAGTGGTGTGTTTAATCTCTCTCTCTCTCTTCCTTTTCTCTCCCTCCCTCCTTCTCTCTCTCTCTCTCTCTCTCTCTCTTTGTCTTCCTCTCTCTCTCCCTCTCTCTTTTTTCTTTCTCTCCCTGCCTCCCTCCCTCTTTCTCTATCTATCTCTCTCTTTTTGCATGGGTGTGTTTTGACCATTCATATTCATTGGTTTCTACTCCAAATATCCTGACTACCTCCTCGCATCTTTTTTTTTTTTTTTTTTTTTTTTTTTTTGGGGGGGGGGTTTAAACATCAGTGACATCATAATATGCCTGCCCCACATTTCAATTACTGTAAGATTATCTAAACTTCTCATTGAATTACTTAATATCCAGGTGGGATTATGTAAATTGAATACATTAAAAAAATTTTGTTAAAAAAAAAAGAACATCACTGATGTTAGACATTCAGACAATCCAAAAGATCATGAAAACGATTATCAAAACTGATCAAAAATCTTTAAACTCTGCATCTCACCTCTCTCGCCCTCTACTGGGTACAAAAAGATATATAACCTTTGAACTGGCTGCAAAAAAAATATATGATTCTTAGGGTAATTGTAATTTAATGTATGGAAACGCTCATTATCCCTAAATGTTTCATATGTCATGCAATATACTCCGAATAATATGTCTATCTGCATGATATGACAAGAACTATCTTGATACTGTGTTAAGGTTATAGAAAATTGACTGCGCGGCTGGCGAGGATGAAATTGCCACTACAGATCTATAAGAGCGATTTTGTAATAAATATCATTTGGAGCCTTATGGAAATGGGGATGATATGCAGAATTGAACTGATCAAATTATCAGAGATTGAGGGTCTACAATGAATTGGTGAATTGGGGATCTAAAATTGTTTCATGCATGAGCAAGACGAAACAAGAATAATGTTGTGACTTTTATTGTGGTGTAATTTCAAAGTATTCCCTTGTATATAAGGTCTTTCAGGTGGTTTCGGTCTTTAACAGTTCTCTCTCTTCTTCGTCTTTCTATTCTTTACCTCTTTCATTCCTGTACTCTCTCTCTCCCACCTGACTCTATCTTGCTTACTCCTTCTCTCCCTCTCTATTTTTCTTTTTTCTACCTCCCTCCCAACCCTCCTTTCCTCTCATTCGTAATCTATATCTAAGATCTTTTTAGCAAGAGATGGGCGTGTGTTTTGACACAATTTCATATCCTCATCAAAAAGACTATTTGAACATGAAGTTGTTTCGATATATGGCTTGGTGCATAAATCCAAAATTAATCTAGATAAACTACAGATTTTCGGTCTAATGAAATTTCAATTTTTTTTTTTTGTTTTTGTTTATTTTTATTTTTTATGGTCGTGGGTGGTATTCCAATTACTATAAAGAGTATAATCATGATAAAACACGAACAATACTAAAACCATCATGGACATGTCATTATTTCTGTTCTTATTACCTCGACTCATCATTTCAAAGTTACTGTCAAGATTATCAAATGTAAGGTCGAAAATAAAATCGTCATGTTTGGTCGATTGATATATGTTATGTCAACATATCTCAAGAGATGTGAGCAGGGAGTATAGTACGAAATAAGAGATTACGTTGATAAACAGATATTGATGCTGAATAATAAATGTGCCGTCTGGAAAAAAAAAAGAGAAGTAGTTACTTTTCTTTTCTTTTCTTCTTTTTTTCTTAAGTATTTACTTCATACATTAATTGTTTACTACATTAGCTTTTACTAGAACCGATAAAGCGTCCGCCTGATAATCGGGAGGTCGTCACGCGAACCCCGGCCGCGTCATACCAAACGACGTTAAAAATGGTAGTTGCTGCTACCCTGTTTGGCGTTCAAAAAACCGGGCCCACGAAAAAGGGGCAAAATTAAAAGAATTTCCGTACACCTTTGTTTCGGACAATAAAATTCGGAGCATTATTATAATTGGTGATTTTATGTCAAAGCTTCTTTCTCTTTCAATTTGCAACTTCTCCTGAGAACATGTCTTTCCGCTGTTATCTGCCAATATCATAGGTCTAATGAATCGGAACCTACGGACTGATGGACGATGCGATAGGAACGTGAACTTTGGTGTCGCGTTTCTTGACTAGACAGATATCAGACTTAAGAGAAGTTGTAAACAGGCTCTCAAGTCATTGGGTCCGGGGAGAGATTGACCTACTTCGTGCTGACAGGCTCTCATGGCGAGGGTGTTACTGCATTAATAAAATATGAATTTCATCATATGTCTTTCCACGACAATGAATCTTCGTGAATACCACACGTTATAGAGAGTACGAACCTGGCACAAGTTACTAATTAATTTTGACCAATCATTCTCTACCGTACGTAATTATGTTTGTGAGTGAACATAATCGTTCCACTCTTTCTTTATCTCTCTCTCTCTCTCTCTCTCCCTCTTACCAGTGCCGTTCCACAAATAAGACACTATTACACTTGTTGAAAATTGGCTGCCAAATAAAAAATATATGATTTTAGGTAATGAATTTAATGTATGGAAAGCTCATTATCCCAAATTTCATATGACATCAAAATCTCCGAAAATAAGTCTTTGCATGAATGAGCAGCGTTCACTTTTATGTAAAAGGTATAGAAATTTAGGGTGCGCAGGAATTGCCCTAAATTTTGTATGAGAAAGATCATTTGGAGCTTATGGAATTGGGTGAATATGCAGAATTACTGATCAATTTGATGAGGTTGCGGGGTTTGCTAAGTGAAATTTGTGAATTGGGGATTACATTTTCATGCATGAGCGAACAAGAATATGTATTTTCCTATTGTGCATTGTGAAACTTTTCCAAGGTATATTTAATAAAGGGTCCTTCAGTGGTGTGTTTAAGTCTCTCTCTCTCTTTCCTTTCTCTCCCTCCCTCTTCTCTCTCTCTCTCTCTCTTCATTCTTTGTCTTCCTCTCTCCTCTCCCTCTCTCTTTTTCTTTCTCTCCCTGCCTCCCTCCCTCTTTTTCTCTATCTATTCTCTCTCTGTTTTGCCGATCGATGTGTGTTTGAGGCATTAATCTATCATATTACACAGGGTTCTACTTCCAAATATCCTGACTACCTCCTCGCATTCTTTTTTTTTTTTTTTTTTTGCGGGGGAGTGTATTTAAACATCGTGACATCATAATATGTGCTGCCCCGACATTTCAATTACTGCATAAGATTAATTATATATGTTTCTCATTGAATTACTTAATATCCAGGTGGGATTATTGTAAATTGAATTACATTTAAGAAATTTTGTATACAAATCAAGGAACTATCACTTGATGGTTTTAGACATTCAGATCAATCCAAAAGATCATGAAAAACGATTATCAAAACTGTATCGAAAAATCTTTAAAACTCATGCATCTCACCTGTTCTGCACCCCATCCTGACTCACTCAACAACACACCACTTGAAGATATAACCTTGGGAAAGTTTACAATGCCAACATATAGGAAATACATATTCCTGTCTCATCATGCATTGAAATGTAATCCAATCCACAAACTTTCACTAGCAAACCCCAAACTCATCATAATGATCTAGTATAATTCTGCATATCATCCCCAATTCATAAGCTCCAAATGACTTTCCTCATTCAAATTGGGATTTATGGCAATTTCTATTGCGGCACCCTAATTTCATCCTTCTTACAAAATGTGAACGCTGCTCATTCATGCCGATGACTTATTTTCGGAGTTTTTGAGTCATATGAAATTTGGAGTAATGAGCTTTCCATACATGTTAAATTTCATTACCTAAAAATATACTTTTTATTTGGCAGCCATTTCAAAAGGTGTTAGTTTTTCGGGAACGCACTGGTAATAATGAAGACGAATTTTATTGTAGTTGTCTTGCGTCTTTGACTCTTTTTGTTCTCACTCTTTCTCTGATATTTCTTTGTGACCCTTCGGTGACCCCTCCTCCTCCCTGTTCTCCTCTCCCGTCCCATCTTTTGCTATCAGTCTTATCCTAGCAACCTTCCCCTGATTATTTCATAGATACACACATACACACGCAAACACACTTACCTTCCTGCATACAGACACCCTCGCGCACCCACACACTCACACATAAACACACCCAAATTTTCTTTCCTGCACATACACGCTCGTCAGTCTTCATCCTCACTCACACATACACGCAAACGCACACACACGCAAACACACCCACAACTTCATCCTCACACCAAAACATGTACATGCCCACAATTTTTTTTCCTGTTTGCAAAATGTCGATAATGCCTTTCTTGATTTCAGCACACACACACACACACACACACAAAAAAAAACATCTAAGAAGATACGATCTAACGCTTTTATGGTGCAACTTATATGTCTTTAATACTAACGCTTATGAACAAAAAAATGACTAGGTATTTCAGGAAAATTAATCGATGTTCGCAACAAAAGAAATATACAAAAAATATATATAGTAGGTATGAATAAACATGTCGACTTACTCTATTAAATTATCAATATTTTGAATATGATGATGTTATCATAAACAAACAAACATAGCTAAACGAAACATCTGCTGCTGCGTCTCTCATACGTTCTCATACATTTTTGATATATCAATGATATACTCTATTCATATGTTTCATGTGTGACTTGGCCGAATATAAAGTTTATCCTAACTGTGACGTCATGAACTAAAATCCAAGTTTGAGCATGTGACGTCACACATAAGACTAGTAGGTGGTTGTTTCCTTTGAGGAGCTCGGAAGCGGAACAAGCCTCGTAGCCCACCACTCTCCCAGGACGAAACCGTAATAATATAATATTATGGGAGTAGAGAAGGGCATTGATCTCAAACCTAGAACTATCATTTATTCATCATACAATTACCCTAACACAGATGGTAAAATTAGCTTAGCAGCCTGCTTTCACCGAATCCAAAAACCTCAGACTTACAGTAGAGACCGAACGCCGCCATATTCCAATGAGTCTTTTATTAACCAATGAAAGCTAGCGGTAAGGTAAACTCAAGTCGAACAAATGTCATACAAATGTCATGTTCATATATGGGTTATGATAGCAGCCACAAGTGTCAACGACATTTTCAATCATGTCATGATATAAATTAGCATCAACCATACCTACCATGGGACAAATTATGCTAATAGTTAGTGAATAGTGAATGAAGTTATTATTTATAGATTTCCTGCTCCCCATTTAATTTTCACTTATATTGGTTTTTCCGAAAAGTTTGTGTGTGTGTGTGTGTGTGTGTGTGTGTGTGTGTGTGGTCACCTTGTTTTATAAAATCCACCGAGCAAAGTGCGGTAAAAGTTCGTCTCTCAAGGAAAAATTGGTTTTCGTCGCCTTAAGATAGTCCCCTTCGGCCTTCTATGAAGCATCCATTTTTGGGGTTTCACTCTTGTCTTTCTGAAGAGCCATCATGGGAATCAAACAGGAAATTATTGTGAATGAAGCGATCGGAGCATCGAACTCGGCGAAACATCGACGAATCAAGGGCTTGATTTCCGCCAACTCTAAGTATTCTCCTCTGTTGTAACCCTCAATGGTGTCCCTGATCACAATACCATGATATTCCTCTTCTCTTCTCTTTTACATCGATGCGTCATTTCATCTTGATGGCCTGTTCATACTTAGACGTAATTCTCCAGGGGATAAAAGTTCAAATTTGATCATAATTAAGTGCCAGTTCAAATAATATTCATGTTGTTTATGCTGATATAACATTAAGATACCCTTACTTGAAGTGGTACAAAAAAATTAGAAACAAACACAAAAAACTTTTTTTTCATGAATTTATGTAACATGCAGTGAGAGTGTTAATCCAAAAATTGAATTGCTTCTTCAGGGGACCGGTACTATTTCTCGTCTGATTTCTTGGGTTCCGATTTTGATCACGATATAATCGAAATATGTATACATAAATCAATATTCACGAAATGGTTATATATTAATTATACATGGATTATTCGGACCGTGTTGTTATCCAAATGTCCACATCTTGAGTATTAAACTTTGCAAGTAGCATATCCTGGTACATCAAAATATGCACCACTCGAAACGAGTTTGCAACCAAAGTGTATATAAGCAAATACGGGTTGAATGGAATATTAAATTGATATAAGCTTCTTCCTCTTTTCCTTAAGTTGACCCAGTATGAATTACATTTATATAAATCACTTAAGCACAATTGATAAATTTCAACATTCAGCGGTTTTCTGACTCATCAAATTAATGTACACTGTAAAAAAAGTATATTAAATTTGTAACTCATTGGTACCCAGCGCAAATATCTTCCATTGTGTCAGCCAGATTCGCCATAAAAAATGTTAGTTTAAAAATAACAGTTTTGTGTAAATTTCTCGGTCTAAGATATAATGAAAGGGAAGGGGAAAAAATCATATAGTTCTTATAGCGTATCATATTTTGTTAAACGGAACAAATGTGTGTTTACTCCTGATGTATATTTTGTATATTCTCATGTAATTATTGTCAAGTGAGAAATTTACAAGCAAAAACTTGTTTTTTAATTCACATTTTTTAAGGGCGACTCTGCTGACAGCGATTGTACTGTAAAATACAAATTCTTTTACGTGTATTCGTTTCTTCCATCGTTATAAATATGTTTGATATGGTTTATTGATATTCTTCAAACCAATCCACACATTCACTAAGGTCAATGGTATCAAAAACCGCCAGTGTTTAAGACTTTTTATGATAAGGCGCCACACCAGAAACAATTATACAGCTGTGGAGGTTTCTATTGTGTGTCAGCGCAAATTTGATACATCCAATCTCTCTCTCCCTCTCTCTCTCTCTTCTGTCTATCTCTATGCATATCTCCCTATTTCCCTTTTTATATTGAATTCTTCTGTCTCCCTTTTCTTCTCTCTGTCTGTCTCTGTCTCTGTCTCTCTCTCTTCTGTATATTACGGTCTATTTCCCTTAAAATAAAAATAAAAAATGAAATAATTTTGGTGAATTAGTATAAAAGAGCAACTCTGTGGCTTTCATTTGAGACATTGTTTGCGTCAACATTGTTCTTCAAAGGTGAAGAATACAAAACCCACTTTTTTTTCAAATTTTGGGGTTTGTAGGGTATATAATGCAGCTGTTTGCAAGTTTTTGGTTTCATCGTTTTTTCACACCAGATTTTAATGAAACGCTAGCTTCTCCCCTAAAGGGTTGATTTCACTCATCCGGGTCTTTGGAGTCGCGGATCCGTCGTCGCGACGTCTCCTGAGTCTCCTAGGAGTCGAAGGAAAGTCGAACAAATGTCTAAAAATTGTAGAACATGTTTGACTTTTTAGATATTTTTTTTCAAATTGCGAGCAAATCGCGGCGACGTTTCCGCTGCTTCAACGCACCACTCCGAGTCTCCGTAACGTTTCCCGAGTCTCTGCGACGTCCCGGGCGACGACGCGGAGATGGTACTGCGGCTAGAAAAATCAAACATTTTTTTTTTTTTTAAACATTTGCTAGATTTTCCGCGACTCCACGGAGACTTAGGAGACGTCGCGGCGACAAATCCGGGACTCCTGAGAGTCGGAGTAGTGAGCTCATCTCATGGCCAGTGAGATCACCCCTTTAGAAGATGAGATAGTGTTTCATTAAAACTTGGTGTGAAAAATCAGTGTGACCAAAAACTTGGAAAAAGTTGCTTTCATACCCTACAAACCACAAAAAATGGAAAAAGTGGAAATACTCTTCATCTTTGAAGAACCCTAACTCTGTGACCCGTGACAATGTTGACGCAAGCAAGGTGTCACATGAAAGCCAGAGAGTTGCCCTTTCATCTCAATGTACTCAATTTATTTCAAACTTATTATTTTTTAGATTGCTGACGTTTGAACTTCGGTTACTTTTTTTTTTTAGGAATACACTGTATATACATGAATCACAGCTGATAAAGAAGAATGCCACAAAAATAAAATCATAGATTTTACAATAAAACGGAACATAGCTCTCAAAACTGAAAGTCGAATATATAATTTGTAAGATTATCACGACTAACAGAAACACATGCCTTACATGCCCCCCCCCCCCTCCCCCTTGGGAAAAGCTATGCAATGGCACTGGTATCGTCTTACTTTCATTCCGTTGTTCTCTTACTTCCTGCACCATCTCCATCTCTTGAATTCCCTGGTTTGTGTCTGTTTCTCTACCGCTCTTTTATACCCTTCCTTCATGTCCATTCCGTCTATATTTTTTTCTTTTTCAACGAATATTTAAGTAATGATGTTGGTCTATTTTGAGAATTGCGGTCACTTTTTAAAGTTTTTTCTTCCCTGTGGGGTAAAAAACGTGGATATATTTATTAGGATTTGATCTCGGGGGAAACATTTGATTAGAATTTATGCATACGGTATTTTTGGAAACATAGTATTTATCGCTTATAGGGCGTAGGTATGAACTATACTAAGCTCTTATTTTCCCGAATAGCATGTAACAATGGCGTAGGCCCTAATCTTTTATCTTAATCACATGTTGTTATATCGATTGTAAATTGAAATATTCTTTTCAAATAGAGCATCAAAATATCATTGGATGACAGGAACAGGCCTTTTTTCTTTTTCTTTCTTTCTTTTTTCCTGACAATCTTTTATCAATGGCAATCTGATCAGAGATTAAACAATGTGTCTTTGTCAAAAGGAAGCAAGTGAAATGTTAATAAACCGTCAATTTTTTTATATTTTCATATTAAAGGGATGCAGTAACATTGAATGATATTTAAATCACAATTTCTTGATTTAGCTCATTTTGTCAACATAATTATAAACTTATAGGTCAGTCTGGTATCTCTTCAAAATTACAAGTTAATTGCTTGCTTTACTTTCGAGATATCAATGATTTCATACTCAAATTTAGTAAACCATCTCGTGGTGGAAAACAAATTACCATGTGCTTTTCAAGACACCCCACTTCCTGTCGTGTTCCCCCCGACCCTAGCGGGCTGGAGGGTTTGCTGCAAAGGGGTTGAAAATTCACTCGCGTTTGGCTGTTACACTGTTTTGTGGTAGTAAATGACTTCCATTTGATCTGAAATTTTCAGTAGTTTGTTTTTACTATTAGAGCAATATAATTTTATTCATCTTGATCTAATTGCTCTTGTTTTTGAAAGTTACTGTTTCCCTTTAATTAGTGCCGTCTTCTTCCCGGTCAAATTTCATATGCAAACGTTTATCAAGCTGAAAGATATCAAAGGTAAAAAAAAAAAGAAAGATTACATTGACATCGATGTAATAGACGGTTACATTTAGCTCATTTCTAGGAAATGCCATTTTTTTTTTTTTGCCAAAATAGGTCATAATAGGGCTGGGTGTGCTAACGGGATGTGTCTAAATAGTACCTTAAAATACATTTTATGTTTTATATAAAAAAATTAGATTACCGGATTCATGTCTTACTCTAATTTAGTATACAATCAAGTTCCACTCTACGAAGCATGTCGCCAAGGTTGCTCGACTACAATAAAATGAATGAAATGGGGGTTTAATCTCTTTGTTATCTGTATGGTACCCCTGCCAATTTATGAGCTCATCGTGACGTTGTTTAATAACATTTTGGAGAAAGATCATATTTGCGGCAATGTTATTACTTTTGACAAAATTAGTGTTGAGTTTGCGTAGTTATTAGCGGATTCTCTGCTTGTTTGAGAGTGACATTTGATTGAACGTTGTATAGCCATCGGCTCTATGGCAGACAGAATGAGAATGATGAGATATTTGATTTCATATCTAAAGGCATGCCCACATTCTTAACAGGGATGACACCCTTTTCCCCCAGTCTATGTCATTATTCAAATTAAATTGTTAGATCTTTACACGACCTTTCCGTTACACTTTTCCATATATAGCCAAACAAAATTACCGCATAATCGAAATTTAATAGCAGTTTATTAACGGTGCATTTCTGATAAACATCTGCATGTAGATTTACCCTCAAATTCATTAGAACACGCCATAACATGACAAATATTTAAATGATAGATCATGCATCCATGACATAGATGTGACATTACCAGCATTTCCGAAAAACATTGAAATAGAAAAATTCACCTACACACATCCTCCCACAAACCCACACTCCCACACGCCCACACACACTCTCACCCTCACGCAAAGACACACACAAGAAAATTTTCACGTAGGTATGATTCTTCTAATGAAAGGTCAACAAATCATTAGACATATTACACATATTATGTAAAAATGAAACATTCTCTGAATGCTATAACAAAAAATTAAAAAAAAATTAAAAAAAATAAATACAATGTAGTCTATAATCGGGAAAATATGTTTACCCCAAATTTTTGGCGACTGTATGCGTGTTATATTGATGATTTTGGTAAACTCTCTGTAACGAGCATCAACCGCTGATGACATAAGCTTACTTCAATTATTAATGGTCCCTTGATACATTTGTACTGCATCGTTAAATTCAAAATTGAAATTCAAGGACAATTAGATTTTCTCCGCAACAACATTTTCTATACATGTAAAGGGTAATATGACTTTTACGACTTCCCTTGTTATAGACTAGTTTACTGTTATCCGTCTATAATTCCATGCATATCCCTCTCTCTTTCTTTTTCTCCTTATTGTTCTTCTTCTTCTTCTTTCTTTTTTCCTTCTACCTCTCTCCCTATCTCTCCGTCTCTTCCTATATTTTTTGTGTTTCGTCTTAACGTACACCAAATTACACATCATCGTCTACTTTCTACTTATATGTAATAGAAAGTTGAACACATGCTGAACGAAATTCCATGTACGGTATTTGAAATGTAAAAGGAATAAAAATCTATTTGCAATCAAGTCCCTAACTTTAAAATGTCGCACTACCATACTCACCACTTTGCTTTGTGCTTCGTCAGAATAAATCAAATCCGAAAAGAGCTTATTGTAAGATCATCCACGCCTCTTTAATACATGTAGTGTATCTATGTAGATTTTTTAACCACTTATCATGCGCACGGCATGAAAAGATAGAAAACAGTCGCCCACATTATATATATTTTTTCTTTTCAATTATCAACAGTATCTTTATTTTATTGCATGAAATAAACGTTCTCATCTGTCGTGTTGCGCCATACCACCACGAACCTGGGTAATTCTTAAGACATATAGGAATTGTTTGAGCACTTCAACGTCATTATATTGAAAATGAATACAAAATACAAAATGTTACTATGTGACGTCGATGGAAAAAATTGTATAAACTATAATGAAATAAATAGGTCATTCTATTATTCTCTACAATACGTAGTTTATTCCTTCCTCGAAATCTCTCTTCAACGGCAAACACGATGACTTATGGGGGAATGCATTGGCCTTAAAATCGGTTGGTCTTGGAGTTTTGAATCTTCCTATGTAGATGCCAGGAAATGAGGGTGTCAGCTGGTTCTAAAAAGGGGAGCATTATGACCTAATTTGGCTTTACTTGCCTGCATAATATGATCATGAAATTTGTACATTAAAAAAAAAGACTAATTGAATCGATATTTAGTAATTAAAACATTAATTTCTTATATTCAATATTTTGTTCACCGTCCATCATGGATTATTCTCGGGGTAAAAACCATTAGGGGAAATTTTCCCAACGCACCGCATGATCGATGCCCTTGCGCCTCAATAACGAATTTACCATTTAGCTGGCTGTTATTCTAATTCTGAGAGATTGTGCCCACGTAATACCATCTAAGGAGTATTAGGTTTAAGTTTCTTCCCTATGACACCTGATGCTAAGTTCGTGTGATGTAAATACCAACATGTCATTTCTAAGGATGTTCCTGCGTGATTTCTCCCCTCTCTCCCTCTCTTATTCTCTCTATATATCTAGATCTCTCCAACTAAGATTCTAGGGACTTATATGAAAGGAGATCCTTGAGCACTTTTTCAATTTACATTCATCATGTTCATAAATAATAACAATGTGAATTTACACGTAACGAGTGTCAAATGTATTCTCACAGATCATTTACTGTCTTAATTTATATACAGCACAATCATGGCCTGTAATACCAGTCAAGCTTACTCGGATATATTTTCTTCCTTGGGTAGCAAAGGATCCCGCAAAGGATATATACATAGTATCAGTGCATACTATTCCACAACAAGAAAAGAAAAGCTATCTTTAATCATCATTTTGGTTTGACATAAAAACTCTGACATTTCCATATTGTGAATAAAGTCAATACTTTGACAAAATATTGATATATGATTTTAAATCCGTTGAGATTTTGGTATTATGAATGCACCCATTAAAAAGGGATGAAGGAGAAATTTATGCGTATTTTCAACAAAAAACAACCTAATATTTTAAGGCCCCCGCTTCTTGTATCCATGGGAACTGCCTAGATAATTTTAAAAGGCCCAAATCACTAGAGATTTCAAGCGTGGTGTGGCTATTAATGGAAATTGACCTAGTGCACTCATGCTTTGATAAATTCATCAATAGTTTGGACTCTTCTGACATTTGAATATAAAAATATCAACCGTCTTATAAGACTTTGGAATAAAATTCTCCACAGACGTTGGTTAAGTTTAGAGCTGCTTAGGGAAATCACCCGTATGAGCTCCATTATAAATCAAATTGAAACGCAGTAGAATATATAATTCTAAGATAATGATTAAGATATATGATGCACAATTCTTTTTTAACATCATAAATATATATATATATATATTAATATATATTAATATATATATATATATAATATATATATATATGTATATAATATATATATATACATAAATATATATATATATCCATTAGCTTACGATACGAAAATGGACATCTATACAATCCAGTGACATATTCTCGACCCCTACACCTCAAATATTGAATTACTATCATGGTTATACACTGAAAACCTAACCTGCGTCCGTCAATTGACCAACTAGCTTTAACGCTTAGTCGGTCAAACGACTAGTTTTTAAAGCTGTCTGTCATGTTAGTCCTGTCAGACGGACTAGCTACAATGAATCTACACCTCATCAAACTTGACGGACGAGCTAAAAGCTGCCGTCTAGCTTGATGCTAGTCCGTCGACGTGACCGACTAGGCGATAAAAATAGCTGGGTGGACCCAGTACCCATTAAAATGACTGACTAGGCTTTGATACAAATAGCTTGCAATGTCATTTTCATGCTACCTTCGCCTATTATTCTGTTCGGGCATAATCAAATGATGTTACTGAAACAAAGTTGTTTTGGCTTGACAATTCTGGAAAGCTTACGAGACAAAAATCTATCATGACAAGTATGCAATGTTCACGATGACCGGTTAGATTCTCAAAATATTTTCTCCATTCTTTCATTTACAGGCGCAAGCTAATGAAAGCTTGTTACTATAGAATCAGAACCCGGGTTATTCTTAACAGATTGCGGGGAGGGAATGCCCGGAACTTAGCAACAACAAGTGGATAGAAGTGATACAATCAACATTCCAAACAAGGTTGTTTGGCTTGACAATCTGGACCCTCAGAAGCCAATACGATAGCCGAAATAACATCAATCGTGAATAGTATGCCATTCACGAGTAGCGTTAGAAATATTTTTCGATTCTTTAATACAGGCTAATTAATACTTCGTTATTAGAGACAACCATGAACCGTCTATTCTTATAGATTTCTGGTGAATGCCCGCTTAGCAACAGCATGAATAGAAGTGCGTAACAATTTGATGGAATAACATGCGTCATTGCCGAAAAAGACATCAGCTAGTTACGTCTGATTACTGTATGTGAATTCCATTTGATGAGCAAAACTGTACAGACGCACACTTGATATACCCCGTAAAGTTTAAGATTTTGATTATAATGGCGATATCTTTCCTGTGACATGACTGTGTGAGTACTCTTTTTAAATTCCTTGTGTTTCAGTTCACAGATAGCGTTATATTGTTCACATAGATTAATGCTATAATCACCAACGCCGAAAAATTATGTCTTGCCAAAATCAGTAGGCCTACAACAAAAGCCATGATGATGCCGTGACCGACTAGCTTTTAAAGCTAGTCTGTCATGACGACTAACTTGACGGACTAGCTTTCAAGTTAGAGACGGGACGAGTTTTAAAGCTAGTCCGTAATAACCGGGTTGTGTGAAGGAAAGCTAGTCCGTCGTGACCGACTAGTTTAAATGGGCATCACTACGACTAGCTTTAAAGCTAGTCGGTCTACCCGTTTAGGTTTTCAGTGTAATGAAATGATTATAAGGACGTTAGAATTACATGGACTTTATGTGTAAAGAAGACTGATTAAACAAAGAGAGGGGAACAAGAAAATACAAACTTCTAATAACAAAATTTGTGGACTGTAAAATGTGAAAATGTGGTGATGAATAAAAAGAAGAAAATAATAAAGCTAGGGCTGACAGAGAAATAGTGTACAAAATCTACAAAAGTAAAAAGGTTCATTAAAGACCGTTGACGGAGTAAATACAACCTTACATCGATTGAAAGCTTAGTAGGCGTATAACATAAATACCCCCAAAATAAATTAAATTTTCATAACAGTATTCATAAAAAGATGATCGAACCTCAACCAGGCCATCCCTCCCAAGTACTCGTAAAAGTACCCCTATTATATAATGCGGCTGATGACGTCAAAGAAGTTTAAGGGAATGCTACTGCCAGGCATGATTGGGTTTCGCCTTTAGAAAACACGTTTATATTGCTATATGTCAGAACAATAGAATTCTAGCACACATGGGGTCTATTTCTGACATAGCAATACAAACGTGTTTCTAAAGCCGAAACCCTATCATGCCTGACAGCAGCATTCCCTTAAACTTCTTTGACGTCATCAGCCGCATTATATAATAGGGGTACTTTTACGAGTACTTGGGAGGGATGGCCTGGTTGAGGTTCGATCCCCTTTTTAATGAAATACTTTCTAAATGGAAGATGAAAATGCTTAAATTGGGAATTGTTGTATTAGGAAGAAATATTTGCTTTCGTTTTATATGTAATTTTGGTTTTCATTTCTCGGTCCGGTCTGGGACTTTAACAACATGCTTGTGGAAAAACCGGAAAACAGATATTCGCCCTTAGGCTCTTCCACAATATGCATAAATATAATCAATACACATATACATAAACATAACAAGATTAGTTTATCTTACAGTAGTTCTTATCATAGAAAACCGGTTCAAAATCCACTCTCTCTAAATTTGATTGAATTCACATATTGAATAAGAGCATATGCGTCTCTGGAAATCGTAATTGTTAAAATACAAATTGAATTTGTCCTTTTCTTAACCTCCGTAAAAACTTTATTTGGTTTTGAGGCTGAGCTTAAATGAAGCAAAGGGACAATTCTCAGAATATTTAGATAGAAAGTCACTTGTCTATTCACTAAAATAGATGGGAGCCTGGGAAGAAGTAAGAAAGAACTTTGAATAAAAAAAGGATGGAGAAAATGAAATACAAGACCTAAAAAGTAAACAGAATCCAGGGTATGATAATGAAAAGGGAACTTATATTGGTACGGAAATATTTTCAATTGAAGATGTTATAGCAACAGCAAATGTTAAATTATAATTCCTTGACAAAATTGTCGGAAACACTAAATACTACAAAGAAGATAGTCAATATATTTTTAAAGACAATAAATAGGTAACACCTATCATTCATCATATTCTTGACTTTGAACTTTAAATGGCCAGACATAAATATGATTAAGGACCTAGTGTTCATGGTGATGGAGTATTGGTCGGGCTATTTATGGTTGCGGTGTTGCTTTGGAATTAATATTAGACGACTTTTTATGGCGATAAAACTGCCGACAATTCCCATTTCCAGCTAATGTAGTTTAAGTTATTTTAGGTTAAACTTCGAGTGTTATAATATACATGTATTGAGATAAAGACTGTTATTTCTATAAGAATTGTTTGAGAATCCAACGCAGTACATTGTGCCATGTTGGACATTTATCTGGTTCAAACAAATAGTTGTTCACACGCTTAGAGGAAGAAGAGATTTGATCAATGCCTTAACATTGCGTATAGTCCCATCAGTTTACACTATTATTGACAAGAGGTCCGAAATAAACCAAACGAATATCTTGTAGTTAGCAAATATGATGTTTCAGATGGATCACTTCCTTTTTATTATTGCCATTGAAAATGAACCGACAACTGTGATACTGAACCGATTCATTTTATCCTTCTGTGATAGCCTATTTCAGCAATAGTACCGTTGAATAGCACAATATATTGAATCGAAATTGTGCTTTATCAGTAGGCGTCACTGAACTGGCATTGTAGAAATGAATGTTCATATAGATTGACAAATATGATGCTAAGATGTCTCAATGTTGTCAAATAAAATGCGAAACTAGGCTAATGGCCTACAGTCGAGATCACGCAGATTCGATATCGATGATGGGATGATCGGATTGCGTAAGGATCAACTTTCCTTTCAGCGCCGGAAGTATGGGAACCAAATGTGATAATAGAAGGGATAGATGGGACGGGATGCAACGCGATCAGGGTCGCATCAAACAAGCATAAGAACACGACTGGGGACATTGCCCTGATCAGTATTAAAATTGAGCATGATATAAATGACATTAATTTGTTTTTAAGAGTGAGACCGTAGCAGGCAGCATATGTACCAAATAGTTACAGACATGACAGAGGTGCAGGGAGCTTAGGTCAGACAGTGACAGACTATACACTCATAGAAAGTCATGACGGAAGAACAAATTGACAAATATGGTTATGAGCACATTTTTTTTTTTTTTTTTTTTTTTTTTTTTTTTTTTTTTTTTTTTTTTTTTTTTTTTTTTTTGTAAAGCGATGTTCAATTATTCTGCAAATATATAGTTAGAGTCAATCCGAAAGACACGCCCACGTGAAAAATATGTAGATACATAATAAGAATAAATGAATAATATGAATTCATAAAATAATGAATAAATAAAATCACGAATAAAGATACTTCAACATTATAATAAAATTTGGATTATTAATTCATGTGCTTTATCATAGGTTCATTGTGGAAAGTTATCGACAAACTTATTTATATTGGTTCCCCCACGTAACACTCAAAACACACACACACTCATCCACACACGCACACACATCCTCATTAACACTCATCCATACCATTACCACAACTAATCTAAAAAGGCTCGATATCATTCATTCATTTACTTTTAATAACTATGATAAGCAGGGGGTAACATGTGGCGAAGCATGTAGTAACTGTTTGACTAAAACTATACAGTTTACGATAAATAATGATGATTGGTATCATGTATCACATACATGAGCAATGAATAATATGAAATATATATAGACATAATATAGATCATAATGAGACATATTAACGGTATTATCACTTTGTGCATCTGTGTGTAACAACTGTGCTGTCGGAGTGTTAATTCGTTCACGTCCATTATATCGTGAGCCAATGTCTGGAACTCACAGTGTCTCTCTCTCTCTCTCTTGAACTCTCCCTTTAAAGTGGTAGATTTATATTAAGACTTGGCTTTATTCTTATACAATATAATATATCTTTTTTTTAAATGCAGTCGTTTGTCATTCTCTTTCATGAAATAATGATATTTAAAGATATCTACAATAATAGCCTCCTTTTACATGAGTTGAGTGAGAGTAACATAAGTTGTGCTGTTAAGGATAAGTATAAAATTAAGCCAAATGAATAGCATACGTATCGAAACAAAAATAGTTGTCTTACCGATACTGTGCTACTTGTTATCGCAATCTCTCTTGACTTTTCTTGAAGCTCTCAATGGAAACAATTTGCACCGTCCTTTATTAGTACTATAGAGCCCACGTGCATTTGCTAATGCAGTACTCGCTAAGTTATTTTTCCAAAACGTTAACACGAAGTGCGCTGTAATTCGGAATATCGAGACTATTCGTCTTTCATCTGCATATAGGCAGGAATACAACACCGGTGTATATTAAAGTGTCTTAGCATTAATTAAAATTCGTAATAAAGGGCAGCTGGGATTAAAGTCCAACAACCTAAAGTTTTGATGTCAGCTAAAACGAAAGCACTAATACAACTTCAGATGTCCCGATTGAATCCCATGAAGTAATCACTTGTCCGTATTTCCCAAACGATTTTAATTCGGAGACTCTGGGATCCACGGAAGAGTCATGTATTGATAAGGTTGCCTAGGCAACCGTTAGGCGGGTTATTTGATAATCTAGACAAGAAAAATTGTGAAGAACTGAGTCATCTGAAGGAAGACGACCTTACGTTGGCGCACTATGTAGTGTGTGGGAGGGAAGCCGCATCAGCGCAGCAGACGACAAAAATCCCGTCACCCTCTCTAATTCTCCCTTTTTCCTTCTTCCGCGCTGTAAATATTCAAATATTGACACCCTTTATCTCTTCAATAAACTGATTATCGTCACAAGTTTTGTTTGTCTCCCTAGTCCTGTTCTCCTCCGATTCGAGCTGGGAATTTGGTAAGAGACCGTGAAGAGATGAGACGGAAGGCGTGTGGAGGTTGATATGACGTATATATGGCAGAATGTTGCTATATTCGGTTAAATATTGAGAGAGAGAGAGAGAAGATGGGGCCAGGTAACCAAATCTCGTTTGATTAGATTTGTGGGTCAATATTGGTAAGGCGGTCATTTGGATTGGACGAGGACCGGTCAATTTGAACGAAGATCCTGACACGGGATAACCTCCAAATACCGAGAATTAGAAATTGTGGACGTGCTAAAAAATACTGACTAACGACGGAACAAATAAATCAAGAGGATTACCTCGGAAAAATAAACAAGTAATGAAGTTCTCTTATCGTTATCGGCTTGAATCGCTATTGTATTTGAGCGCGATGTCGCAATTTTTAAGTCCTCTGAATTTAATCTTTATTAACAGATGTCCTAACGAGTATTTAATTTAAAATCAACAATCAAATGAAAGATTCAATTTGTCTTTAATTAATAAATTTTAAGTATATTTTTGTGTAGATCTATATCACGTACATTGCAACAACAAAAAATGGCAGTAACAAGCACTGAAATAACAACTTACTTAAAAAAAATATTCAAGCAGTTGGGAATTTCTAATAAAAGAATCTGATAAAATGTTCCTTTATTTGAAGTACGATATACGAAGCCATCAGTTTCTTGACAGAACAGTCACGTTTGCCTGAAATTTATTTGGAATATTTCACATTTATTGGAATGTACAAAATTAAATTTGACATGATGAAATATTAATATATACTGTGACGTTATTGTGTTTACATGGTATATACATTTGGCAGTTTGACTTTGTGAAAGAAAGTTCTGAAAAAAACAAATGATAATCCTAATGATCCGCGTTATGTTATCTTCCGATTATTTCAAAAATTGAAAATGCAGTTGTTGGAATTTAGAAATGTTTTATCTGTCAGATTAGCGCCCACACATGCAGTCAAGAGATGTCGATTTATATTTTAGGAATATCGCGAGTGTAGTATTTAATACTATAATCGGGTCCCCATGGAAGAACAGAGCAATTATGTAAATTGCACTGAAGTGGGCTATCCGCCATACATTCATTATTTATGTATAATTTACCATGTATATTTTTAACTTGTTGATATGGAAATAAAAACAAACAAACAGGGGAAAACATGTCTTGTTTATACTTGTTTCGCGTACAAAAGCATTGCATGATAACTTCGATTACATTGAAAATGAATTAATTGGAAAGACGCGTCTAAAATTTATTGAAACCCAGAATTATGTTGTTTTCGTTGTTTACGTCATTCATAATTTTTATTTCATTTGATTTGATTTATTTTTATGCGATTGTTATCCAAAGTTTTATATGATAATTACGTATTAAATTATGTGTTGGTTTTTTTTTCCTAGCCTTGCTGCTAAGAAAGCAAATGCTTATATACGATTATTCATTTTTTTTTTTTTTTTTTTTTTTTTTTAAAGAGGCACCAATGGAATTTCAAATCCTGAAGGCTACGCTTGACGTCCTAACGAGGGACTTCGTTAGTGAAGAAAGATGGCTTCATACAGCACAGCTTCGATTTGAACCGTGACCTTAAATGAATCACTGCCCTGCCACCTAAACCATCGCTCCCAATCTTTATTTGTGATATGAATATTCAGCCCCTTCCCTCAGCTTCCCTAGGTACCATCTTACAAGCTATATTCGTGTCACCGCACCAAGCGAGGAAAGTCCCCTCAAGGTATGTTTCTAAACGTCGGATTCCTCAGTTTCTAAACCAGAAGCAGGGAAGTCGCCCCCAAACGTGATCTTCCCTTTTCCTTATCTAATACCTGATTCCTATGCGATATTGTAATTACCTCATCATATTTCATGCCCGCCCCCGATGGAGCAAGATTTGTGAAACATTAATATCTTGTGACGTTTTTCATATCGTCTGGTGACAGCCAAAATGGCGTCGAATAATAGTACTGCGTAACGTAATGCCCTTCTAGTTCTTTATAGTGGTGATAGTGTGGTTCCTGGGTCTCTCTTCGCAACTGACTCAAATAACCTTACACGGTTATATATATTCAGAAATATAATTTCTACACGTTTCCTAATTTGTCATTCACAGACACATACGGTACATGTACATCATTTGTATTGCCTATAGAGCATCCTAAATTTGGATTACCTAATTCGAGTGAGGGCGACATTTGTGTCTTTTTACTTGGTCAAAAACTTAATTTAATTAATGAGCAGAGTATACCTTCATTCAATATAGATGTATTAACAATGCAAACAAATCAAAAATAACTGTTTTATGTATTGCACTTCAAACCCATCAAGATTCACAGGAATTATGAGATAGAAACTTCTTGAGGAAAAAATCGTTTCAAAATAGATATTCCGGTACATAACTCTATCCATTGCTTTTTTAATATTCATAGTTATAATTTTTCTCTCTTCACCAGACACATGTTGGGGATAAACATTTTAGATATTTATAACTAGGATCCACAGATAAAAATAATTTAGATGAAATTAAAATGTTATGCTAATCACTATGAGTGGAAAAAATCAGGATACTGCAGAAGTCACGTTCTTATAATTGTAAGCCATCTAAATGAAATGGCACAGACCATGTAATGCATTTTATTTTGATCGAACTTCATGTCTGTCGCATTATTATTTTATTAATTCCCTTTTTATTTACTTTCAAGAGCAAATGGTCTCATCATCCAAACGACATACATGACTGTGCTTTTTCAATCAAATTAGTACGATATTGATGCCAAACTAGAGGTCTATTATGGGTCCATTGTAGAACGAACTAATGGATATTGCTTACCTCATGTCACGGTAATTGTTATTTCGAAGATAATTCCTTTCTTATCTACGACATTGGACGTGATTAATTTCACATTCATTGCATGATATGAGAATTGTTACTTTGACCAACCATGATATTTCATGTATTTTGACCATACTCACTGTAATTCTGGAGTAAACAGTGTAAGCATTGTAATTGTTCGGGCTAGTCTTGTAGCATTGATGATTTTTGATACCTCAATTGTCATGATTGTAGTAGGTATTGCAACATAGCTGATATCGGTGCATTTTCACACAAGTCTTTTATATGTTGTTATATTTCTTTTATGGCCAGAGTATTGTAGATTTTTTTTAATATTCTGAAAGAGTGTATTTTCATTCCTGCAAGCAGTAGAAGACCAGACCCGGTCATTTCTGAAACAAAGGCCAAGACAAAAGAACAAAGGGCAAAAAACACAAATTAATTTTGTGAGGAGGGGATTATCAATGAAGTAATATTGTAATATTTTTTTATCAAACTTGCAAAAGTGCTTCTTATTTATTACATTGGTACAGTACTCTAAGAGAAGACAATTTGCCAATAGTAATTGCAAGTTGCACAATACATGCCACTTACCCTTGGATGTGTTTCTCACCAGTCTTGTTTCAATTAATCCGTCTTGTCTACATCAGTGGCCTAGTATTAAAAGACCGTTTCTATTTAAAGCAATCTACTCTTAAATTAGATGTCTGTCGCTTAAATTAGACCCTTATCAATGAAAAAAAGATTTTAAGTTTATTTCTGAATAACCAAATACTCGGCAGATAACAGCTTCTGATGATCTGATGATTGCCATGGATCCGGGACAATGTGGCATTTTATATTATCAAGAGCTTGATTCCAAAAGGCGCTAAATCACTTTTGACCAAAATGGATTTTATAGGATAAATAAGTGCATCTTAGGCATATGTGAATCGAATGCAGTATATCGGATAAAAAACTTTTTGGGAAGATTGAAAACAATTTGTTAGAAATATGTGTTTTATTCCAAAAGGAGCTAAATCCAAAACAATTTTATACCAAAAGGCACTAAATCCATTATGGTCATTTAGGATTTGTTTATTTAACCACTTTACTTAACAAAATACAGTCAGATCTTTTGGCATATGTTGTGGCTATACCAGTCTCCATTATCGGTGAAAATTTTTGAAATAGCATAGTTGTCAAATTTTTATGAATATTTTTGGATTTAGCTCCTTTTGGAATAAACATCGAAAATCCTAGTCTTGAGAAAAGATAGAAAATTCTTGGAAAAAATATTTTTCTAATTTTCATATTTTAAACATCAGAAAAGATGCAATTATACTCTGGTAGCAATATTAACATGTTTCGTGTTATATTTCATTTATTTATAGGCTTTAAATGTACAAAAACTGACATTTGACTGAGGTTTTATTCCAAAAGGAGCTAAATCCATGAAAATTGAAATTTAAAAAAAAAATCTTAAAAATTGAAATTGATAGCTAGATTTTTAAAAACATGATTTAATTAATCGAATGCCATAGCCTAATCATATAAACACAAAACAAAATGAAAGTTCCCCCTATTTCAGATATTAATAATTTTTGAACCAGGAGGAATTTAAAAAATCTAATTATATGTCCATGTAGGGAATTTAATTAGCTACCATAGGACCGAATTTTAGGAAAAATCATGAAGTCATGCTTGAGTGATTAATGGTTGAAGGCAAAAATGTCATTTTTTGAAGTTCACAAGCCTAAAATCACAACTTTGTTTCAATGATATCGGACCCATTTTCAGATTTTAAACAATTTACATGTCAGAATGTATGCAAAACGTGATTTCAAACATACGGAAACGAAATTTGCGTCAAATGTTACGGTTGAGTGAGCATGCAGCAAAAATTGCCCAAACTGCGATTTTTACTTCTTTGCCATGGTATAATCGATCAAAAGTGAGGGAATTCCTGTTTTGGCAGTGTATGCAACCAATATCCATCCATTCACGGTTGAATGAACCCATCAATCAACCCCAAAATAGGCCATTTTAGAATTACGAAGAGTCATTGTAGTAATTTTATGCACTAGAAAGCATCTCAATAACATTTTTTTGGTTTTATTTATATTCTTTGGGCACGTGTAAATGATCCTATGGCATTTATTCAAAAATTCATGCTTTAGTGAGCACGTGAGGCTAGAAAAGCCCTTTTCTCACGTATGGACTAAAATTCAAATTCTTACTTTGATAGAATATAACAATTCTTTTCGGGGAGTACTTTTGATTTCATTTTCATAGAAATCCCGGTGTTTCACGCCTCAGTGGGCACAAGATACAAGAAAATCATGAAAATGAGAAGAAAGTTTCAGGCTTCGTCACGGTTCAGTGACTTTTCGAATACATAATTTGAGTAACGATCATGTTAGTTAGAGACCAGTTGAAGCTATGTGCAAAGTTTCATACAATAATTCACAGTCAAATGGACAAAAACTGACAATCTAAATATGCTAAATTTCACTTTTGTTAAACTTTTGTTAAACCTGAAATAGGGGGAACTTTCTTTTTGTGTTGTGTTTATATCAAAATAAAGTTACAATGGATATATATATGTGTGTGTGTGTGTGTGTGTGTGTGTGTGTGTGTATGTGTGAGAGAGAGAGAGAGTGCGGGGTATAAGATTTTCCTTCCGTAATCATCCGGCAATAATATAAATAGATTTTTAAAAATAATTTTGAAAATGAAACAAAACAAATGAAAAGACCCTCATATTTTACTTACATATAAACGAGTATTAAGTTTTGTTATCGAATGTTTAATAATTATATTTTGCCACGGCACGTGCAATCCATTGCCTCCTGAATGAAGCTGTGGGATGGTGGTCTCTTATTAGAAGGAAGAGTTGTAAAATATGGGTAACTTCCCATCCTATTCTAGTAAATGGGAAAGATATACGGCTGCCTTAACTACTTTTGCCAGTTGGAATGAAATTTTATTACATATAATATAAGAATTTGAATGTTATTCACGTTGTTTATTTGAGGAAATTTTAATCTAGAAATATACTTAAATTCATCGGCAAACCCCTCCCCCCAAAAAAAAAAAAAAAAAAAAAAAAAATTAAAAAAAAAAAAAAAAAAAAAATAAAATTTATTATTTAATTTTTAAATTTTAATTTATATTTTATAAATTAAATTATTTAATTTTTATTTAAAATTATATATATAATATTAAGCTAGGCGTTTTATTTCATCTTGTTCTGATAGTTAAAACACGCTGAAATTCGTGGGAATTCTCTCATGCCGGTACGTGAAAGACACGTTTCGTAAGAGGTGTGCCATGTTACTAATGATGCAGTTGAATTAACACAAGTGCAATTTTAATTAACTGAACACATAAAAAGAATTGGGCCTTAAATGCTTCCTTGTGGAACTCCGCATTTTGAAGGAAATAAATTTGATTTTCAATCAATCCATCAATATCGCGCGCATAGCCTGTGCGCCGACGCTGTTCGCCTGCGGAACTATAGTGGCATTCCTTTGGGACAATTTCACTAAAAATAACTTTAAATCATGAAAGAACGATTTCACATATATGGTAATAATATTTTCGGGCTCCCTTCTACTACTGATCAATCCCTTTAATGTACACTTATTAAGAATCAACAATGTTGTTTTTTGCATTTTATTGCACAAACTATACTTCCTATTATGGCAAGTGTGTCAGGCAATAGCCGAATACAGGCATAAGGAGAAAGGGTACAGCGCAGAACCAAATTTGGTAAAAATAAGGTAAGAATGGAAGAGAAAGTTAGCAAATTGGAACCTCAAAAATGAGAATGAAGAGAAATTAGAAATGGAAAAATGTGTTTATGTCTGGTAGGTAAGTTCGCATTTGATTTGAAGCAATCAACGCATATGTATGCATTTCTAAAAAGTTTATTAGGCCCGGGACCTATCTTAACTCCTCCACTTAAATTATTATTTTGCTTTCCTGTTTTAGCCCTGTTCTGTATTTTTGTTGTTTTGTATTTATATGCAAATATAATTTAGTTTTTCTGTTATTTAATTTTGTCTCGGTGATTTTGTTTTCGAAACGTTAATACAATTAATCACATTGAGGTGCTCTATTCATCCGTCCTTTTTCTAATTGTTTTTATTTTCTATACCCCCCCCCCCCCCTCTCTCTTCCCTCTTTCCTTCTTTTTTCTTTTACTCCTTAACTTCCGTTCCCTCATCTATCAGATCTAATACTTGTCTCCCTAGGTTTGCAGAAATGAAATGTTTATTGGCTTTGATCTATTTCTGTTGTTCTTTTTCTTTAACATGTCCTCCACCTTCTCCTCGCACCGTCCAATTATATGATCTCTTTTAGTCTACTCTTCTCCAACGACCTCTCCACGAAATTGGCCTTTTATGAAAAGTGGCTTTCTCATTTAGGCAATCAGCGCATTTCCTGCCATTTTCCAATACGAGGCCATTACCAGAAATAAATTGCATGATTTATCGGTCATCCATGTTTCATGGCTTACTATATTCGGCTGTTGTCCCAGTTCATGAACGTAAATATGCGTGTATGACCCTGTTGTTCGCATGGTGAACTAGATTGATTGATTACAAGGAGATTATTTCTCTCGTTTTAAGCTATTTCGATCTGGACAATAGCAGTAAATAACGTGAATTCTCAATCCATAAAAATACATCCCATAACGAAATAATCTTTCTTTCAAGAATATTGATATGGCTTAAGCCCAATCAAAGTATGACGAATGGCATTTTTTATTTCAGCGCTTCCTAGAATACTCAAAATAAACTTTTAATAATGACATACATAATTACAAGGCCATATATACTTCCGTTATTTTGATTGATTTTATTTGATAAGTAGAAACATTAAGCCATATTTTTTATGTTATTACTGTATACGATTGTTCTGCTTCGTGCAAAAATTAATATGTTACGATTCCCGTGTGATTCAGTGGATGTGAATGTATCATATAACAACCTCATCTAATTCTAGTAAAAGACCGATTTAAATAATTCAGTTGTATATTTATATTTTATCAACTGAATTGATTTGAAAATTTATATGTACATGTATATAAGACAAGTTGGGGAAAACGAATAATAAAATTGCAACAAAAAATTCATATCATTGAATATAATATAATAATTCAACATAATTTTCATATATTAATGTAATATGATATAAATTTGATATTTACATCAAAATATTACAACAAAATGTTTCCTGTTTTTATTTCTTTATTTTTTTTTATTATTTTTTTATTTATTTATTTTATTTATTTATTTTTTATTTATTTATTTTTTTATTTTTTTTATTTTTTTATTTTTTTTTTTTTTTGGGGGGGGTCGTTTTTGGCTTGTTTAATGTTTCATCTAGTCTGCTATTCATCTTATAGCTGATTTCATATCTTTTCCAGTATAATAAACCATATCTCAACTGCACCATAGTTGTATAAGGAAGAATGAACAAAGAATGATGTTTACCTTATGTTTGTCTTTTCGATTATGAAGAGCTCCAGTTGAAACTATATTGAAACTAAAACATCATGCTTTTTAGAGACGAACGTTTAACATCAGAAAAACAACGTCTGAGGAATATTTTTACGAGATTTCAGATGGATTATGGGTGGGGATTATCATGATTTTGTAATGAAGACATTATGGCCATGGTTGGAAAGGAGTTTTGGTAACGGACATTGATACTCGTATGAATAAAACATTCAAATTGAATTGAATAATTTTCCGTAGCGCAGAATAGCATTATGTATGCCTCTGTTTGAGCTTTAGAGGGGTTTATACTGTTATACAATCAAAATAATACTGGAAACACTGGTCTTATCGTCTTGTTATAGGTCGTGCAGAATGTGTTTGGTATATTTAATTTATATTGTTAAGATATTTGCCAATATTATATCCAAATTATATTCAATTAATTAAAGAAACTGAATACTTATAGCTTGATAAGCTTGTAACAAGTTTTAGTTATTATTTTCTGTATAAGCTCATAAGATGGCTATGACCAAGTTCATCACTTTAATTATAGGTTATTTAATTCCATCTTGCAGATTGATTATTTATTTATACATGCTCATAATATAATTATAGTTACTATTATGCAAATGTTATATATAAATGATGAAAACTTCTGTTATTTACATTGGAGCACTATTGTAAACGACGTTCCAAAAATAAATAGGCCTATCGGGCCTATAACTTACTTTACGTTTGCTATAATGATTAAATATGTAATATTATTGAAACTGATTCAGCCAACAAACGATTTTGCATAAATTAATAAACCCTTCGCAAATCATTAAACGAGATTCGTGATAATAGAGGCGTGATTCACTACCAACAACCATCAAAATATATAATTGTTGTTTCACCTTAATTGATATCGTTTTAATGGTCAGTTATCTAGGGGCGTCTACACAGAACACCGTTTGTCTCGCTTTGTCGGTAGCAGTGGTAATTGCGGTTTGATGGTGGCAGTCGGGTGGAATGATTATTTCTCAATCTGAGTCGACCTCAGCATTCGTATCCTAGACACTTCTAATGACCACGGTTAGCCTTACACAACTTTACTCAAAGTGATCATCCTAACATCCTTCTTCGGTTATGACCTGCGACTAACTGCATTATGATTTCATGAGCCGGTATAAAGTTTGTCATGTTTGTTGCACACTTCCTCCGGGTTGACCAGAAGGGGAGTTGCCCTTGAACGTCCGACATCTCAAGGGGCATTAATTATTATCAAACAAATTGGGTCACGATTTATCAGGGAGGTTACCGGTTCGAAGAAAATCGCCTTTAGTATACACTGAAGATGCGTAGGAACTGCGCCGACAAAAAATCTTTTATATCATCTTTGTTTTAATTGTTTTCAGAGGGTAACATAGTTCCAAAATATTTATTTAGCTTTTTCTTATCATAATCATGTGCAAATATTTTGTCAGTGGATAATAAGTAGGCATCGATCTAAAGACAGCAAAAAGGAAAAACATGAAAGAAACAAAGGATATCGTAAAGCCATGATGTGAAAAACCTTCTATAAGTGGAAATCATCATAGTCATAATCGACAAATTGCGTTAATTTACTATACACTGTATAGGCTCTATTCTGAAGATAACTTTTATTTCACGATGGTGGTATCTCACTTCGTGGAGACAGATTTGGGACGGTCTTTATACTTGTCGCGGAGACGTCGCTGCGAGGATCAGAAACGTCTCCGCAAAGGGAAAAAAAGTATTTTAGACGTCTCCGCAACGGGAAAAAAAAGTATTTGAGACGTCTCCACGATGGATAAAAAGTATCGGAGACGTCTCCGATATTTTTTTATTTCTGTTGCGGAGCAGTCTCAGCGGCGTCTCCGCGACAAGTTTCAAAACCGTCTCAAAGTAGTTCCACATCCGTCTCCGCGAAGTGAGA
>CALNVZ010000174.1:21191373-21209988 GCA_940671915.1 Paracentrotus lividus
TAACTTATGAATACAAAACTGAAACATAGGCCCTCTTTTTCCTTCGCCCTTAATGCGGCATATGCGATTGATTTTTATTATCGTTACGAAAAAGTCGCAGCAGAAAATCACCTGTCGAAGTGTGTCGATTTATTCAATAAATCTTGACATTTATGAGAGAGAAATCTTTATCAAAATGCCCCCGTAAAGTAGTAAGATATTTTCTCATCGTTGAATAAATTTTGTGGGGCGTAATTGCTCTGAATTGTTTGATGGTGGAAAAAGACACAGAAAGAAATTTGGTTTGACATATAATAACCGTAACATGCCTCCAAGTGTTTATGGTAGCATACTTTCACATTGCTCGCATTTAGGTCAGAATTGAGCATTTTTTCGATGATGCTTTCTCCAAGTTATGTCCGGAGGTCCAAATGAATTAGCCCTATATTGGATTCCTCTCGGTTAATAATACGGTCAAACAATTGTTTTACAATCCTTTTAGGTCTGGGTCCATTTTTAGGATAAGTCATAATGCTTGAATTTTTATCGAGTGCGCCATATATAATATATATAATATATAATATATATATTATATATATAATATATATTTATATATATATCAGATGGCCCTGGACGAACGTGTGTTGTGCAGTTGATTCATTTTTTATTACAAGCGAAGAAAATAAAGACAAATTAATCGAGACGTGTAGCTTCTCCTTTTTTCCTTTTATTGCGAACTTTTGGCGTCATGGTAAAGGGTCTTCATTTTTGATAGGCCTAATGTAGACCGTTTAAATGCCGAAAGCTCGCATAAAAGGAAAAAGGAGAGCTACGTCTTCAATTCATTTTGTATTTTTCTTTCGCCTATATTTATCATTCATACAGACTTTTATCACAATGATTTAGGTATGGAGAGTATCGAATGATAAAGAAGTTATCAATAATAATAGACTAGAGTTGGAATTTCAGGACAATCATTTCAGTAAGTATAGTACGTTGACATATAATGTCGTTTAATGAGAACCGGACTACATGTAGAGGAGTAATTGGTGTATTTTATGTTTAAAAAAAAAACTTGTCGTACTATTCATTTAACGCATAGCGTCTTGTTAAATAAACGAGTGAGAAACTATATGAAAGCTATCAAAGAACTCGTGAACAATTTTCCAAGACAGATCAGACGAAATCTCTCATTTACGGACAAATATATCGGTTAGACACTACAAGCATGCATAATATAAGGGTAAATCATATATCGCCACTCCAATAAGTACGCTTAGGGACAAACTGGTATAGACCGAAATAGGAATTAGATCATGTGGCATGAGCACGTTCAAAGTATAAGAATGATTTAGGCCAATTGGCACATATTTTCATCATATGAGGATTGAGTGATTATCTCAATAATAGATTCTACCACACAGTTTGACCTAGTTTTTTTTTTTTTTTTTCATTTATATTGTAGAGCGGGTTTTTCGCACGCACGAATCCAAGAGAGGAGTATATATTCAAGTTCCTCACTTTAAAATACTATTTATTTCCTTCACATAAATCCTTTCATCAATTAGTTTTCTCACATCTAATAAAATTAACTGACAATGCCTATACGAGTTACATTTCCTTGTCTCTTTCTTTGCTCTTTTTTGCGTAAAGAAAAAAAAAAAACATGTTCGTAGCTGTATATTTGACAGTGATATCAGTTGCTTTTACCAACTGGGGGTAAAAAGGCCTGAGCAACAACAGATATTGTAGCCCATGCATGCCGGACAAAAGATTAAAGTTACTAGTGCCGAAAATCTTGCGAACGCCTGAAAACTGACATATCGATCTTGATGAATGTAAGCTAAGTGATGTGTATATAATTTTGAAGAAGCCTGGTTCAATTTGTGCCGTAAAGAAAAAAACAGATTGGAAAAAACATCTCACCAGATTATTGCAATTTTCATTTTGTTAGATTTTTTTCTTACTTCTTCTTTCTTGAAGTTTCCCATATGACTAAAGATCTATAACCGATTTAGGAGATAGTCGTGATATTAGCCGTTTTGAGATAATCGATATGTTGGTTGCTTTTTACCCGATGAACATTAGAACAGAAATTAAGACGTCATTTTAGGGGATGTTCGCGGCGGGACCATAGGAACATATGCATTAGTAGAACAGAAGTCGCCAGTGATCGATCGTTTCTTCTTCTTTCTTAATTTTTTTTTTTTTCTTAAGTTTTTCTGAATTGTCGAAAGCGATACGAAGAATCTGATTGACGCTGAGGGGGAAGAACTCCTCCCACACAATTTCTGAGAATTCATCTGGGGACGGACAGAGAATAGATCAGTTTAGAAAGTGGTTTTTAGACATTAGAATATACTGTAGAATCATAAAGAGTAGGAGAAAGGATGAAATAGTCTTGCGTGTTTAAAGAAGCTTAGGATGTGATGTGACCTTTTGTTTAACAAAATACAAAGAACTTTTTGATACAAAATGACAGAAACATCAAATGATAAGGAATATATTAAGTACCAAATAGTAGGCCCTACTTTGTATTTACATGTACTTGAATATTCAGGAATTATGTTTTTGTTTTTTATTATGAAAGCAACATCCGATTTTTTTTTTTTTTTTTTTTTTTTTTTAATGCCCTATCATCTCTATCTCTCTCTCTCTCTTTCTCGCTCTCTGTCTGCCTTTGTGTATAGATCTCCTTTTCGTTATGTCTAACTCATTTAACTCCCATCTATCCCTTTTTTCTTTTATTTCTCCTCCCCACACCCATCGCTCTCTATCTCAATCAACTTGAAGCTATTTCTAAATTCTTCAAATTCAGAAGTATCGACGAATACGAAACTTTTCAATAATTTCCCATTTGTCCCAATTAAAGAAACTTCTTTTTGTATGTTTTCATGTTATTTTAATCAAAATCCTTTTGAAATTTTACACTGATCACAAACTATCTTTCCTTCAAAACTGAAAATTATAATAAAAGTGGCACATTTGATCTGTGGATTGTGCTTTAATCAATTTGTTAACATAAATAATATGCTGTTTTTTAATGACACATGCAATCTATCACACATTTTGGGCTTTTTCGTAAAACCTGCAGCATCTTTTCTTTTACTACTGTCAGAATTATCTATCTATGTAGTTAGTATGTCTTACACATAATGGGCATTTGTAATTTTTGATCAAATTCCTTAAAAAGCAAAACATTGCAATGAAAACAAGGATTGGGAATTAAGAAACGAATCAGCACTATCTGGAGTGGTTCTGTTTAGATTCTAAACTAAAAAGGATCTGATTTTATAATGAGGGATGTTTACCGAGACATAACCCTAGTCCATATTATATATTTCTGAGTAAATCGATAATATAACCCAACAACTGTCTCGATTCATTCTCTTTGAGTGCAATTATAAAATGCTTATATAAAACTTAGATGCACATCTCAATGACTTCACCATAGCAACGTGAAAAGGTAAGCAAAGATAATAAAGTTCCATTCTCAGTTTCAAGAACACTACAACCAAAAAACAGCGGTATTAATTGAGTTTGGACGATAGATAATGATGTCATTTCTGCATAAACAACAAGAAATAACAGAATATTGTTCATGACAACAACACTTCAACCAAAAAAATGGCACTATTACTAGATTTTTGATGATACATAATGACGTCCTGTCTGCAAAAACTGTAAGAATTAACAAGATATTGTTGATGACATGTTCATAACTGATTGAGCATATTCTTGTATGTGATGTGTTTTGAAGCTCGAGTGAGGTGGCAGTCAACTCCTGTGATTCCGTGCTTTTTGCAATGGCCATCTTGCTCCTGCATACCTTAAAAAAAATGTGCCCCTTAGTGCGTGCAATGCACAGAAATTCTGCACTTTCTGACACGAATAAGAGCCTGAGATGTGCATGACCATTTGTGATCATAGCATTACTCAAACATGAACCCTAATTTTAACAATTTTTGTAAAATCAATTCTTTTGAATAAAAAAAAAAAAAATCAACAATTATTATAGATACATTCTGTCCTTCTACATCCATAGGATAATGTAGTTTAATTGGAGACTGTAATTGCAAAACAGGATGCATTCTTTTCAACAATTTTGGCAAAGTGTTGTTTGTTAATATCTAACACATCCTCCATAAAGCTGAATTGTGTCTCCTGCTCACTCTGTACACTATCCAAACTCCTGACTTTTTTTTTGTCCACACCATGCACTGTATTCATGCTGTGTATAATGTCTCTCTCATTGATGTTTGTTCATCTGTGTAGATAGAGTCTCTATAACTTTGCTCACAACCCACCTCATAATAAAGAGTCAGGGATTTCTTTCTTGATGTAACGCTCTTTGAAGTGTTCTTGAGTATGCTGTTTAGAAAAAAAAGAGACCATAGAATATGTGAAGAGTCAAATCAATTGCACAGCTAATGCTATGTCTTCTGCATGTAATGCTCCAGTCACACAGACACTTACGTATAGTTACGTTTTTGTTGTTTTAATCTTATTTCATCTTCTTTTCTATCATTTCTTATGTATTTCTTTGTTTTATTGGATGAACGAAATGATCATTATTTCCACTTCTGACTATGACTGGAAGGCATCCGTGGGGATCCGCAGAAAAGAAATGAATTTTGGGATGCAACGAGACGTAACTATACGTAAGTGTCTGTGTGACTGTAGCATAATGGCTAGGCTTTCAGAGATTTATGATTTTGATCTTTTTGAAATTTCTGAAGCTAATGCTATGCTAATGACCTCAGATTGTCAAAATCAAATATCATTTGTGATTGTCAACTTCAAAAAAAAAAAAAAAAAAAAAAAAAAGGAAACTGTTTTCCTGATCGCAAATTGTACCTATTGTATTTTCCAGGGCAATACATTGATAATATTGTTGTTGAAATTAAGAACTCCTCCAGGCTGGAGTTTGCATTACAAGAAAAATAAAGTAAAATCTAAAAAGCACAACACTGAAAATTTCGTCAAAATCGGATAAAAAATAGCAAAGTTATGAATTTTCTTAGGTTTTGAATTTGTTTAGGAAACAGTTCTTGGCATATTCAAATTGGCAAACTGATGATGTCACAGTCCCCCTACTTTCTTTGTATTTTATTGTATGACATACCAATTATCAAGATTTTCTGCCCCTAGGACATAAAAACAGGGATTAATCATTGTGGAATGTTCAAGGTCACAAGTGCTTTTACTTATTTCAGTATGAGGGATAGATTTTCTGTATACGCAATGTATGAAAAAATGAGATAAATAGGATTTCATATAATAAAATATACAAGAAGTAGGGGGACTGTGACATCATCAGTTTGCTCATTTGAATATTCAAATATTCAGGAGACCTGTTCATGAGAACTGCCAAGAACTGTTTTACGAAAAAAATTCAATACCTAAAAAATGCATAACTTTGTTATTTTTCATCCGATTTTGATGAAATTTTCTGTGTTGTGCTTGTTAAATTTTACTTTACTTTACAAAATTTCTTAATTTCAGCCCAGAGGCCTCCTTTAAATATCAACATTTGTTGTTTGGTGAGATACTCATTTTTACTGTGATCTCATTTATGTGTTACTTTGAATGAAAACCAACAAGATTGATATTCTTGGGATTTAATTAGTACAAACGTGAAGGTGATTTAATGCTCTTTAATATTGCACCAAACTTAGTGTCTTCAGGAAAATCTATTATTTTTCTTTAAAATACAATTTATTTGTATAAGGGGTGCTCTTTTGCAGCAGAGGTGCAACAGCAGACATTCAGTTTTGCAAATTGAAAAAATATTAAGATAATGAGATACAGGCACATTTGTTTAATCGAAAGTCAACAACTCCTGACTTATACCCAAAATTGGATGATTAATTTCCGCTTTAAAAAAAAATGTCAACAATATAAGTGAATTACCAGAAAATAAAGCTGAGGACCACTATACCAGATGTACTAATTTCCTCCTATCAATTTGACGGAAGAATAGTAGGGGATAGGTATATTTGGTATATAATTCCCACTGTGCGGTATTCATGTAGATGGCCACGGCTTTATCTTTTGGTAAGTTTTGGTAACCTAAGAGTGCATTTTTTTACTGGTCTCATTGACTGGTCTTCCATACACCCATGTGAAAAAGTCTGTCCCTACATTAAGTCTAATTGGACAGAAATCGCTCAGTAATGCAGAGGGTTAGTTAGACTTACAGGCTCTATCTTCATTGACACACCCTCTGGTAAGTTCAGCTGCAGCATTTCAGTAAAGAGTGGAGCAGTGGTGCTTGGAAGATCTTGTATCTACAAACAAAACCAATGAATGTTTAACATAATTACCATAATACAAACTTGCTGAAAAAACAAGAGAGAGAAAGAGCCACATTACTAAATAACTTCTTTTTCCAATGAATAATCTTCCACATGAACCTTATCCTTCGGGGACCTGCGCCATTTTCATTTACTAATACATTGTATTGGTTTTTACATGCAGGTATGACTCTCCTTGCACGGGAACTCCACTAAACATCACACCTAAGACATGCTAACACAAAACGCTGGCATTACTTTTGTGTCTGCCTTCAGATGGGGGTTAAAACTAACATGTGTGTTCATTTTAACATTCTTGAAGGAGAAGTTGTATGTGTAGAGAAATACTGACCTTTGAATTGTTAAAATATTGACATTTCTTCAAGATTTTTTTATAAAGGAATTGTTACAATTAAATGATTCTTGTAACAATTATAACAATTAACAATCCTGGATGAAATCGTTTTTAATAGGGAGGTCATATGATGTAGCACTTAAGGTCATACAATTTTGCATAGATAATATTGCATCTAAAATGTAGGTGAAGAACGCAACATCTTTTCTGTCTGCAGTTCCATAGAGTACCAAAGTGATGAAGCCACATTTCTTTTATTTCTTGCCTATTTTCACTAAATCTGATATCATATCGCAGGATAGCAATAAAAACATCAATAGCCCAAATTAAGTCAGAATCAGTTCATGTGGACCTGAGATAAGATTACACAAATGTCTAATTGACCCAATTGAAATCGGTGTATTATTGGCCTGGTTCATAATGGTTCAAGCTCAGCCAACAATACGTTGAATTCAATGGGGCTAAGTGGGTAATTATGGCCCGAATTCACAAAGGTGGATTCTGCACAATCCATGGTTTCAACCCTGGGTTTAACCTAGGGATGGACCTACGATTTTCAATTTGGTATTCACAAAGGTGGACTCGACTGAATCCACAGATCCACAGCATCATAATAAGTCATAATTTGGGTCCACTGTTGGTGGATCCGTGGAGCCGTCGATTAAAAAACCCACACATCCCCGGATCCGTGGGTTTTGCAGAATCCTCCTTTATGAATTCGGGCCAATGTGGTCATATCTTAGGCCCAGTGAACGGGATTCCCACTAAATTTTAGCTGTTGGTATTTTTCGTAATGCTCCACCGAGATATGATATCTAAAACGATGAAATGCCCCCCCCAAAAAAAAATTATGACATCACTCTTAGGTACTCTAATTGGAGATGGAAATAATACATGCTATAAGGGTTGTTTTACGATCAGTGTACACCATTTTGTCTCAATGGACCAAAAAAAAAGTTTGTTTTGTTTTCCCTCAATTTTTGTGTATGTGTTCTAGACAAGTAAAATGATATTGCTTTTAAATTTGGAGGCATGAGGTCACCAACTTATTTTTCTATAGGGGTTCAAATTTTTTATTACACGTAAAGTCAATTGCTTCACTTTTCGGAGAGGACGTTTTTGACAGAATGTGATTTGACAACATTGTAACGTGAACTGTGTGAAAAACAAATGGATGTGGGTGAAGTAAACATTATAAGTTTGTGGCATATATACAAGTGTTCTTACAGACAAAAACATTGTTCATCACGTGATGTCTAACTATGCCTAAAACCACCGATTTTGGAGAGGACATTTTTTGACAGAATTGGCACCCATTTTTGGTTAATGGTCACAAAAAATCAAATAAACTCTAGCTTCTGGGGTTGTCAGTTTTTAAACAATCGCATTTCAGTAGTCAATTCTGATTGGAAAAGCAAGCTGAATGATTGCTAATAATCAAGATGCGCAGGCTCAAAATCAGAAAAAATAAAATGAGACAGTAATTTTGCCATATAATGGTCAATTTTTAGAAGTAAATGTGTATTTCAATAATTAATTTTTCTCGTGTAGGTTGCTCTAACAGCACCCAATAGCTTGCCATCATAGATTCAATATTACCATCCCTCTATTTCTTTTTATGGTGCACAGAAGGCAATTTTTTTGACGGTGAATCCTGATCGTAAAACAACCCATAACTCCTACCTGTAGTACTCTTTCATGTGAATGCAAGGTAAAATCTTTCACTTTCTCTTTCTCCGCAGTGCCAGGCTTCTGAATCGTGTGTATTAGAGTTGCTTTGGTAGGCATCGCATAGCTGTGAACGTAACAATCATTGTAATCATCAAGGATCATGAAATTGACATGCAAGTAACAAACAATTGTATTTATTAAGAGTCCTTCAAGACTGTCCAAACAAAATAAATGAACTACTTGCAAGTAGATTTTCTTTTATTGAATGTCATTGCTGGTTGGCAGTTTTGGGTGAGTGGGGGCATTTACAATACCAAGATATTTGGATATTTCAAATATATGATAATAAGTCTGTTTAATTGATTTTGATATAATAAAAATTGCATATCAGTGTTCATTGAAATTTATGTTCTCCCCTCCCCCCCCCCCCCACCTAATGCACTGCATGTACGACTATTATGAAAGTACACCCTTGTTAAAACATCTCCTTCAGCATTGCAAGGCAAGGACATCACCTGAAAATGAGATGCACACCAACAAATTCAACACCTCAATTAGGAGAGTGAGTTTACCTTTCAAAAATGTTCAGTTCCATGTTCTTGGCCAGGTTATGTGCATTATTGAGCAAAATGTTCCACCAGTGTACAGTCATAGCCTTGGACCCTGAAGTTCATAACCTCATAGACGGTAGAATCTCTGGCTGGTGGAATTTCTTGGTCGGGTACCTGCTGGACCTTCAACTACAAAATGATGACAGGATAATGAATTATCGATACTAGTACGATACAGGAGAAAATTTGAGTAGGTACAGGTTTGTTTTTAAAAGAACAGAAAATAGGAGAAACCTGTCTGTGAAGGTTAGACAAAATTCCATAAAAGAAAATTGATTTTTTTTTTTTTTTTTTTTTTTTTTTTTTTTTTTTTCCAACTTTGTAATGTGACTTGTGAGCTGCTCTCCTCCATGTAAATAATTTTACTCTAAATTTCATAAAGTGCCATGTTTGTTCCTTTGTGATAAAGGAATAGAATTGTTATAATATTGAAAAAAATTGCAAGTAAAATATACAAGTACAATTGATTAAATTATAGATTTTTACAGTATGGAATATCACCTTGGACATGATGTCACAAAATTACAACTTCAAATATTCATAAAGTTTTTTATATACATGTATATCCTTTGTCAGACATTCTTCAAAACCATCACTGATATGTTTCTCTACTTTTTCAGCATTTATCAAAAACAAATTAATTCTAACGTAGCACAAAGAGAATCAAGCAAAACATTAGACTGCTGAATAATTCTATAATCAGCCTAGGATATATCTTTCAGGAAACGTCCTTGCCCATACATCATATTGATGAAAAACTAGGAGTGCAAGAACATTCAATGCCAGTTCCTATGTCACCATTTACTTCAGAGTGCCAAGTGACAATTTACATTACTTAGGTATAATTTGCAATGATAACTTGTGAAGTAGATTGATGCAGCTCTTCACTATCAAGCCTTTTGAATAAAACACACAAAGAAAGGTGAATAACCAAGCCCGTTTGGTCATCTAGAAATCACGCATGTAGCTAGCTCAGGACTACTTGATTTTATTACAAATACCAGTAGGCATTCCCGATCAAAAGAGAGGTTAAGATGATGAGAAACACAAGAAGCTGTTGTGAGATTGTGATCTTAAAGTTCCAGCAAAGTCTAAAATATCCCAGTCTAATGAGGGTCAACCCTTCAGCATCTACAGACTGATTATATCTTGTACATACCTGCTCAAATTCTGAATCAAAGTCATCATAATGTCGAACTTGTTGGAGAAATGCAGATGACACTCTGTTGGAGAGAATTTCAGAAAAATAGGGGAATGAAATATAAAATAAAACTTGATTAATTACTTTGCCCATTATAAACACTCTACTCTGGTACTTACATACAAAATGTATAGCAAGTAATTCAGAGAATTGACTTACCTACACTTAGTGAAGTAAAAGTACAAGAGACCTGTGTTTTAAAAAGCTAAAAAAGGGTTTAACAACAACAAGTCCCTAGGGCCAGATGAATTACATTCTTACATCAAGAATAAGCTAGCCGAGACCATTGCTGACCACTGACATTAATCTACAATAATTCATGCAGGAAGGTAAACCTCCATCAGACTGGAAACAAGGCACTGTAGTACCGCTCCACAAAAAAAAGGGAGCAGAGCAAAAGCTTCCTACTGCAGGCCTGTTGGTCTCACCTCTGTTGCAGCACAGCTACTGTGAAATATTCTTCATGATGCTATACAATAGCTGCACACTTGCTACGTATGTAAGCAACATGGATTTACCCCTAGAAGGATATGTGCTACTCAATTTCTTCATGTACTGTAAGAATGGTTACAATTGCTAATGAAGGAGAGACAATCAATATCTCAACTTTTGAAAACCGGTCCTCTTCCTTCTACATAAATGACCTTCCATCTGATGTAAGAAATAGCAGAGTAGCTTTATTTGCTGATGACACAAAGCTCTATAATGCTGTAAATACACATACACAGACTAGTAACCTCTAAGATGACTTAAACAACCTTCTGAAATGGTCTGAGAGATGGCAATTGCTCTTCAAAGATGACAAATACGAAAGGCAGTACTGGTACATCAGTAAAATAAACTTTGAAGAAAGTAAGCACATGCATGAAAAATTTATGTACAAGCAGTGGAAACCGAATAAGGCCTTGGTGGAATAATTGCTGTCAGCTGAATTTTCACCAGCATGTGTCATCAGCAGTCAGCAAGGGATACCAACTTCTAGAAATAATGAAAAGAACTTTCACTCAACTGACAAAGACAACTAGACCCAGCTCTTCAAAACCCTAAGAAGACAACATCTTGAATATTATTATTATTTATTCCACCAGTCAAATAAATACAAATACATGACATTTTGAGAAGACATATACATCAAACTAAGAATCATAGAAAGAAATAGGTACAAAGAAGATACAAAGAAGATCGAAAAAGTCCAAAGAAGAGCAAACAAAGCTGGTTAGAGAACCTCCCATATCAAGATGGACTTTAAAAAAATGGACATGTACTCCGTACTCTACAAGAAGAGACGTAAAAATTGTACACCAGATAATGCATGGACCAATGAATCTCTGCCACTTCTTCATAAGCAAGTATATGAACAAGTGAACACCGTCTTAAGTGTACAGGCTGTCACAGTGTCCTAGACCCTAGGCCTAGCCCACTCATTTCAGCGTTGAGACGGCGCTTCTCAAGGTTCACAATGATCTGCTGATGGCCTTAGATGCTAGACAGGAAGCTGTACTGGTGCTGTTAGACTTTAGTGCGGTGTTTGATACTATCAACCATGACCTGTTGCTTGAGAGAATGAAGGCGAATTTTGGGATTAAGGGGACCATTCTGAAGTGGTTCTCATTTTATATGCAAGACAGAACACATGTACACATCAACAACGCCTCTTCAGATACCCAACATGATAAACAGGGTGTTCCACAAGGATCCGACATCGGACCCCTCAGCTTCACGATGTATTAAGCACCGATAGATGACATCGTGGGAGCACATGGAGTAAATCTAATGCTATATGCTGATGATACGCAAATATATATCATGTTTAAGAACACTGACCGGGAACAGTCACTGGAGAAGCTGAATGACTGCATAACAGAAATCAAGACTTGGGCAACTAGAAACAAACTATCTCTTAATGATGCCAAAACTGAAGTAATCCACTTCACATCAAAGTTTCGGCATGAGCCTAGCCTTCCTGATGTCTGCATTTGTGAAGACCGAATTCGTCCTGTTCCCCATGCTAGAAACCTTGGGGTGATTTTTGATCAGCACATCAGTATGAAGTAACATATCAAAACTGTATGTAAGTCGGCAATGGCAGCTTTCAGATGTATTTGTCAAATTAGAGATTTCTTGACTCAACAAGCTGCCCTCACTTTGGTCCATGCATTTGTCCCCAGCCGAATCGACTCTTGTAACAGCTTGCTGTTTAGCCTTCCTGCAACTGACCTTCATCATATCCAGATGGTGCAGAACGTTGCAGCAAGACTGGTAACTCGTACCCCTCGCCAACAGAGCATATCCCTCACCCTCAAGAGGATTCACTGGTTACCTGTGGACAAACGAATTATGTTCAAAATCCTGCTATCTTCTCCACCATATCTAGCAGACCTGATCACACCGTACCATCCATCCCGTAACCTTCGCCCAAGCAACCAGGCCTTACTTCTTCCACCCAAGACAAACACTTCTTACTATGGTGGCAGATCTTTCTCAGCAGCAGCACCTCATCTCAGGAACAATCTCCCTCAATCCATCAGACATGCATCCACTTTTTCTAGGTTTAAGTCCATGCTAAAACCCCACCTGTTCCGTCTTACTTAATCATACTATATTGTCCTTTAATACTATGTATATTATCATTACTTATTTTTGTTGCAATATGTTGTTTGTTGTTAGCACATGTAATTTAATATGTAAGTCATTTATGTCAAATTAATTAATTTATTTATACTTATATCTTTTGTATTACATATTTTGTTTGTACAGCGCTTAGGGGAGTAATCACTCATTTTGCGCTATATAAATAGTGTATTATTATTATTCATACTATAGGACGATGTTCAGAGGACAATTAACCAACTGAACATGGCCCTTACACCCGATAAATGATGACCTTCTTGATAGCCAAAGGTACAAAAAGTTTAACACCTACCCCCCTTCCCCCCCCCCCCCCTCCCTTTGATGAACCTTTTTTGCTCAGCCGGTTTCCGAACAACGCTAATAAAAAAAATTAATCTACTTATAATGTTGGTGAAAGAGAAGAGAGACAGGTCACAGAAAGAGACCCTGTACTTGAAGATAGACAGGTCAGGGCAGGAGAGCTAGAAAGGAGAAGAAGTACTAGAGTACGGAAATAACCAAAATACCTGAATGACTATGTGAGGTACTAAGGAAAGAACCAAAATACTTGAATGATTATGTGAGGTACATAATGTGTTATAAGATATAAATAATGATCTTAATCACGTTATGAAAGATTGGATAACAAATAAAATCAATGTACATTGTTTTGTTGAATTCTTGTACAAACATTTGAATTACTTACCATGTGGGTCAAAGCCAAAAATAAGGGAGCGCGACGGGACGGAATTTCACAGAGTTTTATGCTCACGAAAAGAAAAATAAATATTTTAGCTGTCATTTACCCTCACTATTATGTCAAGCTTACTTGAAAGTATCAATCTGCAAAAAAAAAATTTTTGAAATATGTTTCGTTTTCATGGCAACCTCGAATTATGGTCGCGCGACGGGACGGAATGAAAATGTCACTGTTTTTTTAAAAGAAGATTCAAACAAGAATTCTATCAAAGTTAATAAGCAAGGCTGACCATGTCAGGTGGTGTCTGTTTGGTACTGTCCCATAGATTGCTAGTAAAAAAGAGCTAGCAATGAAATCTTAAAAATTACGATTTATCAACGTTTTCCCAAAGGCATGTCAATTCCGTCCCGTCGCGCGACGGGACGGAAAATATGTTCCATGTACAAAATGAATGGGAACTGAGGGAAGGGAAAAAAATGAACTTTTTACTACAAATTTTCAAATCACCATAGCGATAGAACTAATGATCCAAATTAAGCACAAATGGTATCATTGGAAAGGGAATTAAATAGACTTTCTGAAACAGTTGTTATTTTTAATGTAGCGGCACTATAACGTGTTATGACCTTTTGACCTTTATTTTGACCTTGAATTTGACCTTCTGTATCCTGCGACCTTGTGCCAATATTTTGAAATCTGAATCCCAAGATACTATTTTACATGATAATAACAATTTGGATGTTTACATTTAGTATTTGTTTGTTTTCTAGCCCTCTCAAAATTGGCTTAAATTCAAAAAATGATATTACAGTCCCATACATAAATATCTGTGTTGTGACAAGGTAGAGACCTGAAAGCGCGACGGGACGGAAAACATTGAAACGTCATATTTTTCTTATGAGTGGAGTATCCTTTCATTTAGTGGCGAGAATGTGAAGCCCCACTTATAAATTGATACATTCTAGAACATGGGTAACCCATCTTGTGTTTTTCATAGAAGAAAAATAACAATTATTTGTCGAAGTACAAAAAACCTGAAAAAACACAATTTTTTGCCCTAAAAATGTGAATTTTGACCCGTAATACAAAATGATTTTGATTTTTTTTTTCAGGAATGTAAGCTTGCAGATAGGGTATTCCATAATAAAACTTGATATTGTCTTAACTTGTTTAGGTTTTAATGTAAATTGATAAAAATAAATTTTCCGTCCCGTCGCGCAGAGAGGGCGCTATTTCCACATTCAAATGCATTTTACAACAAAATCGGCAATGTTATATATTGGACATATACATTTCCGAAATCTATGGATCTCAGCTTTCATATTATATATAATTCTAGATATGACTACCAATTTGAAAATTTGACCTAAGTGAACAATAATTTTGGCTTTGACCCATCTACATGCAGATCACTATAGAAGTAAACCATAGGTTATACTCTCAAATATCCATCAAATAATTCAATATCATATAATTCAATCTAAAACAATAGTTTTTACATTTAAAATGATCATTACTGATTGAACCTTGTTGCTTTAGAAACGTTTTCTTGGTGCATGTAAACAACCCCAAATTGTGACAAAAGTGTAGCGACCTAGATGTGTCAAATTTCAACAAGGGAAAGAATGACTTTTAATAGTCTTATTGTGATAAGACTACTGTGATGCTTTTGATACATTCAGCATGTTCAAATGCCACTGCCATGACTCTCTCTAACAAACCATAATGTAAAGTGCCCGAAATTCGACCCCTTAAGCTTTTTGAAGCTCTAGTTTGAAATTGAAAAATATATCATCTTTCATTTTCAACAGTTTTTAGAAGCATATTATAAATTAAATAATTGTAACAAATTTGAAATGAAACACAAAATATTTGATAGTAAAATCAGAAGTTTTGTGACACCTACCTTCTTGCCGAGATACGACAAGCCATTGCATAAATTCGACATGGCTTGAAAAGTCAGCACGCACCACGCGCCGCAGAAATCATGGCTCACTCACTGCACCGGTAGCACATCGCGCTCTGCCGAGACATCGGGGCCACCGGCGCATGAATGCCATGTCGAAACTAGGGTAGGAAACAAAATTTCGCCAGTCCCGTGTTTGCAGTGTTGTAACTCAATCACTGCACAGTCACTTCCAGGTTGTTGTTTTTTTCAGTAGGATAAGGATCGGGGCTCGAGCGTGGCAAAAAACTGCGTCATCAAACATCAAATCTTTGGAGTTTAAACGCATTTTTCCAGATCGTTTTTTTTCTTAACTTTTCGCTCAGCGCGCAGGGGCTTCAAGATTTTGGACAAATTCCGGGATTTTAGGAGCAAAATTAAGTTATTTAGAATGATTTTTTTTGTAATTCTTATTTTTTTATTGTCTTCAGTGACGATGTGTGCGTGTGATATGAATTGATTGGAGTGTGTTTTAGTGTGTTTTGGAGTCTTTTCTTGAATATTTTTGCCAAACTTGTCGATTCTCGGCAAGTGTCGAATTTCGGACACTGTCTTAGTCTACTCTACAAAGTCAAACTGTGACGAGTCTGAGGACTGAGCTTTTAGCATCAGTATCAAAGGCTTTCGAAGACCATGAATGCATCGTAGACAAATGAGGACGTTCATATGCAACTAGTTTTCGTGCATAAATTATAGAGTTAAATTTCATTGTGCGACATGGTTTACCTGCTACCCCATACACGTAAGAGAGTGTGTGGGACTAATATTAAATAAATATGTAAACTGAAACGCTGCTTGAAAACCCTAACAATTTATTCTACAAAATGATTTATTACGAGTTTTTATTCTTTGATATATACTTACATATCTTTCCGAGCATAAATACCACGACAGCAAACACCATTCAATATATTTCTCAACATTTTCGGACAAAATCCGGCGAGGATGACTCTCTCTCTGGAAAAGTTTCTATATGTGGTGTCTTGGAACGGACAAATCTAAATGGTAATAATATATAATATATATAATCATATATTATATGTAACGTATTGTTTGTCGGTTAACATCTGAACGGAGTTAAGCAGGTTATAGAATGAGCAGGCATCTTTAAAATAAAAAAATCAAAAAGCCAATTCCCTCTTAAATTTAACATCCACCAAAGGGGCCGCAGAAAGTTTGAAAGTGGATGGTTCCCAGAAAGGGGAGCTGAACCGTTGATGCAAAAAAAAAATAATAAATTAAAAAATTCCTATAATATTAGCTAGTATTTTTTTAGAGGGTGTGGGGGCCAGACCCTCACGCCCCTAGCTTCACGGCCACTTTACCACGGGGCCGTCAAAAATAATAAAAGAAGTAGTTATGTACGTATTCTGAGGGGCCATGCCCCCCCCCCCCCCCCGGTAGGTGCGAAGGGGCGCCTCATAATTGGACAAAAATAGAGTAAGGGAAAGAAGAAAATGAAAGAAGAGGGGGAAAAGAGAAAAAAGGAAAGAAAAAGAAGAACAAAGAGGGAAGAAACCAAGGGGCGCCAAATTGATCGTAAAATGGGGGCGCAAAATTGACCTAAAACATAGGGGAGCCAATGTGATTCTAAATTGCATTAATTCCATGAATTATGTGCATTCAACTATGATGTTACCATTGCAAATAGGGTATCAATAAAAAGAAGAATAAATGAACTTTTCAGTGCTACAAAAATTGATAATGATCAAATCCACATTAAAATGTATCAAGGTTCAAATTTGTGTTCAGAACATTTAAACTGAACATTATCTTTTACTTTGCCTTTGTATTCAGGTGGTATTCAGGGGTTCCGTGGACCCCAGGAATGACATCACCATGACAAATAATTAGGTAAGGTGTAGATGTAGGGAATAGCGGACAGTAGGGAATATCGGACGGTCACCACATGTCCAGCCCTAGCTGCCAACATAAGATCAACTGAGTTGAAATACCGGCATCTATTGGTCAGCGGTGGTCTGTCTGGGAAGGTGAATGCTGTAATTCGAACAACAAGAAGTGAAGAATATCCGAGAAAAACTACCAAAATCTGTCAAGGTAGGAAAATTTGCAGCCTGAAAATGGCCTGAGTAAAAATTGACATTTTAGAGAATGTTGATGGTATAAAAAAAGAATTGGGGCATGACCTCTATTTCATGCATTATGGACATGTGTGAGGTGGGGCCAAACGTGTATGGGTGTTTGCACTGTACAAAGCCTGTGTATTGGGGTGGCAGTTTGTTGAAAAGTGCTAGTCAGTCCTATTTTGTGTAGGGAATACCGGACATCACATTGACGGTTGTTTGTTTTACTTCCGGGTTGAGTTGCTAAGCAGTAAGATCAAATAGTATTGCATATATAATGTATTATATTTATTTATTAAATTTTTTGACAATTTTGAAATGTCTATTTCTCTTTATATTATTGTGATATGTCATGATCTACATGAGATATAAAGTTATTCTGAGTGTTTGAAATTTTTGTAGTAAAAATGCATATAATCTTCTAAAAATGAAAAATGTGTATAAAATTCAATAAAAACATGTTAAGTTGATGGTTACATTCAAATCAGTGCTTCCAGACAGATCTTTATACAAAAAAAAGGGGTAAAAAATACTGTCCGGTATTTCCTATCACTGTAGGGAATGCCGGACAATTTTACCATGCGTCATATTTGCATATAACTGCCTCAACAAATATTGACTACCTCAATTTTTTGGGAAAATAAAGTTGAATGATGTAGCTAAGCAATGAGATCTTTTTCTTTGTGATTTATTGTTTTCATGTGCTAATTAAGCAAATGAGCTTAAGTGGCCGGTATTCCCTACATCTACCCTATCAATAAAAGAGGAATAAATGAACTTGACAATGGTATACAATTCAATAAAATGATAAAATACCTCAAATTAGTTATCAGGGTCTAAATTGGAGTTTCGGAACTTCAATGTAATCATATCAAAGTGCATTTTACAACATTTGACTTTTTACTTTTCTCCATCATTCTGAATACCAGTGCATTGAAGCATGACACAATCATTACAAACATGATATCAATAAAAAGGGAATAAATTATCTTTTCAATGGAATGAATATCAGGAATAACTAAAGGAGTAATAAAAGTTATCATGGCCCAAAGTCGATTTGCGGAACTTTTTGGGAGGGCTTTATACAGGGTGTTCCGAAAAAAGGAAACCCAACTTTGATCAACAATAATTCTTCCAAATCTTTTTTCAAATTCAAAAAATAA
>CALNVZ010000174.1:21212115-21295619 GCA_940671915.1 Paracentrotus lividus
ATCAACTACTGTCATGTTTTTTTATTTTTTTTTAAAAATGCTGGAAATCGATTGGATGTGGGGGGGGGGGGGGGGCTGGGATAATGAATTAAAGTTTGATACAATCTTAGCCGAGTTCCCTTCTAGGCACATTGCAGCAACCCATCTCAATGAGCGTGAAAGTGAACCACTCACAATTTTGCAAGACATTTTCAAAACAATGAGGTTCAGTGATGCGTGACATTGGTGAGCTGAGCGGGTATCATTAAAATGGTAATGAGTTGCACTTTCCAGTGATATAAATTTTATAATCACCATGGTAATATTTTTTAAATTATTGATGATCAAACTTGGTTTCCTTTTTCTGGGTCACCCTGTACATATATTATTTCAAGATATTTAACATGGATGACCAAGTACGTAATTCAAGCGATAAATAATTCCATAAAGTACTACCTTTGTACATAAAAAAGTTTTTACTTTGTATACACATTTTCCCCCTCTTTGTCTTGTTTGATATTTGTGTGAATATTAACTACTACTCTACTTCTACTACTACTACTACTACTACTACTACTACTACTACTACTAACTACTACTAACACACAGGGCCGCGGAGCAGGGGGTGCTGGAGGGCTTCAAAATTACGATAGATTTGTAATCATGTTTAGCCTATTCAGCTCCCCCCACTTTTGGCTCAGCCCCTCCACTTTAACAAACGCTCCGTGGCCAGTACCATTACTATATTAGGCGCCTGACTTGATTTTTGGACCCTGTGTACTATTAAAAAAAAAAAAAAAATGGCGCCCCTCTTTGTTACATACAAAGAAGAAGGGCGCCATTTTTTTTTAAATTTATTTATTTTTATTTTTAATTTCTTTTTAATTACTCTTATGCAACGGGACCCTGAAATATAAAAGTTTTCAGCGTTTTAGAATATAGTTTAAAAACTTCTTAATACGGCGCGAATTAGCGCAAGCTAAATTCGTTCTCTACATTGCACTGGGTTTCAGTTTAATCTCCTCATGCTTATAAAATCAATGTAAATTGCTGTTTTGGTGGTCAGAATCGTCATAATGTATACAAATTTAGTAACGAAAAAAAAAAAAAAAAAAAAAAAAAAAAAAAAAAAGCGCGAGCGAAAACGCCGCAGCGGAAACTTTGTATTCGAGTAAACGGAATATTGAATGCGTCCCTCAGGAACACAATGTAATAACTCCTTGGGACAATTTATGCGAGCGAAGCGCCAGCAAAATTTTACTCTTTGTATAAAAACTAGAAGGCACGGAAGTTTAAGCTCAATTTGGCGTCCCTTAAAGCTAATCCAGTGTTGTAGTCATGAGATTGACTTGTGGAAGAAACTGTCTGAAAGTGATGGGAAAGGTTGGTAACAATGCAACTAAGAATTGTTTGTTGATAGGAGGTTTTTGAACCAAGAAAATTATAGAAAATTTACCAAATTCCTCTAAGAGGAAGCATGCACTGCACACAAAAATACATGTATGGAACTACATGAACATGTGCTCACATGTGCGGGACCCGCACATATCAGCTTTTTATGTCATATTATCACTATGAGGGCATTTGAAGAGCAATCCTTTCCAGTGGGACTGTGTACTATAAAATACTTCCTAAATACCTTGAAAATAATTTGAAAGCTCACAATTATTTTTTGTTGACCCATGGTTCACCTCTCCCACTTCACTAGATTTTTTTAATCTTTAAACCAATTTGGCGCCCACTAAGTATAAAATAAAATTGGCATCCTTCTAAGTTTAATTTCAATGTAACACTATTATGTCACGGCCCCCTATTAAGTTAAAAATCAAGCCATTTTTTCAGGTCAATTTTTCAGTTTAAGATTAAGATGACTTTAGCGCCCCTAAGATTATGATCAATTTGGCGCCCCTTCGTTTGAGGTAAATTTGACGCCCCTGGGTTAAAGACAACTTTGGCGCCTTTATTTTAACATCAATTATCAAGTCAATTTGATACGCCTTGGTTTAACATGAATTTGGAGCCCCTATATTGAAGATGAATTTGGCGCCCTTATTCGCCGCCCCCTTATTTCAGGTCGATTTGGTGCCCTTAGTTTAAGGCCAATTAATGTGGCGCCCTAGTTTTCAGGTCAATTCGGCGCCCCTTGGTTTAAGATGAATTTAGTGCCCTTAGTTTCAGGTCAATTTGGCGACCTTAAGTTTAAAGTCAGTGTGGCCCCCGATATAATGCAAAGTATAAAGTGAAAAGTTGCGAAATGCATTGTTATTGCTCAAATTGAGTAACTCGCAATAGACAATAATAGTGACAATAGGCATCCAATTTGCAACATTTGACTTCTGACTTGTCCTAACATTCAGGTGTTCTGTGCATACACGAACAATACTATTGTTACAATTAAGGTATCATTGAAAAGAGGAATAAATGAACTTGACAACGGTATAAAATTCAATAAAAATGATAAAATAGGCCTACCCCAAAAGTTATCAGGGCCTAAATTCGAGTTTTGGAGTACAATTTGACCAATAAAACTGCATTTTGCAACATTTGACGTTTTACTTTTCTCCATATTCCGACATTCTGTGCATTGAAGCATGACACAATCATTACAAATAGGATATTAATAAAAAGGGGATAAATTATCTTTCCAATAGTCTAAATATCAGGAATAACTAAAGCATACGTGAAAAGTTATCATGGGCCAAAGTCGATTTGCGGAACTTTTTGGGAGGGGTTTTATATCATATATTCAAGTATAAAGAATGAGAAAGATAATGAATGTTATTTCAAATACATCATTCAGATTCAGAATTGGGTTCATGGACAACTGTTCAACGCTTACTTTTAAAAAAAAAATCCTCCCCCCCCCCCATCACACTAAATCCGCAGGTGACTCGTTTGGAGAGGAATGTACCTTCATTCTAATAGAATCACACTGCACTTGAACGGTGCAAACTTGAATTTTTGAAAGCTAGTGTATGTCAAAGTCTTTTTTTGATACTAAAGAACAAAATGAAAAAAATTATATTAAGGACAAAGAAATCCACTTAGGCCTATGATATGAATAAAATGTCTGGTAATAACAGTAAGTAGAATTTTTTTTACATTTCCTTTTCATAATTTTTTTTTTTTTTTTTTTTTCATCTTGGATTAATTATGAATAAAGCTTAAGTCAAATAATTAGAAGATCATAAAAGTGTGTTAATTATGATCAAATTGTGTTGTTTTTTTTTAAATAAACAATTGTCATTTGTCTATAAATGGTGGGGCACTAAAGGTATTTCAGTTTGAAATTATTATTCTTTCTTATATTTGTTATTGGTAAAAACCACTCAATAGCAGAGGGAAATATAAAGTCGTAAACCAAAATATAAAATGATTAATACAACACAGACTGTTGCAAAAATCATTGCTAGGACATCTAGCATGTTGTGTTGTATGAAAGATTATTTCCAGAGCAGGGGATTTGAGGTAAGCCCCGCAAAACTTGATCACGTGTTCAACCCAGAATGCAGCGCGTTCTCTTCCTGTCATGACATCATTGTTGATGATTGAGGAAACTTGCTTAGCAACTTGTGTATACCTGCAAAATTTGAAATTAAAGAAAAGAATTTTCAACGTTACCGGTTTAAGACTCAAATTAGATTTATCATAAAGAGTTTTCAATTGATAGCTAAACTCCGTCAAACTTATTGAAATAAATTCAAAGGCATGAATATTGATGTACACATACAAGTTAAACATTTACTTCGCCGACAATGATTTCTATGGTATAATCATATCATGTGAATTTCAAGAGATAAACTCATTTAGAAAATAAGGCATGTTAAAAAAAAAACATGATATTTCGATATTTTCTATTATATCTATTGTTTTGGCGCCATTTTTCATGTGAAAAATTACAAAATCAAAAGAAGAAGGGTGGTATTCGGTTTGGAATATTATTTCAATTCATATTGAATAAAGAAACCCCATTGATAACACCCTTATATTGTTTTTAACTATGGATATAAAAAAAAAATACGATTTGGAATAACGTACCCTCACAAAAGATGTATCAAAATGCTCGTGAATAAATTTTAGGAAGAGTTCTCAAGTTTGGTGGAAAATTATCCAAGCGTAAATAAATAGCGAATAAAAGTTTGATAGGCCCCACTTGATCTTGATACGGCTAACATACTGTAGAAATACGCGCAGAAAATGAACTTTGGATTATACAAAGAACATACTTTGGATTGTTGATGACGTCATTAATCGTCTCGTAAATGACATTAGCGCTGAGTGTGAACTTTTCAATTTTTCTCCCCATGCCTCGCGCCTCGACCCTGGCTGCGACGTCGTACTGGTCGCCAACGAGATGGATGATGATCATGGGTACACCATGGTAACAGGCCTCTTGGAACCCATTGTTACCCCCGTGGGTCATGATAAGACGAAGCTTGGGATGACCTGATGTAGTAGGAGATTGAAATTAAACAATATTTTAATCTCTTTTTGAGCTACTCTGCAGATAGTGCCTGTATGAAAACAAAAACATGTAGAAATTAGCCCACCCACTTACAAAACGGAGAGTAAAAACTTATTTTCTTTGAAAAAATACAAATAACGATTCCATATGTATTAATATATGCAGGAGCAGGGGCGGCGGAAGGAATTTAAAAGGGGGAACTTTTTCTAAAGAAAGGGTGGAATTGGATCCGGAGGGGATGCATAAAAATGGCATCACGCCACGCCGACTAGGAAAAAAAAAAGGGGGGGGGTCATCATTGTATTAACCCTAGGGGTATGTCAAGTCGGTCATCGGTCAGTCCACCATAATTCCCCCCCCCTCCCCTGGTTCCACGCCTGGAATGTGCAGTGTGTTTGACAAAAAATATTGAGAAAAGGAGGAAGGTGAAAAAAAATGGCAGAGTTACAAAGAGACACGTTTCCCGCAAAATAATGCACCTTAACGGTGCATGTTGTATCATTAAAGCTGCTCTCATTATTGCATTTTTTGGCACCCTAAAGGTCCAAGCTGCACCCTTGCAACCTTATCTCTAAGCATTTAGAAAGAAAAAACATTGTTGGCAGATCAAAGGGGGAAAAAACATGTCCGCAGCTACCCCCACCCCTCCCACCCCCCCCCTTAAAAAAAAAAAACCTGTATTATATTAATATAAGAAATATCCTTATAATAGACAATCTTATCTTGTTTAGGTTCTTGTTCCCCCGCTGGAAATTGCATCATATAAGCTCAGATAATAGAGTGAATGCACATAGGAATAATGAGGAAACCGTAATTTATGAACAAGATCAATCTTATACCTAGAAAGCATTCTGCGGAAACCCATGGTAACGCTTTCACATAGGGTGGTAACTCCTTCTCAGGAAGTTCTTTCAGTTGCCAAATTATTTTATGAGGAAGTCTTTGGAGGCTTCGGCAAACATGTCGACAAGTCCGGTTGAAACTTTGCAGCCGAAGCAAATATGTACCAAGAGTAAATACAATCACACCTTGTCTCCTGAAACTATCCATAAAAATTTTTCACTCCTGTTCAAAAATAAATAAATCGAAATATAAATTGCCGAAGAACCACCCTACCAAATAATTACCAATGATATGGAAATGATTACGAGGTATCATAACTGGTTCATTATTCGTTATTACAAGGTGATCGACTTTCATGCACGGTTCTTTGATTTTATCCCCGTAGGATATCTCCCCCGGAGACGGGCCCCCTGAAGGTCACTTCCCCCGTGCACAACTCCTCCGAGGACAATTCCCCCAGGACAACTCCGCAAGGAGGACATTCCCCCAGGACAACTCCCACGGAGGACAAATTACTCGAGAGGATAGCTTCTCCGGAGGAAAACTACTTGGAGGACAACTCCCTAGGACGGATCCCCATGGACAACTCTGCGCCGGAGGACAATTTTCCAATATTTACGTAACGTTTGGGTCATTGGATGCACGTTTGTAATTTGTTGGTGTTTATGTTGATGTTCTTGAAAGGTCTTGCACAGGTCAATCAACATGGTCCAGCGCCCTAAATCTCGTGACGCGACAGACTTCAGTGAACCAGGGAGTGCCCCCCGTTGAGCCCTCAATCAATGTAAAAATCGCCCACTAATGTAAAATGCCCTCAAATGTCACAAACACGTCAACCACAAATGTAAAAATTGCCCAAATGTCACAACACGTCAACCAGAATGTAAAAATGCCTCAAATGTCACAAACACGTCAACCACAAAATGTAAAAATGCCTCAAATGTCACAACACGTCAACCACAAATGTAAAAATGACCACAATGTCATAACATGTCAACCGCAATGTAAATATCATTCCATGTATCATAATAATGCCGGAATGTGAACAAAACATTTTCATTATATATAACACACATGCATACTTCCATAAGATACATATGCACACACATGCACACACTCACACACAGGCACAATACATACACATCACATATACACACACATACACACCCACACGCATACGTTTAACGGGGAGTGTCCAGTAACAAGATTTACTGGTAAGTTTATCACTATCTGGCTAGCTTGTGTGTAAAAATCGGCATGATCCAATATGGTATGCGTGATTGAACACACATAAAAAGGCACATTTGAAAGTCAATGAGTCCCTTTTAGGAATAACTGAGCAAAAATGGGTAAATTCTTATTGGAGGCTGTTAAAGTGTCTTTTTTGTGTTATGTTATTATATGAGCAGCTCTATTCCATCAATCTGGACATGTTTACGGAAATTTATGGAAAATGCCATTCCCAATCTTTTCAACAAATTCAAGCTGAGCCAAAATTATGGCGTTAAACAAAGCAATTTTTCTTGAAAACTATGCCCATCTATGCACATAACTGTCATGACTATGTGAGTAGGAGTCTGGAAAATTCGTGCATGAAATCCCTATGAAGGGGGGGGGGGGCAGGGTGCATGTCCCCGCTCGATTCTACACCTTTCTCAAGAGCTATGGGGGAGGGTCGTTTAGCTGAAATGGACGCTATAGCACACAGTTGGTAAGGCTATATGGCATCAAACAAAGACTCCATAATAACGCAGTATTTGCTTGAGACTAACGAAAGTTACAATTTTGCACCCAAAAAGGAAAAAAAGATGCCCAAAAATGGTGCGATAATTTTTAGATAATTCCATACACCGTCTTTTTATCTAATCTCTTGTTTTATAAAACATAATGAATGAATGAACATAAATAAAATATAGAAAGATTTTAAAATCTTTCTATACTATGTATATGCTATAATCGTAATTGAACATTTTTGTTCCATTTAGCAACATTCCTCATTGTTATAATACATGTGATGAGTTTAACATTTGTGGTGACATGTTAAGACATTAGTGGTTAAAATGAAACTTTTTACGTTTGTGCGTCAACATGTTAGACATTAGTGTCATTTTCCACATTATGGTTGACATGTTGTGACATTTGAGGTATTTTCATTTGTGGTTGATGATGTTTGTTACATTGAGGGCATTTTTACATTCGTGGTTGACGTGTTTGACATTTGAGGGCAATTTTTACATTTGTGGTGACGTGTTGAGACATTTGAGGCATTTGAGGGCATTTTTACATTAATGGGCGATTTTTAACTTTGAGGGCTCACCCCCCCCCCCCCCCACTTAACCAATACGTATGCTCGTTCCGATTTCTCAGAAAAGAGGATAATTGGGGGACTCAGTTCGGGAATCCTAAAATCCTGGAAATGGTCTTTTCCCATTTTTCCGAACTACTTCCAATTAGGTGTAATTTCAATATCTTTCAAAACAATCTGATAAGAGTCCCAATATGGTCCAAAACCTATGAAGAGGTTTATTCTAGCATGTAAATAGGGGGTAATTTTGATTCGGCTTCCCTTCACAGCCTGTAATTGGGGTAAAGGGTATTAAGAATTCTCTAAGAATCCGGAACGAGCATACGTGTAGATGGTTGACACCTGAGTGGGCGGGGGGGGGGGCATGACTACACTGTTATAACGCTGTGTAAAATTTAGCTTTAAAAATGTATTGTTTAAATTTAAATATTCTTGTTCAATTTTAAAATTTGTTGTTTAAAACCGGAAACGAGGTTTGAAAGCCTTAACAGAGCTGTTTAGGATGAAATTAAACAGGGATTGTTTAAAAAGGCCGAGGCAAATGTCACGTGATAGTCATGAGCCAATGGCATCACTCCAAATTGGCGCAACTATTCAATCATGGCGGAGGACCTATACCTCACACTGAGAAGTTTCAATTCCGAAAGTAATTGATGTATTAAGGGGTAAGCATTTTGACTAATATATTGTAATATTTTCCAGTATACTCAAGACATTGTGTGCTACCGTAACAGCTAAGCCTACCAGACACTGCAGTCGGCATTATGACCTGGACTCGTGCAGCGCAGCACAGGCCTACAGCGTACAGTGGCGGATCCAGATTCATTACAGGGGGGGGGGAAAAATCGGAATTTCAGATTTTGGTACACCCAATTTTTTTCCCGTTACAAGTAACGGGCGGCCCAAAAGGTACACTCAAATTTTCATGTCACGTTGGCTGAGCGATAAGCAGGGGGTGGGGGGTCATCATGTATCAACCATGGGGTAATGTCGGGGTCTTGCTCCCCCCCTTTTTTTGGGGGGCCGTCGGGCCTCCCTCATGAAAATCCGCCGCTGGCGTGTACAGTGTGTTCATAAAAAAAGTACCGAAGTTCAAAGGTCATTCATTTAAAATACACAAGGTTTATTCTTGTGATTTACTAAAATACTAAGTAACTCATCAGCTTTAATTTGAGACATTGCTTAGTCCAAACTGTCATGGGTCACATGTCGAGCTAGGGTCCTTTGAAGGTGAAGGTACAAAAACCACTTTCCAAGTTTTTGGTTTGTAGGGTATGAAAACAAACCTTTTTGAGTAAATTGGTGACATTGGATCTTTTTGAGCAAGTTCAATGAAATGTCATCTTCTTTTGCTAAAGTAGATTTCTCACTGTAATGAATGAAATGCGTTCTCGGTTATGAGTCCTCGGGGTCTCCGAGAGGTCGCCGCACGTCTCCCGAGTCTCCAGAAGTCGCGAGAAAAACCAAACAAATGTCAAACATGCTCAATTTTTTTAGTAGACTTCTTTCAAACGTGAGCAAGTCTCTGTGACGTCTCTACTGGTTGCCGCGACGTCCCCTAAGTATCCAAGACGTCGCAGAGACTTTGTCGGAAATTCCTACGATTAAAAGTTTTGACAATTTTTTAGTCTTTTGGTCGATTTTTTTCACACGACGGCCTTAAAGTCCTCAGAAGACGTCAGTCACCACGACGGCCCAAATCAAACTCAGAGACCTCATTGTGAACCCATCTCATTGCCATTGAAATAGGGTCCTTTGGCAATGAGAATTGCATTTCATTGAAACTAATGTGAAGAAAAAAACGATGAAACCAAAATTTACAAAAAGTTGGTTTCGTACCCTACAAACGAAAACTAGCTTGGAAAAGTGTTTTGTATCTTCACCTTCAAAGGACCTAACTCTGCATGTGACCCCCTGACAATATGACGTAAGTAATGTCTCAAATAAAGATGATGAGTTACTTAGTTATTTAGAAAGCAAATCAACACGAATAAACCATATACTTTTACATGACTGATCTTTGAACTTCGGTTACCTTTTTTAGGAACACCACTGTACATGCTGTATTGGCCTGAAAATTGAGCGGTGTCTATAATACAGCCTATCATAGGATAAGGCCGGCGACGTATAAAGCCCATCATGATCGGCTAAAGGCACTGCAAAGATGCTTGTGCAAATTGCAAGATATATCAGAATCTATTTTGTGTGTTACTAAGCAATAACAGTCAATACAAGTATTGACCAAGTATGAAAGGTGGACTAAGAGGTGGCAGGTTTTGCATCTTGGTCCTTGGTTTTCCCATGATTTTTCTAATTTTTTTAAAGATATTGACTCTAATTGAAGCCTTCCATATTTCTGTGTTTATATTATCAAGAAATATATTTCAATAAATTTGATTTCACTATAATGAAAAATAAAACTTAAAAAAAAAAAACTTCCGATTTTTCGCCGATTTTTGCAAAACGTATGGAACGCATCATCCCCACACAAATTTTTTTCCACAGTCCCAACATAGCTTTGCTGCTAGCGTGGGATTAAGGTATGCCATGCTGCGGAAAAAAAAAAATAATAACAATAAAAGGAGGAAAAAGCTTGAATATCACTCGATCAAAATAACAATAATTCAGTCTCAACGCTTATCTCTGAAGTAAACATCAGCTCTGATGGCTTTGAACTAGGCCTACAATGTTAAAAAAAAATAATAATATGTGAGAAAATGTAAAAACCATAATGTTATAATTTAAACTTAACTTAAATAACAACGTGCTTATATAACACCTGAAACAATTGTTGTTTAAAGCTTAAACAATACTGTTGATATTTAAGAACTTTCTTTAAACAATTATGTTTTTAATAATACCTTAAACAACAGGTTGTTTAAACTTTTGAACACAAGAGCGTTAAAGTTAAAAACAATACAGGTGTTTCATTTTAAAACAACCTGTCGCATTCACCGTAACACGCCATTTTTAAAGATTTTAAACAACTTGTGTAATTTTTCTAACAGTGTATCAAGAAATAGGTTAATGAGAGAACAACATGTATATTGGAATAGAAAAATAGAACAGTATACCTGATCTAGAGGTGCTGTGGTCTGCAGTAAAGTTCTCCTCCATATAAATAAAATTCGGTGCATGGGGACAGGAAAACTCTGAGGCAACGTGCGGTTTATCAGATAATAAGTCAAAGTATTGTGCCAGCCCATATCTAAATCCAAGTCTCGGTCAAGAACCCATGTCCTTGCGACTCTTGATACGGTGGTATCAGGGTGTATTGATTAATTCCAATCATCATACATAACAAAGTACTTGATGATCCTCCCGGGGGGTCACTCACCCACATGTTGTGCCTACGCATGCGTGCCCCAAAAAGCGTCGAAAAGGGTCTGTTTTCAGCCTTTCGAAGGCGTCGACGCTTTCCTAAAATAGGGGTGTTTGTAATTCAATCGCCATTTTCATAAAAAAAGGGTGTTTTCACGGAAATGCTGTTTTGGGGGCCAAAATTTCCGATCCGTGTTACGCCATTAGGGGCTGTGTTCAGCAGAAAAATGGCTGTTTTGGGGTTCAAATTCACAGGGTTTACCGCCATTCTAGGCGGTATTTTTTTCCCACGCATCCTATAGACGAGTCTGACGTCGAAAAGGGGTGCAAATTTGACTTCATGCAATGAGACGTTTAGGGTCCATTTTCAGGTGCGGGGACACGCATGGTACAGGTAGCACTTTTTTTTTTTTTTTTTTTTCTTTCCTTTTCGCAGATGACCCCCACCCCCCCCGGTGATGATCCTCTGGAGGAAATTCGTTCTGTACGTATACCATGGACATTTCTGGTCGAAATGCAGGATTAACATACCCTAACGAAACTGGGAGACGGAATGCTTAGGTCTCAAACATATTAACTTGATTTTCTTACTGTGATTCATGTTGCGTTCAAGAAGAGCCTTGATGAACACGGCCACACTTCCAAACCTATCCATGTGTGATGGCATCAATATCTTCCAGCTGTTTCACATGTCAAGGTTGAGAAGAACACCCTCACAATCTTCATCAAAGGTCTCACTCAACAAAGAAAGAAATGCATTAAACTGATTGTGTTCCGCCTCATCAAAGGCCAATGCATTCACACGATAGAACATGTCATGCACTTCTTCTTGAACCGGACTTATAACGGTGGTTGAAGATGAGGAAAGAGAAGTTGGAATACTTGGGATCATGGCCCGATGTTCGTAAGCCCTGCTGATGAGATTGTTACATTATGACCTCTTTGAACACGAGACCTTCTCCTACAGCAGCCCCTGCCAGGAAAATGACTCCCTCACGCGCATATCGGTGATATCAAGATGTTTGAATTCAATACAGCAGAGGGAATACCAACAAAACCAAAGCAAGATAGCTAGAGACGCGTAAATACCCATGTTATCAACAGTTGAAATCCGCTTTCAAAACGTAATATGAAAATAATGAATCCACCACCAACCACTTCGATATTGCTACCAAAAATAAATGGTTTTCAAGAATCAAGAGCAGCTGACCGAACCCTATTAAAATGCCTTATTTATTCATTTATCATTGATGTATTTCGAACTTTGACTACATAATATTCGGCAATACGGTACAAAGTTCTTTTGTTAATGTCTATTAATCAATCATAGAAGTAATAATAATGATAGTAGTACCTAATAAAACATATGATTTGTATTGCGCCAAACCACTCTGCGGAGTGCTCGAGGCGCAATGGAGAAAAGGAGGAGAGAAGGAGAGAGGAGAAGTACTCATACAAAAGGTAGGCCCAACACATAAATTCTATAAACCAAAGTAATCGAGGTATAAGAAAAACATTTAAATAAGCAATACTGGATAAAGCCTGAGTTTGCTACAAAAAAAAATGTTTATGGCTAATAATAGTAAAATATATAAAAACTAGTCATAACAGTCTCGAGTAAAAGAATGACATCGACGTATGAGGGTCTTGGCGGATCTTGATATAAATACATACAGACTCGATCAACAATAACGGACAGTCGGGGGAAAAAATTTAGGAATTAAATCTTCTCAATGATTCGTGTATGTGGTACCCTTATTAAAGCAAAATATTTTTCTCTGCTGATGCACTTTGTTTCTAATAACTTCCTTTTAGAGAACAAAAGTAATGCTAATTTTTTTATTGAAGACATAATCTCACTTCGCGGAAATTACTTTGAAAACAACATTGAAGACGGATTCGGAGACGTCGGGGAGACGTTCTCCGAGACGTTTCATGAGTCGCGGACTATTTTGAGACGGTTCTTTGAAACTCTTTGAGACTGTTTTGAAAATTGTCGCGGAGACGTCTCTTAAAGAACGCGACGGAATCGTTCCGCGACAGATAAAAAATATTAGATATACTTTTTATCTGTCCGCGGAAACGATTCCGTCGCGGAGATGTCTCCGCGAAGTGAGATACCACCCTTAAAGGCCTTACCCATTGGACGAGATCGTTGTTGCGGACAAACTGGCGATCTTGTTATTGTGAGGTGGTAGCAAGTTGTGTTGAAGCCTAGCGTAGATTATAGTCGTTTATGTAGGTTATAATCGCCTTTTTTTAAGGCCGAACTTTTTACAATAGAATATCAGCTTGTCGCCACTAACGATCGCCGCCGCTGTGGACAGCCTTTTAGGGTGATATCCCACTTCGTCGGCAACTACTTTGAAACAAATCTGAACGGATTTCGGAGTCGTCGCGGAGACGTCTCCGAGACGTGTCTAATACTTTTTATCCCGTCGCAGAGACATCTCCGCGAAGTGAGATACCACCCTAACTCTGTATTACAGTTCATTTTGGGCGCTTTCATTCGGAACCTAAACAAAGGCAGGGGCACGGCGTGCGCAAAATGAATTTTAAATGGATTGTAGAAAACTACATCATTTTTTAAAAGATCTACAGCACCAAATGAAATGGGAAAAAAAAATGCAGAAGAAAGGTTATTTTTCTGCTTCACAATGGAAATATCAAGCATTACCAAGGTTGTGATCTTATCTTCATACAATAAAAAACTGTTTTCCACACGGTACCGATTTATTGACAGTATGACAACGTGCTCGAGAGATAAGTAAACCTAGGCCACAGTGTTGCTCGGGAGGAGATGATCTAGCTAAAATGCATCAACTAATGCTAGAATTTTCTAATTCAACAAACTTAAACACAATATAATAAGAGTTGCTAAAGTGATCAATTATTTATTATCGATAAGTCATTAAATAATATATGAACACGGCATAGATTAGTGGATCTAAATATTCAAACATATATGCGAAAACCGACGTACTATGATTACCAGTGGTGCCGACATTTCGACAATATAAATTGATTGAACTCCCTCCCCTAATTCTGGCAGTCAACTATACACGTACTTTGTTCCCAATTTCTCCGGGAAAGGAGTGTATTTTAGGGCTCAGGTAGAGAGGAAAAAACCTATTTTTAAATAGACGTAATTTTCAATTTTTTAAGGAAAAATAATAGGGTACCCTAATATGGTCCAAAACCTATTAAAATGGGAATAATTTTGCAGCTCCCCCTCCAAACGCCTGTAGTATTTATTTATTATTTATTTATTTTATTTATATTCATTTTATTTTTATTTTTATTTTTTTTTGTCTTTCGTATTTTATCATACTGTCCAAATTAGCAAGCACAACATGGATAGATGATAAGAAAAAAAATTAAGATTAAAAATTTATTTGAAAATAGTTCATTATCTGTAATCAAAATCATGATACTCAATTTAAAAGTAGTAAAATTGAATATTATCATTATGTTATAACCTAATAAAAATACTCGGGTTTAAAAAAAAAAATTCATTCTTTCTTAGATTTGGTAGGCCTATTTGTGAAAACAAATCGATAGCAGTGGGAAATACAAAATCGTAAACTGACAATGTGAAATGATAAGTGCGACACAGATAATTGCCAAAAAGCAATGCAAGACATCTAGCATGTTGCGTTGTATGAAGAGAGTTCCAGAGCAGGGGATTTGAGGTAGGATCCGCCAAACTCGATCACTGTATCAACCCAGAAATGCAGCGCGTTTCTCTCCAGTCATTACATCATTGTTGAATGATTGACGAAACTTGCTTAGCAACCTGTGTATCCCTGCAAAATTGGAAAATGAAAGAATTCAACAGAATGATAATAGCTAAAAGCATATCATTTTGTTTTCCCCTTAGCCCTCCGTTAATCAATAGGCCCTACTCTTTTATTGTCAACTGGATAAATTATAACATCTTACAATATCAAATAATATGAGATTTTATCTATCCCTAAGTACAAATGTACCTATCTGATACTTAAACTGTTTCTGATATTATTGTCTGCATATTTTCACTTAGAATTGTTCCAGAAATAAGTAAATGATATACATGTAATAGTCTTATAATATTGTGAAAATACATGGTCTCCAATATTACCTGGCGGCTGCAATTATAATCCAATGGGAAACGTTTATTAAGGAAGGATATTACAAAATGATTTTTTGAGAAAAATGAAATTAATTTGACGAAGAATACAATATTGCTGATCCTGCCTGACATAATAAGTATGCTGCATTCTGACCATTGAAATAAGTCTCTTACTAACTTAACCGCTATTGACCGCCTCAGGAATAAATAAACACAAAACAAAAAGAAAGTTCCCCTATTCAGATATCAATAATTTTTGAACCAGGAGGAATTTAAAAATCTAAATTAATGTCCATGTAGGGAATTTAATTAGCTACCACTAGGACCGAATTTTAGGAAAATTCAATAGTCATGCTTCATGATTAATGGTTGAATCCAAAATGTCATTTTTTTGAAAAGTTCACAAGCCTAAAATCACCAATTTGATTCTGGAATCGCACCCATTTTCAGATTTTAAACATTACACGTCAGAATGTATGCAAAACGTGATTCCCAAGCATACGGAAATAAAATTTGCGTCAAAATTCACTTGAGTAGGCATGCAAGCAAAAATTGCCCAAACTGCGATTTTTACTTCTTTGCCATAGTATAATCGATCAAATGTGAGGAATTCCTGTTTTGGAAGTGTATGTAACAAATATCCATCCATTCACGCGTTGACTAACCCATCAATCAACCAAAAAAATGCATTTTTGAATTACAAAGAGTCATTGTAGTAATTTTATGCACTAGAAAAGCATCTCAATAACATTTTTTGGGTTTTATTTATATTCTTTGGGCACGTGTCAATGATCCTATGGCATTTATTTCCAAAATTCATGCTTCAATGGAGCCGTGAGACTGGAGAAGCCCTTTTCTCACGCACGGACTAAAATCAAATTCTTACTTTGATTGAATATAACAATTCTTGTTGGGAGTACGTTTGAATTATTTTCACAAAAAATCCCGATGTTTCACGCCTCAGTGGGCACAAGAACAAGACTCATGGTAAGATAGAAGAAATTTTCGAGGCTTCATCACTGGTTCAGTACTTTTCGATACGTAATTGATATCAAGATCATGGAAGTTGAAAGCTACTAGTGCCACAGTTGCAGTGACCATAACTCACGGTAGACATTAACCAATAATCATCAATGAAATTGGCTTAATTTCACGTTTGTCGAGGTATTGATTCCTTCCTCCCATTGACTTTTATGTACAGAGTTTAAACAAAGGGTTTAACAAAAGTGAAATCTTGGCATATTTTAAATTGTCCATTTTTTGTCCATATTGACTGTAATTATTGTATGAAACTTTGCACATAGCATCAACTGGTCATCTAACTAACCATAGTCAGGTACTCAAATTAAACGTATTCCAAAAGTCACTGAACCAGTGACGAAGCCTTGAAATCTTTCTTCTTATTTTCAATGATCTTCTTCGTATCTTGTGCCCACTGAGGCGTGAAAAATCGGATTTTTAGAAAATAAAACCAAAAAGTACTCCCCGAAAGAATTGTTATATTCAATCAAAGTAAGAATTGCTGAAATAATATTCCGTACGCTGAGAAAAAAGGAGCTTTTCTAGCCTCACGTGCTCACTGAGCATGAATTTTTGAATAAATCAGCAATTATGATCATTGCACCGTGCCACAAAATAAACAAAAAAATGTTATTGAGATGCTATTATCTATGTCTATAACTTACTACACTGACTCTCGAATTACTAAAATGGCCATTTTTTTGGTTGATTGATGGACGTTCACTTTCAACCGTACAATGGTATGGTTATTGTTGCATACACTACAATTCCCTCCAATTGATCGATTATACATAGGCCAAAAGAAGTCAAAGATCGCAGTTTGGGCAATTATTTGCTGCATGCTCACTCAACCGTAAGATTTTGACGCAAATTTCGTTTCCGTATGTTGGGAGCACGTTTGCATACATTATACATGTAAATTGTTTAAAATCTGAAAATGTGTCCGAATATCATTTGAATCAAAGTTTGTATTTAAGGCTTGTGAACTTCAAAAAATGACATTTTTGCATTCAACCATATATCATGAAGCCATGACTTGATGATTTTTCGCTAAAATTCCGTCCTATGGTAGCTAATCAAATTCCCTACATGGACATATAATCAGATTTTTAAAATTCCTCCTGGTTAAAAAATTATTGATATCTGAAATAGGGGGACTTTCTTTTTGTTTTGTGTTTATAAATAAATTTGATACATTTGACCGAGGGACGTCACCTTCTCATGAAAATGACATCATCCAGGTAATCGTGGTAGGTCATTCATTTTGTCAAATTACCTTTCTTTATTCCTTTTATAATGATAATAATCAATTCGTTTTATTACCAGGATAGCCACTTCAGTTCTGAAAACTGTTTCCCCCTGCGGTCATGCTAAACATGATGTTATTTAGTTATATTACCCCCAGAGGCGGGGAACGCAATTTGAAAGTGGGGTCACGATGGAAAAGGTGGGCACTTGAGACAAGGGCTTTAAAAGAAAAGCATTTCAGATAAGTAGAGGTAGGCAGAAAATTTGCCCTTAAATTTGTGCTTTAAAAAATTTCAATGGCTTTGATTTGTTAATGAAAACAAAAAGAAATGCGAAGCGCAAAGCGGAGCCGAAATTTTGAGATAATTGTTCATTATAGACACTATTTGTATCCGCAGCGCGATAGCGCGAAGCTGAAATTTTTTGCTGAAAATTAACCTGAAAATTAACCTACTGAATATCTGCGAGCCGAAAGTTTTGAGCTCAAAAATGGATTAATTGTGCATTATATACCCTATTAAATATCCGCGAAGCTCGAGTTGAAAATTATGAGCTTAATAATGGAGTTAGACCCTGTTTATGTATCTGCGAGGTCGAAGAGTGAGCCGAAAATTTGAGTTCAAATTTGGAGTTATATGTGCATTTTAGAACCCTTAGGCCTATATGTATCGCGAGCGCGAAGCCGGGAGTTGAAAATTATGAAGCTTAAAAATTTGAGTTTATTGTTGCTTTATAGACCCTATTTAGTAGCGCGCAAAGGCTGAAAATTTGGGTTTAAAAGACATGGAGTAACAAGGGGCACTTTTTTTAATTAAAATGCCCCTTTTTAGTATAAAATGGCATTTTATTAGCTAAGAAAAGGGGCACTTTTAGGGTGGGATGAAAAAGTGGGGGTCACAGTGCCCCTGCCCCCTGCCCCCCTGGTTCCGCCGCCTCCTGTCCCAAGTTCCTTGTGAAAAGGTAGTTTTTAGGTACATTTTTTTAAAGTCTTTGGTAAGACTCAGCCGGGAATCGAACTACACGACCATCCCGTTCATGAAGCAAGAAAAGCTACCTTTTCACGGGCGCTCTAACCAAATCAGCTATCATGTCCTTTCTCGGATATATTTGATAGAAAATCATAACAGACCAATATGAAAAGATAAAACGTGTATATTAATAACATTATGCGGATTCTAACTCAATCTAACTCACAGATGATAAAACTTACTTTGGATCATTGGTGACGTCATTGATTGTTCGTAAATGACATCAGCGCTGAGTGTGAGCTTTTCAATTTTTCTCCCCTGCCTCGCGCCTCGACCCTGGCTGCGACGTCGTACTGGTCGCCAAATGAGAGGGATGATGATCATGGGTACACCATGGTAACAGGCCTCTTGGAACCATTGTTACCCCCATGGGTCATGATAAGACGAACTTGGGATGAACCTAATATCAAAAATCAAATATCTAATCAGTTATTCAAGCATTATAGTCTACTCGTCAACTGATTATATTCATTCTGCGAATACAGTTCCAAGACGTTAAACGAGAGAAAACATAAACGAATATAAAATAGATTGACAAATCTTTTTGAAGAAAAAGTTTGAATATATTCTTCCATATTAAGGCATTGGAGATGTTTTCTCAACCTCCCAGTTTCCAAAACGAAAGCAGAATTCATACATTTATATCTTTACTTTTTACTTAAACACACTTTTTGCCCACCGTAAGACAACTGTAATGGTATTCGTAAGGCATGTGAATCAAAATTGAATAGTGATATCGAATTCAGGGTGTCTCAGATAAAACGGAATCCAAATTGCTAAGTCGTTTTCTTCTGGGAATGCAAGCAAATACTAAAATATAATAAATGCATCGTCTTAAAAGTTCAATCTTTCTTTTTGCACATTGCCGGAAAAAAGGGATGGTATTAACATTTCTTGTATGCTTTTGTTAAGTTCCATTCATCAAATTTCTCATTGATAGTGAATGCTAAGTGTTAACTCGTGCGATTCTAATAATTAGATTGGCCCAAATCGGATTCGGCATTTAAATCAAAATCCTCTTGGTCATCTATGAGGGTGTGGCTTTTTTGCATTGTTTTAAGTTACCAAAAGAGGTAAAAAAATTAACTTTGATATGATGCGCAAATATTTCATTAATTGCTGCATTCCCTGAGAAAAATGACTACTATAATAATTATATTCGGGTTCCTCTCTTTCTGGGATGCACTGTCTTATATTAGGCCTACACAGAAAAGTCAGTAAATACCAACTATAAATAAACTTACCTAGAAGATCATTCTGCGGAACCCATGGTAACGCTTTCACATGTTGTGGTAACTCTTTCTCGGAAGTTCTTCAGTTGCCAATTATCTTATGAGGTAACTTTCGGAAAGCTTCTGCAAACATGTCGACAAACTCCGGTTGAAACTTAGAAGCTGATGGCAAAGTATGTGCCGAGGGTGAATACGATAACTCCTTCATCTCCTGAACTATTCACAAATTCTTCCAACTCCTGTGACGAAATGAAAAGAAAGTGACATGAAAGTCCAGTTCTGGGAGACTATGTGAGGTTACGGAGACAAACGACAGAGACACAACTGTATACCATTTATAGAGGTTTCTCATACCTTTTTTTTTTCCTCGTCAAAAAGATATTTTGTCGGTTTGAACATGAATTGTGTTCTATATGTTTATTTGTTTCACTTAAATAAATAATCAAAATGGTCAAAGAAGTGAAGACATAAATTACGAGTTATTACCATCCACAGAAATTTCTGTGTTATCATCTAATACTCTATGATGATTTCTGCTTGTTATTTGGCCTGGGTAAATATTGACTGATCTATACATAGAGAGTGTGCATAGACAGAACAGTGTTTCATAAGAGATAACTGAGATAATCACCTGATCTAGAGGTGCTGTTGGTCTGACAGTTAGTCCTCCTCCTATCAAAATAATATGGGTGACATCGGAACAGGAAGTCTGAGGCAAAGTGCATATTGATGAGATGTAGCTCGAAATACTTGTCAAATTCCAATAAAGTTAGGTAGAACTCCTGATCAAGACCCACATTCCTTGCTACCCTGTTATAAGTTGGTATGATGGTGTACTGAGCCAATCCGTATATCATACCGGAATAAAATAGTTGGTGAATCTCTGTAAGAAAGACTCTGTTCGAATAACCAGTGGACAGCTCTGGTTGAAATGCAGATTATAATAGATCCGACAATCATTAATGTAACAGCATCTGGAAGGTTTGGATTAGAGAAATCATCTTGATTTCTTTGCTGTAATTCATGTTCCGTTCCAGAGCAGCCCTGATCATCAGGCCGCACAACCAAGTCGGATCCATGACGATGACGTCAAAGACTTCCATCTGCTTCATCATGTCGACGTTGAGAAGGACACCCTCACAACATTCGCCCATCGTTTTGCTTAACAATGAAAAATAAATCAATCAGTTGTGATTCTGCATTATCAAACGCCATTGAGTTCAATTTGTAAAACATCTCATGCACATTCTGGACAGATGAAAGAGGGTGGTCGAATATGAGGAAAGAGAAGTTAGAATACTTGGGATCAGTGGCCCGATGTTCATACGCCCTGCTGATGAGGAATTGTTACATTATGACCTCTTTGAACTAGACCTTCTCCTACAGCAGCTCCTGCCAGGAAATGACTCCCTTCACCGTACATAGGTGATATCAAGATATTCGAAACCTAGGGCTGTAGCAGACGACAATAATGACAGGATCAACCGAGCATACAAGAAAATATTTGAAGATCCATCTCTGATGCTTGTCAAATCAAATCTCTGCTAACATTTGCTGCACCGTCAGCTGTTATAACGTGCTATATTCAGCAACAGGTTCATCAGCTATAGGCCTGTACTAGTAGGCCTAACAATATTCCCCGGGTTATTTCTTCATTGTTAATGACAACTAGATCAAATAGTTATTACGTCATTGCAAGGACGGTCAGTTGAGCTCATCATTTGATTGTTGCTTTTTAAGTAATTCATAAAAAGCCTAAGTCTATCGTTACAGCAAATAAAAAGACAGAGACACAGATACAAAGTCCAATAAGATAGGCTCTCCCCGGGGGGGGGGTCACTCACCTTATGATGTGCTACTCATGCGTGCCCCAAAAAGCGTCGAAAAAGGGTCTGTTTTCCAGCCTTTCGACGGCGTCGACGCTTTCCTTAAAATAGGGGTGTTTTTTCATTTCAGTCGCCATTTTCATAAAAATAGGGGTGTTTTTCAGCGAAAAATTGCTGTTCTAGGGTGACATTTTGTCGGTGTTTACGCCATTTAGGGTGTGTTTTCAGCGAAAATTGCTGTTTTGGGGGCAAAATTTACGGTGTTTACGCCATTTAGGGTGTTTTTCCAGTCTGACGTCGAAAAGGGTGCAATATTTGACTTCATGCAATGAGACGTTTAGGGTCCATTTTCAGGGTCGGGGACACGCATTGGGTAGCACTTTCTTAGGAACCCCCCCCCGGGAGGCTCTCTTCCTTTCCTCCATGCTTTTTCGGTGCTCGTTATCTGTCTTTGAGCTAGTCTTTTGACAAGACCTCACGTTGTCTGATGCACACCACGAGCTGCGACGCAGTAGTAGAAGTAGTATTTGGTTTTATTTAGCAATCAGTTATAATTGACTATTTTTGCCACAAAATTTTCGTTTAATTATTTTCCCATCTGGAAATGAAATTTATTTTTCTTTTCTCTTTTTATTTCTTATATTTTTTAGAAGTAATTTCCATTACTACATTAAAGTAAAATTAAAGTAAAACTGTCTCGCATCAAATTAGCCTCTTGTAAATTAATAAATAGGCCTTAATCATAGGTTACATTTTACTCCTTCCCCCCCCCTTTTTTTTTTTTCTTTTTCTTTCTCTTTCTTTCTTCTTTCTCTTTAGCCCTAACAAAAAAAAAAGGGAACAAAAATGGAAAGATAATAAATATATACATACCGGTATACCAAAAACTAATAAGCCTGTGAGACAACATATGCCAAGTTCTTTTGGCCAGTACCACATTGATACGTTTTCATGATATTTTAGGATGAAAGTAATTACTATTATCATTTTACTTCTACATTATTTTTCATCTTCTTGTTGTTTTGATTTTTCAAATTTACGACGCTCATAATCATTATATGAATGTTTATTACATTTTTTCCTTTCTTCTCTTTCCTTTATTCCTTCGATTTCTTACTTTTTTCTTTCTTTCTATTCCGAAGAATTAAAGGAGAAAGTAAACATTTTCTGTTTAAACTCTGGACCCAAACGTCTATTCTTAAGCTATTGAAGGATGTTAAGAAACGTGAGAGTAGCCTATTGTTTTTCAAAGAAAAGGAAAGGAGAAAAACACATATTTATTTATTCCATCGATTTCTTGCTTCTTCATTTATTCATTTATTTTTTTCTTTTTCAAAATCTCTTTCCGAAGAATCAAAGGAGAAAGAAAATAAATTCTTTTTAAACTGTAGATCCAAACGTCTATCCATAAGCTTACTTAGAAAAACCTTGATCCATACAAGGTTCTAATTAAAAAGGAGAGTATTGTTTTTCAAAGAAGGAAAGAAAGAAAAATACATATATAAAATCTGCCACCCTGCTCCGACGAAACGGAATGGAAAAGAAAAAGAAAGAAAGAAAAAAAAGTCATGGGCTCCGATCCTGCGCCCGTACCGCAGTGCGGGGTTGCATCAGCAGCAGTTCGTGGGCCATAGTCTTTGCATGTCGTTTTTTGTTTCTCGCGTTATGGACACATACAGGTCAGGAGAGCCGTGTCAAAATTAACTTTGATTTTTTGTTTCAAGATCTGGGTGTGGGTACGAATGCAGCTTTCTCTAGATTTTCTCTCAATCTCCATCTCTCCCTCAGAATCTCCCTAAAATAGGGATATTCCATTAACAGTTAGCTAAGGAGTGTTAATCCATCGATTTCAAGTCTGCAAATATTCTTTTGTAGAATCTTTAATGTGTTAATTGTATTTTATGTGCGTGTTTTATAAGGAAAATCATTAAAAATAAACCTGGATAATGATTATTGTTTCAATTGGGGAGGGGGAAGAGTGAAACTACCAACACGATAGAAGGTATTTGTATGAATTATAAAAGATTGGGAAAGTTTACTTTATTATACTTTTCAGACTGAACAGACTGAACCTTTTGGTTGTCCGAAGCCCCCCCCCCCACCCCCTTATCTCTCGGCTGGCGTTAGGTAGAGGAGAAAAAATGAATGTACCTTTTGCTTGCCCGGCGTGACGTAACGTCAAAAGGAATTGGTGTACAAATATCTCAAATGCCACCACCCCCCCCCCATATGGAAATCCATCATCTGGATTCGCTACTGATATTTATATATACATGTGTATTTGGATCATCATTATCAAACAGGAGTTTTACCCTGTATCACATTTATTTTGACAGTGCAAAAAAAATAAAATAATAATAATAAATAAAATTAAAAAAGTTTAACATGGATTGGGCAAAGTTGCAATTGTTTTAAACGCACATACAGGTGTGGTCATTTAAAATGGGGGCTGCGGATTTATCCCCCTTGAGGTAAAAATGCTTTGATTTTATAAACAATCATGAAAATTAGAGCTGGAAAAAATTATATAGTACAAAATAAAGGGGTCGGGGACCCTAGATCTGCACATTTTTATTTGAATGAATGTAACTTTACATTTGAGCTTCATTGTCCAACTGGATTTTTGCCAAAAAATTCACGGACACAACGTAATATCGGGTCATATCATGTATTGGCCTATGATACACCTGACTCCCTCATTGTAAGATCCTTAAAGAGGGACCCAGGTTTAAATTAAGAATATCTTGCAAATATTCGATAAACAATTTAATGCAGTCTTATGCATATTCAATGACCAAGCTGATGTCTTAATTTTCCTTTTTTTTATGAAACTTTTTTTATTTTATTTTATTTAAACTATATGTAAATAGAAAATATACCCTTATATTGTCATTAATTACAGTAATGATGATCTTTAACATGCCTAACTTCTTGGAACAAAAAAATTGAATAATTGTAATCTCATACAATAAAATACAAAAGAAAATGTGGATCAATGACACTATCAGCTTGCTCATGAGACTATGCACAACTGCTTATCAACAAACTGTAAAAAAAAATCAGAGCTTCGTTATTCTTAATCATATCATTATGAAATTTTCAATATTGTACTTGTTTTATTTTACTCGAATCATCTGAATTTCAGCATGGTGTCTTCCTTTAAAGGTAGTGTCATCCTTTTGCAGGCAAAAATATAAAATTTCTAGTTCTTCCCACAACTGATTAAGCTCAAATGTGTATGTTTGTCATTATATTGCGATTATCAAAATTCATTCCTATTTTTTCGAACCTCAAAAAATATACCGTACGGTGCGAACCGCTGACCGTTAGCGCAGAGAACAATGCACGCTAATGCGCCATGTGTATGTTGCTGTGTGTGGTCCATGCTGCATGCGCTGTTATATCAACTATGTTGATGGAGAGCTGGTCAAGATTGGTAGTCAGATTTTCGTTTCATGTTACAGATCTAGGCAACCTATGGCAGTAAGATTGAATAGACAGTATTGGTTGATCATATTCTAAAGTTATGCCAAGTTGCATTAGTTTTCGCAATGTGTGAAAAAGGATGACACTACCTTTAACCCACAGGTTAGGGTGTCAGGAAGTCCACACATGGAAAATTCTGTTAACATCTAGATGAACTTCCTCTTTCATTAATTGTTATCATAAGCAGAATAGTGTCCAGCTATTCTTATAGTTGAATAGTGCACGTGTATCAAACAAAGGATTGGACAATTGATTTTTCAAGTGACCAATGCATTATTATGGGTGTGTATTAGCTAAACAATTCTGTGTTGATTCATGAACACTTTTAATCCCCTTGAAACTTCATGTTTGGAATGTTATCATAATCTGTGCCCAATACTGAATAGTGCAAAGGTCTCTAACAAATAAGGAGGAGTCAAAAGGGCGGATCAAAAATCAATATCACTGTATACATGGAAATCTCAAATTTACACATCACGGTGGGAAAACATAATGTATGATGTAATCTGGTCTCTTTGGTCCTATAAAAATCATGCTTTTATACATTATACTAAACCAAGAGGAGAGCAGCTGAGGAATGCATATTTGTTGTCTAAAAAGGAACATTTTTTTTTATCAATTTGAGATTCATATTCATACAGCAATATAAATTTTCAGATTGGTATACATTCATATTTTACTTGGTATACATTTATATTTTACTTTGTATGTTACTTTTGTGAAAAATCCTCCCCCACCAGAGGATCTTTTTATAAATACAACAAAATTGTGCAATGTTGACAATGCAAAAATCTAATTTAAAATGGAATTTACATGTTGAACAACTTGTGAAAAGATGCAATTGGAAAGTATGCATGTTAAGAAAAATCAAGAAGTATAACTTACCTGTAAAAGATTTGGTTTTGATATATACAGGTTACATATGACCCATTTTGGAATATTGTGCCCCTGTCTTTCACAGCAGGTCGACAATAGAGCAAAACAGTAACACAGAAAGAATTCAAAAACGAGTTTGCAAAATTATTTTAGGTCCTCTTTATATTTCATATCCAAACGCGTGTCAACTGTGCAATCTAACAATACTTCAAGAGAGAAGACTAGCTTTGTGTAGAAGTTTTGCCAAATCATTGCCAGATAACCCAACGTGCCAAAATTGGCTACCACCCCGTAAACATGTCAAAATATCTTTACGTCACACATCTACGTTTCATCAATACAAGTTCAAAACCAAACGCTTTCAAAATAGCCCTTTGCCTTTTCTGGTAAACCTACTCAACCAAATTTAGTCTCACTTTCGTCTCATCTCAGTACATTTTGTGAGCTAGTCTTTTCTTCTTTTTTTTTAATGTTATGTATCTATGATTATTTTATATTTGTTTTTATAAAATTTTAATTGAAATTGAATTTTTAAATTGTATATATTTATGTACTTATGTATATGTTCAATAATGTAAACCAGAACATTTCAGTTTTTACTGCCTTTCTTGTAAAATGCTTGATTGCTCAATAAACCATTATTGAATTGAATTGAATTGAATTGAATCAAGGGTGGATTTGCTAACTTTTTATGATCACTGACACATGCGAGTTATAAAAAAAAAAAAGAAACCAGAAACTACTTGTTTTATGTCAAAATTCTATTTCTCCAACAATGAAACAAAATAGAAGCTGTACATATTGGTATTTACATGATCCGATTTCACCAACAAAAACTTTACAGTGTCTGCACACACCTCTACATTGTTGTTGTAGCTTTATGCTTAACCACTTGGCTGGGGACCATGTAATATTATGTGCTTGGCATTTGTACATGCGCGCGGACCACATAATATTACCTGATCATGCTATTGTCTGAGCTTTGTCTGTTTGGACGCACCAGCGTCACGCTGGTTATACCCGTACAGTGCAATTAGCACCATGCAGCAGTCAAGTGGTTAAACGCTGTACATTCTTAATGTCATGTTTATAAAATTGCTTATCATGAATCATGGTCAAAAATCTTAAGGGTAATACATGTGTACCTTTAGAAAGGCATTAAATATGACAAATTATTATGTACACATCAAATGCAGTTATCAAATACAGCGTTAAGTTACAAGCCAATATAATTATGCTAAACATTTAATCCCAGCTCAATTTAAACAAAGTAACTAACAGTCAATTCTACATTGGGACTTGGTTTTAAACCATCTTAAATGTACATGTAGGTCAGATTTTTTTTCTACCAGCATTAGGTAAACTGTGATCTTAGTTATAGTATAAGGGATCTGTCTGGCAGGTAATAAAGAGGAACAAAGGTATAACGTTCTTGTCTTAACATAATTATTGTCATGCCATGTCACTTACAATTTCAATAGAGATTCAAATGAAAGTTTGAACAATTCAAAATGACCCATCATTGTTGAAAAACCTTTGAAATATAAGACAAATCCACTCTCAATTTCATACTTTCATTGGAGGTGGGTAAGACACCACTATGAAAGCTCAGTGTCCAGTGTCAGCATTTCACATCTGCACAGGGCAACAGTGTTTAATCACAGCAGCACTGTTAAAAATTACAATAAATATTTGTCGCATAATCTTTGAAAAGTCCCAATCACAGTGAAGTTGGGGAAGCATCCTGTTTTCATTCTAAAAACGTAAATAGTTCCGAGACTGTGAGGTAATGAATTATTATTATTTTTGTCTTCATTCTTCACCAAAACTACAGCACTAAGGTAGTAACCTTGAATAAATTTACAAAGTCAATAAACCTAATTGTTCAATATCACTACCCGAGCTTTTGGAGTTAAATCTATACTTAACCATTAAAATCTAAATTCAGTTATTGTTGTAAATCACAAAGCTATGACTAACCTCAGCATACAGTTTTTTTTGTATCATCTATTTTCAAGAGAGTTTTTTTGTTCATGAGTTTGTTGGTATACTGAAGACTAGCAATACTTTCAATTGGACCATAGACAAAGCAAACAATACATCAGACAGACCAGGTAGCAGAATTTTGAAGGATTAGGTACAGAATACTAAGTTATTATTTGTATGTCGTAGAGTTCAAGATGACTGCCAACTTATCAATAGGGGGGTTGTTTTTATTTCCTGTAGAAGTTTTATCGTTTATGTTACCCTTTTATTATTACAACTGTAAGCTGCATTATATTATATATTATCAGAAATGATTGTTGTTTTTTTATTTTTTTATTTATCTTTTTATATTCCCCCCCCCCCCCCCCGTAATTTGTATCTGATTTTCTTATTAATGTTCTAATCTTTTGTAATGTACATGAAAATATTGTGATTTTATTGATTCAATAAAACATATAAAAATTTAAAAAAACAAGTTATTCTTTGTATATGGGACTGAAATAGAAAGAATATTTGGCATTAAACAGAAAAATTGAGGCACAACACTCAAAATATCACAAAGCATATTGAGTTTCCCATTGAGTACTATGTGTTGCAGAGATGCTTCGAAAGGAACGAAAGTCATACATTCTGTATCATTCTGTATGTTTTTTTCTTCCAAAAAATGCCCTATTTGTATCAAAGTAGGATGATTCTTCAACTGTTTTTTTTCCACTTGCGACAAAAAAAAATCAAATAAATTGCATGATTTTACAGGTGTTTAATGTTCAGCTGTATCATCTGTGTAGGCTCTGATCTTGATGTACAAAATGTATCTTGTGATGATTCAATTCTTTCAATGTTCAATCTCTCAAGTTTCCTCCATTTTCTCGGTCCTAATTGAAAAGAAAACAGAAACATACATAGAACATAGTCAATGGTTGAATTCAAAGACAAGATACAGAATCAATGATACATTTATGATCAGATGATCAGATCTCTCAATTCAAAACTGGAGTATAGTTACAAAATACATCACTTAATACAATATGATCCAAGAAAAATGACACTACCTGAGAATTCACATAAAATGTAACTTGTGTTGGGATGTCCTAAATGATTATAAAGATTTGCTGAATTCCCACAAGTATAACTTTTGAATGAATGTGGTACTCACTGATATTATACAAGCAAAGTTCAATTATTGTCTTACACTCCTCTGCTGCTATTTACCTTTATCATTCGAGCAAGGAACTAATGTATTAAAATACTTAACACCTCTCTTCCCTGAATCTTTAAAACATTTATGACCAGTTGCGTCAATTGGGGACCCTAAACATAAGGAGTTATAAAAACTTGAATGACTTTATATAAAAGTAAGGGATTACGACTTTTGTATCTGTATTAAGGGGTTATGACTTGTGGCAAGAATAATATTTTAACTAAAATATGGATATATCATGTACTAAGATGTTGACTTGTGTCAATAAGAGTTATTGATAGTTAAAAACAAGTATTTATGTTACTTTCATTTCATTGTATATGCATGTGCAGTTTTTTTTATTTGAATGGTTTGATAAATAAACATACTCATCCGATTTTGTTTCCTCAACTGCTGTCTCTTCTGGACATTCCGCTTCCATTTCTTGTGTCTCTGGCTTCTTCTCTGGCTTTTTTTCATCATCATCATCTTCCCCCTCTGATTCGCTGCTGCTCTCCCCCGGATGCTCTGGCATTTTGGAATGGTCTACCTCTTCCTCTTTATCATCTGCCTCCTCATTGGCTGCTTCCTTAGATTTGGTCTCCATGGGTTCTTCCACTTTCTTTGCAGGGGGTTTGTGGGACACTGGGGGTTTGGCTAGACGTTCCATTCTTCTTTGGCGCTACAACAGAAGTTAAAAAGAGTTAGAGTATTACCTTACATTCCCATGATAACATTTTATCTGTTAAACATTAATCAAATAGTAATTGACAGTGCAACAAAATATCCTCAAATATATCTAATGAACAGAAAACTTTTGAAGGAGTATCTAATATATAATTTTTTTTCTTTCTTATTTAAAATCTATTTTACGCAAAGTTGTCAACAATATCTCCGAAACATACAAGCACTATTCTAGGAATTTGATGTAATGTAGATGGATTTTTAATAGCAAACAAATGTTCTACAGGCAATTCATATACAAAACTAATAATGTAATGATTGTAATGCATCTAGTAAAACTGATAGGATGAGAGACTGAGGGACGAGACTCACCCCGATCTGTGCATGCATTCTTTGCATAGCATCATCGTACATGTCATAGACAAACTGAGCCATGTGCGGCATGTCTTCAATCACCATCACACCACCATGTGGAGTCTGCCCAACCTGATATAAACAAAGATGTAAAATTAGAGTGAAATTATTGTTCTGGTCATGAGATTGAAAATGTGGAAGAAAAGGGACATTACACAATACATTTTCTTACAGTTGCAATCAACAATAAAAGGAAAAACCTTTTGTTCAAAGATTGGTACATGTACCTGAACAATGGCCTGATATAAATAACTCAATTTTCATCAAAAGTGGATTTAGTCCCTTTTGCTTGCAAGCTCTTCATTTGACAGTAAGGGTGCTGAACACTGAACAAAAATCATCAGGCTTGCACCTCCCCCCCCCCCCCCCAACTCTGATCATAGTCTGCATTTTGCTGTAATTTTTTATTGTTATGATGATAAGGACAATGAACACAATGCTGATGGCAATATAATTGACGAGTACTGTAAACGTGGAAATATTCGCGGTACATTAATTTTTCGCGGATTTTGCGCGAAGATCTACAGCCGCGAATTAAAAAACCCGCGAAGATATGAGCTTGCTTTTTTATGCATGTATTGGGATGGTTCATTTGCATGCTTATATGCATGCAGCGCGAATTCAAGAACCTGTAAACATTCTTTGAGGCTGCTCAGCGCGAAAAATTATTCACGCGAAAAATAACAGCGAATACAGTATGATACAGCATTTAAGATTACAGTGGATACTGGTTATAAAGAGGTCTGATATAACAAGATTCAAGAAAACAAGGAAATTTAGCTAGTCCCAGTTCTCTGTGTTCTCCTACTTTCTTACCCTGACATACAGATATTTCTCAAATAACATCCTCTTTATAATAAGTTTCCAATGTATTTGAATTATATTTCTTTGGGTTAAAACTGCATCAAATTTATAGTAAATAACCAAGCTCTATAAAGGGTTCATTCTGACCTTTCTCTGTGGTGGATAAGCCTCTGTGGGAACTAGATGGAGGTGCAACGGTCTAGACGTCAGCTGCAATCACAAGAAAACCATATAAGAAATCAATTCATTACAAACATGAATTAATGATCAGACCAACATTATGACATATATTTATATGAAATATATGTTTATGCAGATGATGTTTTTTTTTTATTATTTTTTTAAAATCAGATTTTAAGGGGAATTAAAGAATATGTGTTGCTTCTTTCTTTTGTTTAAAAAAAAAGGTTATCAAGAGTATGCACAAGTTAAATGGAACACCATGTCAATTCAAGTCCATGACATAGAAATAATGAACATAATTATACCAAATAACTGTGTCCTCTTACATGTATAGGTATATGACTATGGGGTTCGCAACATAGAGAATCTGTTCTCTTGCCCAAAGGCTACATACTATCCCATTTAATCAACAAAAAAAGGTAGCAAGGTCAATCATGCACATACGTGTGAAGAGAGAATAAATAAAAAAATAGCGTTTTCTGTGCAAACTTCACAATTGCACACCTTTATTTCCCTTGCTCTGGCTATACAAAGTTTCATTTTATAGATTTTCTGTAAGAGAGAATTTGCTGTAAAATTCAGACTGAGAGATAAGGCATAGTTCTTTCTAAGATATGCCTCATGTGAAGCTGTCTAAATGTGTTAAGAGGAGAAAATATTAACTGGCTCTTACATTTCTGAATGTTGGTGATAGCTCATAGCAGTTCTGGAAGAGTGATACCCTGGCAAAGACATAGAGACCAAGTCGAGCTCTGGACATAGCTACTACAAGTCTCCTCACATCCCTGCAAAAAAATTTTTTTTTTTAAATGGTAAAGAATTAGGTTTGTTTATTATTTGTTCTTAATGTTAATGATATCAACAGCACATATGAATACATGTACATGTAGCTCCGTTCCAAAAGGTACTACATCAACTTTTTATGAAAATTTAGTTATTGATATCACACCATAATTCAGGAAGGTACCTTTGAACGAAAGTGTTCGCCTAAAATTTCTAAAGCAATCATTAGAAAATGCCCTTTCTAATATCACTTTTCCATAGACGCCTGTAGAAAATCTAAAACAAATGCATTTTTCTCAGAAGTAGGAAAGATGGATGTAATACCTTTTGGATAGAGCTCTTCAAATAAGTCGTCAAGAGTCTTACAGAGATCGTTAATTTGGAGATTAAAAACTTGTAGGAGTATCTGAAATACTTTGGGAGTATATATAAAAACAAAGCACTTAAAAGTGAGATTGGCCATGAAAGATGCGGGCTTAATCTTATGATGATAATAATAATAGAATAATAATAATAATAGAATAATAATAATAATAATAATTTTAAAAATAATATAAAAAATAATAATACAAAAATTAACAAAGTACACTTTCTGACTCAATATTATTCAAGGCGCTACAAATTACTTTTTAAAAGAAACAACAAATATTCAATAGTGGAACAACGAAAACTCAGCCTGAACTATTCAATATAAATGTTCAGATAACAAATCTACATCAATCATCTCTACTGAACATCCAATTTAAACAATTATAAAGATGTCCCAGAACCATACCTGATGTGTCCAACTGCCCTTGTCCTGACCAATGAAAGTAAGATATAATCGTTCTGTTGCCCCTGGAAACGATCTACTGTCGTCACCTGAGGATAAATGAACAGATACTAGATACACACCTCTACTGGACATTTGCCAAGATTTTTATTTTAAAATAAATTTCTACATGTACTTTACCATTTAGAGTGCAAAAACAAACAAAATAAAATCAAGCTAATTATGGATAAACTGAAATGTCAAATACTACGCTGTGTTTAAAAAAAAAATTAATAGTAAAAAAGGACAATAATTTTAAGTATTTGTTTATATATAGGATATACATGTACTGTCAATGAATTGTATGATTCAAATGATTAGTATGAGATTAAATAAGACACTCCATAAGAGCACTCCATAAATCATTGAACTGTCTACAATCAACTGGCCAGGTTTCTAAACCTGTCCTGAATATAGTGAAGTCTCATATAACTTTATCCACTCTAACAAGCTACACACATGCAATGACCTCTGACCTTGTGTGGTTGACCAATCATTGGATTGTCCGAGCATCGTTTATTGATGACATCACGGATCAGATGCTTCTGACCATTGTAGGTTGTGAGGATGCTGATCTTCTCTGCAGGGTATCCCAAAATCCTCATGTACATGAAGAGTGCCACCACATACTCTGCTTCAGCCAGGTTCTTAGCAAATAATTCAGAATCAACCAAAGGCAATTAGTACACAAAAGACTCTGAAATATACAATGAGACTCAAAATTGATTTATATATCCTTTTATCAAGGAATCGAATTAAAAGAAAACGATACTTCCTCAATGCTTGATACAAAATTTGAATTTCAACTTTATTTCTTAACTTGGGGCAGACGACTTTGGGAAAGTTAATTTTATATTGATAGACATTGATAAACATTTACTTCTTTCTTATCGAACCATTGGTTAATTGATAAAGAAAAGGTCCTAAATAGTGGCAGCAATACAATTAAAAGAAATTCTTTTGTTTTCACCTGATAGAAATAAGGGTTCGGTTCTGATTCGCCCACACCATTGAAGTTATCCACATTGATGAGCTGGTAGTCAAATGCAAGGCCAGGGTTAGCTGTTTGGAATTCAGGCATCCTGTTCACATGGGGCAGGTTACCTAGGGTGTGATACCTCCAGTTGTACAGCGTCGCAATACTGTCATGAAAGAAGGTCAAGGAAAATTGACATGAGTCCAAGAAAATTGACTTAGATAGCACAAAACAGAATTAACAAGTTAGTGAGATTTGTAGGGTTGAAAAGTTAAAAATTTTATTATTTATTATTTTAAATGGTATAAAGCTATATATTGGACTAACCATGCCCCCACTCCATTCAATATCCACCATGATGTTCAAAAAAGTGTTTACTATTCATTTATCTCAGACCATTTCTTTAAAAAATATATATATATATATATGGCAGACACCCCCTCCCCATATATCTGTGTCTTTATCGTTATGATATAATGGATAAAGTATTAGGGGCCTATGCTTGCCAAACAAAACAAAAAAAGTGTTGCTTATATTGGCCTTGCTCTGCCATGTGCATTACAATATAAGCAGGGACATCATCATTCTCTTCATTACTAATCATCAATTACCCAAACGCGATCACCGAGTCAAGTTGGTGTATATCCACTGTGTCAAACAGCAGTTGGTCCAATTCTCTAATTGACTATTACTTGTACCACATGGGCTAAACCAATTGGCCGGTATTCTAAACCAAAGACCGAGTTTGTACGAATTAAAGTGTGCAGTGCTATTGTACGATCCTTTTGTATGAGCATAAATCCTTTTGCATTAGCATCAGACAAAAGGATTGCAACAATAGAACCGCGCACACTTCAATTCACACAAACTCTGTCTTCGGTTCAGAATATGGGCCTATTTGGTCTACTGACAATTTGTTCTAACTTCGACTTGGCCTAATACATACCTGGTCTAATGCTTACTTGGCCTAATTGCCCATTGTTTTTCCTTTAATTCCCAAATGAATATTTATATGAATATTTGTACAGGTAACTAACTACCGTATTGTGGTGTCAGACCAAGAGGAAATTATATGAAATGGTTATGACACAAAATAGGAATTAGACAAAATAGTAAATAAGCGAAGTAGCAATTAGACCAGAGGTAACCAGTTTGACTGGTTGTAGATAAAATGGAAGTGGACCATGTAGGATGAGACCAAACAACAATTTACCATGTACTTTGCTTACCTTGGCCTTGCTCTACCCTGTGCATCAAGATCGACCGTAGGGACTCCTAACCTGACAAAGCGAGTGAAGAGAGACTGCTCCATGTTGGAGAACTTCTGAAAGGCCATGTTCTTGATGACCGGTGGTAGCTGATGATGGTCACCGATCATTATCCAACGTTTCAACCGGTTGAATCCATCCTCAGGGTTCTAAAAATGGAGGTCAACAGAAGTGAATAACCATCACAAGAGTTGAACTTTTGATACAAATGCAGGGAATTTAGGCAAACATACTGATTGAAACCATCCTCAGGGTACTACAATAGAGGTCAGTAGAAATGTTTAACCATCGCACAAATTAATTTAACTTATGATACAAATGCAAGATATTTAGGCATAAATATTTACAACCATATATTTGGCTGCATATGTCAAGACTCCTTAAAGTATATGACCATTTCGACTTACGACCTACATCAGAAGCGGCGTAGTAGCACACATTTGGTCATTGAAATTTAAAATAACTTTATTGAAATGTGAGATTCTGTCAGAGCTCACTTCTTCATGTATATGGGCCGAGTACACATGGGTTCAAAATAATGACATCCATTAAATTTCCAAATATGGACAAGGACTTTTGTCCGACATATCTTATAATCTGTTCAGCTTTGTTCAAGTACCATTCATTGTATAATGTTCATCTGATATTTGTGAGCACTTAGTGTTAGCTAATTATTATCCAACTTTCATGTATAGGCTACCCTAATAAGGCGCACAAGACATTCAAGGAATGACTATAATTTTAGACAGTTTTTAGTGTTCCATTCTATAAGGATTAAATCCACTTTTCTTATTGCTGGTCTCTAAATCTAGGTTTATAATTTTGCTCGAAAACAGAAACCTACTTGAACAATGATATGAGATCATTGTTCAAATAGGTATCTGTTTTTTAGCGAAAAATCATAAGTCAATTTTCCTCAACAGTGGATTTAGTCCCTTTTGAAATAGCTTATGCATATTAAAATATAAATAAAAAGAGACATAAGGGCTAAAACTCATATTTTTACACAGATTAACCCTTTTTCTTCAACAGTTGAAATGTTCAACATATGAGTTAGCACTTTTGATAAATGTTGAATTATGATATCAGATCATTGTTCAGGTAGGCACTTGTCTTTGAGCAAAGTATGGACCTAGGTTTTGAGACCAACCATAAGAAAAGTGGATTTAGTCCTTTTAGAATGGAACTCGTTATATGCACGTCACACAATTAATTGTCTTAAAGGAATTCCTTTAATGTCTTGTGTGCCTCATTAGGGTAGCCTATATACATGTAACATGTATTTAGTCCCTTTTGGATTGACACTCTGCATATTGAAATACAAATGATAAGAGCCATGAGGGCATTAACTCAAATTTTTACAAAGACTAACCTTCTTCTTTACTATCAATAGTTGAAATTATTAATATGTGACTCATCATGTCAAAATGAGACACAAGTCACCGAGAAAAGAGTTGTTCATAACAAGTCAAGTAAATCTACAAAATAATAAAAATTGTCAATATATAGGGGGAAACATTTTTGATTTTCTTAATCTATAATGTTTCGTGAATGCTCTGCACAAAGAATGAGTGAAACTATAATGAGAAAGTGTTTTTAAATTGATTATTTTGCCGATTTCCTTGACTCTGTGCTGGGCGATTTGTGTTTCATTTTTATATGATGCATCACATATGTGAGTTAGCATTGAAGGAGCTTACCTGAAGTAGCAGTGGGATGAACGTCTCAATTTCTAAAATTTGAGCTGATTCTTCCATCAAGATGTTGTCATACTGTTATAAAGGGGGGGGGGGAGAATTAAGAAATTAACGATTAGAAAGCTAACAAGCTACAGTGTACCCTAAGAACCAAAAAATGTGTTTAAAGAACAAACTTATTGTTTACCTAACTGAAATCATGTCAATATCTGATGGCACAGGGAAAATACAATGGTAACAAAATCAATTAAATATCCTGTCAATTTATTGGTATGTTTAAAATAACCAATATAATCATATTATATATTTCTGGTCACTTTCACTCTTTGTTTAGATATATAATGACTACAAACAAGACACTGAAATTAACCCTATTCTGACTGGGGGGTCAATTTGACCCCCCCCCCCCCCCCCCCCCGTAAGAAATCTGTGACTGCCGTGCAACTGTGTGCAGATCGCAACCCAGCATTTTATGACCGTTTTCTTTCAAGTGTCCTGCAACTTTTGACACCAAGTTTAAAAAAAACTGACACTCCATTGGCACGTTACGCAACATTATGTACTCGCATGTCAGGCCAAAATTGAACGTAAATCATCATTTTGCATGCGTTTCTAAATTGACAAGTGCTTTATAACACTGATAATTGTCATTGTGCCTTCTTAGCCTTTTGATTGATTAAATTTGTCTTTATATTTATCATGAAACATTTCTCAAGCATAAAAAATTACAAAAACAAAGAAATACATAAGAGATAAAAACAATAGAATATATAAGAAATTCACAAAACAATAGAATACAAAAGAATTAATTTGAAATTTCTGAATTTGTCAATTCAATACTGTTGAATATGCTACTCAGCAACTTTTGAAATAAAAAATTAGCTTCATAACTATGTTTTTTAATGAAATATTAAGGAATAAAATAAATATGCATCTAATTTGCATAAATTATAATAAATTAAAAAATGTAATTGTTTTTTCCCAAAAAACATATTAAAGATACCCTTTACATGTGCAGCGACGTTCATGCAAACTTTCGTGGCGATCGGACCACGTCCAAGATATCGGGGGGGGGGTCAATTGGACCGCCCCTCCCTCCCAGACCCCCCTCCTAGTTAAAATCTCCTCTTGAAAAATGTCCAACAACCTGTGCTCAGTTTCTGACTTGAATCTGTCAAGAATCCTTCACCTTGGAAAAACAAAAGAAGGAACTCACCTGGAATCTAACATCAACCAGATCTCGCCTCTTGAGAGCAGCATGTGTACAGGTCATAGCAATGATCTTGGCCTCCTTGATCAAGAGGTATTTTGACCGGTCTTTCCCGCTTCGCAGCAGCTCAAATGCTCTGAATTCCTGGAGTTTGAAAGTGATGGAAAGTTAAGTCTGGCATCTATTGTAATTCACAAACTACAAATTCCATATATACTGAAGCAATATCAAGGGGGTTGAATATGATTATTTTAACTTCACCATTCTGAAAGATGCCACTGGGATTCAAACCCTGGTCCGATTCATGTCAGTTTGTAACTTCTACTTGTTAGCTGGGTTACAGGCGCATGCCACAACACAGAGTTGACAAGCAATATTTCCCCTCCCCTGCTTATAATGGTCAAGGTAAATGGTAAATTCCTTGATTGTATGAAAGGAATATTTTCATAATACTACATAGATGTACATGTATGTGACATTCAAACAAGGACTGTTAAAAAAAAGCTGCACTTTTTTGCATATTTCTAATAAAATATACATTTCTAATGAAATATCCATTGACATCATAAGTGTACAATCTAAACGGTAGAGTGATACAATTTCAAATAAATAAATGTTTGTAAAACAGAATAAGTTACAATGAACTTACCTCAAGTTGTTGGAACATCTTCTTGATGTGCCGATAGCAGCCCTTGAAAACAAAGAAATCATGATTCATTATTAATATTTCATACAAGTACATCACAAAATATACATTTTCATTTCACAGCTGTCATTACATACTTTATTTATACATTTTGCTCAAAAATTTATCCTTTTAGTCATATACATTGTAGCATGCTTATATTTAAATTATTTGTTATGATTTTTTATGCAGAAAATATAAACAGGCATAGTTAAGTCCACTTAGTCAATTACCTGTAACGAACTGCTAATAGACCAAATATTCGATTGGGAATTACACAAAAATGCACTTAGACAAATTGATTATGAAATATAGTGGCAATCAGATCAAAGGGACATTGGACAAAGTGAGAATTAGGCCAATTATGTATCAGACCAAGTGGAAATAAAACCAAATAAAATTAGCCATGTGGTATTACATAATCAGATAATTGGACCAACTGCTGGTAGAAAATGACTGTATAAAGTTTTAATATAACATTTTGATTTGCCCAACAAAGTTATATTGTTCCTAAGGAATTATATTTTCCCTGAAGAGTGCTGGGCTTAGAGAAAATATAGTCTGAAGGGAAAAATATAACTCTGGAAGGAAAATAAAATGTTATTATTGAAACGATATTGTCAGTCAATGTGTTATGTTATAATAGGGAACGCTCATTATCTAGACCAACATAAAAATTTAATACGAAAATCGACTTCACTGATATGATGTCACAATGAAGGGGTGCATTTTTAAAAGCCACCCATGTAACTTATAAACTAGCGCATATAGCGCTATAGCTAATCCAAATGTTTTCAATGTGACATCCATCAGTGAATATAATGTTTTTGAGGACTGCTTTTGCTACACACATTTTTAAATGGCGTGACGTCATATTAGTAAATATAAAGTTTCCTTGGACTGGAAACAAAATTATAACGTTTGTGATCCTTTCAACTCTTGTCATGCCATGCCATTTAGACGAATCAACAATGGGTATCTACTAACCCTATTTAAAGGGAATCTAGTGTAGTGGGAAGGTGTGGGAAAGATGAAGAAGATTATTATGAGCTTTCCTGTTATTTTCCTGCTATTTGGGAAGGGTATCATAATAAAAAGCTTCACAATAAAAGATTGCTCTTCAATTGCCCTAATAGTCATAATATGACCCAAAATGTACCAGAACAGTTGATATGTTTGGGTCCTGAACATTTTGTGTTGCCCCATACATATATTTCTTTGTAAGTGCATGTGGCTCAAAGTTGAATTGGGTTAATTTCTTATCATCTTGGAGATTCCAAAACCTCACAGCACAAAATAATGCTTACCCTGGTAGGTGAACTCTTATACACCTTTCCAAATCACTTTAAGACAGTTTCTTTTGCATTTCAATGTCATGACCAGAACAATAATTTCACTTTAATAGACACTGTTGTACCTACCTCTGCAATATCCATGTCCTGTGCATAGTTGTCTCCCTTGAAGACTGGTTGAGGTGCATTCTCAAAGAACTTATGAAACGGGAAGTGATTGATGATGTCTTCCACATTGACCTCCTTACCTCCCTTGGGCTTCACTTTACTCAGGAACTTCTCCCATCGTGCTACAACCTGATCATGGAAGGGTAGTGTTAACAAGTGTCAACAAAGTGATCGTTATTGGAACTTATTTTCATATCCAAAATGGCAAACATCAAGTCAATGTTTAGTTTGAAGGAAGAGTATCCCTAATGATATAGATTTAATCCTTAAAATTTAGTATAAGCACTCACTACATGTTTTTCACTGTAAAAGAACATCAACAACAACAACCATCATGTACATGCATGATGCAGAAGGATTACTGTGTATTGACAAAGAAAAATTACATTTTCTGTCCATAACCTTGCAATAGAATTACTGTGTATTGAAAAAGAAAAATTACATTTTCTGTCCATGACCTTGAGAAAAGTTTTTTTTATTTCCATTGTTTATCACTGGTAACATCCCAGCATGTTATACTTTGCATAAGTATGTCACTGCAAACTTTAAGGTAACACATTGCGTACTTGTAGCTTGGGATGAATCAGTTTAATATATGTACTCATAATCCATTTACATAATCCTACACCAGTTGGGTGTAACATAAAGACTTACGATTGATTAAAAGTTATGTTTTATTTTTTCTTGGTAACCTCATTCGAAAACCAGGTACAGTCATGGATTAGGATTTGGATATGATTAAGAGAAGGGTTAAGGCTAGAGATAGGACTAAGATCATCAACTTTGGAGCATCCTGCCCATGATGAGCCTACCGAGAAAAAATCAATCGTAACTTTTAATCAATCGTAAGTCTTTGTGTTACACCCCCCCCCCCCCCCCAGATATGCTTGCTTACATGTGTATGTTCCATTGAGGATTTCAGATAAAATTTTAAGTACGGTAAATATCAAAAAGCTAGGTCAAATTGAGGAACTGAGTGTCCCCCATTTTGCAAAAACTCTCCACGCAAAAATACACACAGATGCAGTGCGAAATGGGGCGTGTAGATTTATCCATACACATATCATGTGGCCAGAGTGTGCCATGTGCAGGCAGTCAAGGCAAACTAGGCCTGACTGAATCAATGGTTTTTGCTTTTTTTATAGAACTACACAATTTTCTGCAAATTCCTTTGGTAGGTAATATGTAATGCTAACACTTTTTTATGAAACTGAAAAGAAACTGTTCAACTGAGTTTCCATATTAACCACTACTCTAGATTATCTTTAACCAGTGATGAAGCACACTTATAATATATTTATTTATAATATTTTTTGTTTACTGGGCACCGACTGAAAGGTACATGCCTCTATCGCTCAAATTTGCCAGTGGCCCAGGGGTCAATGGCCACCTGAAACTTTGTTGGGTAACCTGAAATAAAACAAAATCTCCATTCAACCATATGGATTGAATACTCTAATGGATCTGCAAGTCACCCAAATGTTAAGCATAACCGCTCTACCTCCCCTGGACACATTACTAGATAAACCCTCACATTCTTCTCCCACCAGATAGAAATAGAAGTGACCTGCTGTCTCACAGGTCTATGCTACAAAAAAAAAATGTACATCTCCAGGAACCCCACCCTACCCCTGGACCTACCAGTAGCTCATTATATGTTAGTGTGTCCTATTTGATACAGATACAAGTGGCTTGCTTTCTCACAAGTGTATGCTACATCTCCAGGAACCCCACCCTACCCCTGGACCTTACCAGTAGCTCATTATTGTTAGCGTGTCCTACCTGATAGAGATAGAAGTGTCCTGCTGTCTCACAAGTGTATGCTTCATCTCCAGGAACCCCACCCTACCCCTGGACCTACCAGAAGCTCATATATATTAGTTGTGTCCTACCTGATAGAGATCAAAGTGTCCTGCTGTCTCACAAGTGTATGCTTCCTCTCCAGGAACCCCACCCTACCCCTGGACCTACCATTTGCTCATTATGTTAGTGTGTTCTACCTGATAGAGATTGAAGTGTCCTGCTGTCTCACAGGTGTATGCTACATCTCCAAGGACCCCACCCTACCCCTGGACCTACCAGTAGCTCATTATATGTTAGTGTGTCCTACCTGATAGAGATACAAGTGTCCTGCTGTCTCACAGGTATATGCTACATCTCCAGGAACCCCAACCTACCCCTGGACCTACCAGTAGCTCATTATATGTTAGTGTGTCCTACCTGATAGAGATAGAAGTGTCCTGCTGTCTCACAGGTATATGCTACATCTCCAGGAACCCCTCCCTACCCCTGGACCTACCAGTAGCTCATTATATGTTAGTGTGTCCTACCTGATAGAGATAGAAGTGTCCTGCTGTCTCACAGGTATATGCTACATCTCCAGGAACCCCAAGGCTTTCCTGTAACCTCTCCACCTCCTTGAGAAGCTCCAAACGACGTCCAAGCACGTAGTTCACACGGCCATACCTGGCGGTTGGAAGAGAAAATACAATAAATTCAGAAAAGAAACTGGCAAGGGTGGGTTTATTATGCTTGAAGAATCAACTCTTTCTCATTTATAGGTCTACATGTAAATTTATGTTCTTTTTTTCTCTCTTTTAATTTCACCTAAAATACATGTATTAAAGGTAGTATCAGCCTTTTTCACAAATTGCGAAAACTAATGTAACTTGGCATAACTGTAGAATATGATGGACCTACATGTATACTGTTTATTCAATCTTACTGTCATAGGTTGCCTAGATCAGTAATACGAATCGAAAATCTGACAATCAATCTTGACCAGCTCTCCATCAACATCGTTGATATTACAGCGCGTGCGGCACGGAAAGCACACAGCAATATACACACGGCGCATCAGCGTGCATTATTCTCTGCGCTAGCGGTCAGCGGTTCGCACCATACGGTATATTTTTCGAGGTTCGAAAAAATAGGAATGAATTTTGATAATCGCAATATAATGACAAACATACACATTTGAGCTTAATCATGTTGTGGGAAGATAAAGTCATTGGTATACTACTATATCCTCTCAAAAACTAGAAATTTAATATTTTTGCCTGCAAAAGGCTGACACTACCTAGGAGCTGGAGTTGGTATTAATCATATTTACCTTAACAAAAATGGTCAACAAAAGAATTTGGACTCTTGATCTTTTTAGTTGGGAAGACACTTTTTGTGTGCACTAACGGAGCAAGGATTAATTTACTTCATGTTCTGCATAGGGTCAGTGTGCCCCAATTAATTGCTATTGTGATTAAATCCTGCATTCTGACAGGGTTCTGCATGCCCTACTTAAAGTAGGGTTGGGCAAATAATGACTTTTTTCTGAAAAGTTATTTCAAACAAGTTACTTCTATAGTCAAATTTGATGTAGAATCCAAAAATGACAATGATTTTTGTGTACGATGATGTCTGACGTCGCTAAAGTGCAAAAAATCAAAATAGTGTATTTTGCCCATTCACCACACACTTTATAGGTATAAACCGGTTTTATTTTGTTTCTTTATGGATTTTGATGGTTTAAAAGCTCAAATCTGACAATTTTATCATGACCAAATGTACCTAGTATGGTTATTGGTGTTAATTAGTGACTTTGATATGAGGTGATTTTTGCTCGATATTGACTGAAACTAACTACCAAACTACACTAACAGTCAACTTAGGTAGGATTAATCATGTTGGGTTCCCTGACACCCAAAAGCCATATAAAAACGCAATAAAAGTGGTTTATACGTATAAAAAGTGTGATAATTGGGCATAATACGCTATTTTGGCGGCCACTTTGGTTTTTTGCACTTTAGCGACGTAAGACGTCATCGTATGCAAAAATAATTGTCATTTTCAGTTTCTACGTCAAATTTTACAATAGAAACAACTTGTTTTAAAAAAAAAGTTGAGATTCGCCCAACCCTACTTAAAGAAGGCTATTGTTATCCTGGAATCACATCCTGGAAGAGGGTGAGCAAGCATTGTTGTTTGGTCCACAACTCAGCACTCTATTGTTTGTGAAACAATAGCGTTTTTAAAGCTGGTGTGCTGCCATGGGTCCGGAATGGGGCCTGGCTCCCTAAATGAGTTTTAATCTTCATAACAATTGTTTTGCATAACTAGATACATTGTGAAAGAAAAAATTTCTTACTTCCCCTTCCCTTTCGACTTGAAAGCCGTTTAACAATCATCCCAAAGAGTCACATTTTGGAATGCCGTTTTCTGCCTAACCCCTGTGCCTAAGCTGATCTTAACGCTCTTATGCCTCATGGGGTCATTATCGAATATCGATAGCTCAATATCCCGTTTTCTTAAATAATGACCTCGTAATTTTGCCCGGGCGAAAACTATTCCGAGGTCTGACGTCATGAATCTTCTTTGTTGTTTTATGGTGAAACTAATTTAGTCACATGAAAAGTTCTCGACCAATCCTAGTAAGACAATTATATAATTATACACTCAAACAGAAGATTGAGAGAAAGGACTTACATGTAGGAAGAAGATCTAAAAGAAGACAATTACCTGCTAAAGTCTTTCTCTGTCTCTAGAGCTTCCTCACCATGACCCAACCTCAAGAGATGTCTCTCATCAATATCAAGAGCCATGATCTTCTCAAACAACTGGTTCAACGCCTGACAAAAAGAACAAAATGGAAAAAAAAAATGAAGAGGTTTACTGAATGTAGTAACGGAAATGATATATGAAGTAAGAATTTTTGTTTGTTTGGGATAGTCTTAGCTCTAACCTGTACTTATATGCCATGAAGTGCATGCAACTTGGAATATACATGTACATGCTGCAAACATGGAATGAATCCAATGACCAGTTGAGCTTTACAACATAGTAACAGGTGTGGTGGTCTAATAGACTAGATACAAACTGTCCTTTGGCAAGGTATCTATCTACAGTTGCCACACTTGACCCAAGTGTGGTTAATGGATTCCATGACATTGCTCCGGCAACAATTGAAGATGCTAGTACTAGATGTTCGTATGTTACATTTTGGCCAAATTGCGTTATTTCTATTTTTCAACATGTTAGTATGTGTACTTTAACTTGTAAGTATATAAAAAATCAATATCTTAATTACAAAGGGTCAAATTGGCACCCCACTGTTTTCACACAAAGCAATTTTTAAGTACTAGATGTTCCTACAAATGTATGTGCAGTCATCTAGAACTGGAAGTACCTATGTGACATGACCAGCCAATCAAAACACACATAGCAAGTCACATGATCTGTTCAATGCACACAGACATGCATACGTAGTGTGTAGTGCCTAGAGACAGCAAAATTAGATGCTTTTTGAACAACATGGAGGGTGCAGAAGGTATTTTGGAGCCAAATAATTCTTTTGAAAATTTGCCAAAAGTAGCGGGTAAACGAAAAAGAAGAAATCCAGGAAAAATCAACATGATCATGATCATTATGCCATCTATCAGTGAAAATAATGTGTCATAACTTTTAGTGTGTGTATCAAACAAGCGTATATAATGTAGTCATTTTTATGTCTTTAATAGCACATATACATATCTTAAAACTTATGACTGTGATGACAAGCACAGTGATGAAATATGTGTCATCTTTTTTTTCTTTTTTTAAAACTTAATATAGACCTTTTAAATCTGAAAAATCATCACCAAAATCATGGCTTATACGAATATAAGGCACACGATGACCAAAAATGCATCATCATCAAGATGGTGATGATGAACTGCCAGTCCATTGATGATATTTTTTCTGTTAATATCCATGTGAAGGTTAATAAAACTACCATTTTACCATAAATATCTAAATATAATGTTGTTTTCATTATGATGTTGACTTTTCAGTACTAGAAGTTCCTATGTGCACTGTTATAGAGCTAAAAGTTCCTATGTGCAGTTAATTGATTATTGATTATAGAAAATCAATAAGTATTATATTCCTGGATTATGCATCAAAACTTTCTTATACATGACACAATGTCAATCTGAAAGTTTGACATCTATATGATATGAAACATGATTTGTGGACACATTCAAAACTTTTAACCCTCTGTTTCTCAAAACTGATTTGATGTAACATAGGAACATCTAGTACTAGCATCTTCAATTGCTGAACCGTAAATTTCAAATTACTAATTTGCATTAAAATATTTATTATACCCTACCCTATAAATAAACCCAAAAAAACCTAATATAAAACCATATTGCAACCCTACATTGTAACTTTACATCTTAGACGACATAAGGCCCAGAGTGATTGTTGACAGAGCAAATGTTGTGTCATAGGTAAATGGCAACCAGTAGGAAGAAATTCTTTGAATACACAAGCCTTAGGCCAAAAAAAAAAAATTGTTTGGTTGTCCTCGACCGACCGACCCTCTGAAAACGGCCCGACCCGACCAACCTCTTTTTTTTTTTTTCTTTTTTTTTCACCCAAACACCGAAAATACACAGCTCATATTTAATTGTATATATTTTTCATAAAACAGTATTATAACATGTGTTATTTTTCCATGCAGTCCCATTTTACATAACTCAATAAAACGTAAAAGTGATCTCAAAAATGGAAGTCATTCGTTTCTTTGTTTTTCTTTGTTTTTCAATGGGAGGAAAAAAAAAAAAAAAAAAAAAACCCGACCGACCGACCCGATTTTTGAAAAAAGGCATTCATTGGACAACCAAACAATTTTTTTTTTTTGGCCTTATCAAGTAAAACAGCTACAGCTAGAGCCAGGCTAATATTCCAAACTATTTTGAAGCACATTGACACTCATCAGGGCATAACAAGCTAAACATCTTCTGAATGTCTTTATTACTAAATATGTGTAATCCACCAATCACGACCTAATGATAATAATGAAAACAAAACTGGGAGCACTTTAGTATACATTATTTTATACATTATTTCTCCCGTCATTAGAATTGATCCCAGGTGTCCATTTGCAGCCACTCACAATGAAAGAATCCTACAAGGGAACCAATTCTAACAAACAAATGAGGTGGAGCATGTAGACAAAATGCTTTCCCCCAAGAATATAAGTAATGGCACTGGGGATTGAACCCACAATATTTGCATCCCCAGCCCTAACATACAACCTACCTGATTGGAATGTGTAACAATAAGAGTCCTCTGTTCTGGGAAGTTATGGTAGATATTGGAGATGATCTGAACAGCAACGTCTGTCTTACCCGTACCAGGTGGACCAACAACCTACGTAAGAAGACATCAGGATGCGGATCAGCACATTTCACTTGAATATTTTCATTCCAAAAGGGATTAAAACAACTTTTGTAACTTCAAAGAAAAGGGCATTTGTTGACCACAAATTTTAAAAAGTTTCTGTGGAAATGTGATCATAAAAGATGAATTTGTTATGAATGCTCTCAAAATTTAGGTTAATACTTTTTTTTCAAAGATTAAATATTAGAATGAAAAATGGTCAGATATCAATAAATCAGTTTTCATCAAAATGGATTTAGTTCCTTCTGGAATGAAACTCTGTTACTTAGTCACTTCAGTTTTTAATCAATTCAAAAGTGGGATATAAAGAGGTCAAAACATTGTTTATTCTATGGCCAAGCTACAAGTAATAATGTCAAAACTGGTTAAGAATGAAGAAAAAAACAGTGTGTCTTACAGTGCGTTTCAGAAAAAAGGTAATCCATTTTTAGAGTGCCCATATTCCAAGCTCATTTGTTTTTGCTGTTCATATGGTGGAGAGTTCATTTTCAATTATGTGTAACATATGAACAGCAAAAACAAATGAAGTTGGAATATGGGCCCTCTAAAAATGGATTACCTTTTTTCTGAAACGCACTGTATAGTGTATATTTTCAGAAGTAGAAGGAATAATAAACACTGAAATAGTTATTTCATATCAATTTCATTGACACAAACTTCAAGGACACAAATGATTTGATACCATATCTTAGTTCTATCCTATATTTTAGATTAATATGTTTTGAATTAAACTTCTCAGGGCTCCAAAACAAAAAAGTTTGTGATCAAATGCAAAAAAGGCATTGGCCAATGAAGATCATTTGCTGCATATAATTTTTGTTCAAAACAGTCACCTGTAACCAATTACATTAGTTCTTTCAAATTTGCAATTGATTGCTAGCTGTTAGCAGGCAGCAGGTTGAAATCATAATAGTTAGTGAATGAGAAAAATGTGCAATTTATTTACCATTGTAAGACCTGGCTGCATGCCAGCTTTGATGGCTTCTACTTGTGTGGGCGTGAATTGGATGGCATTCCTGATAAACAAAACAAAAACACATAAAATGTAAAATAGTATAAACCCCTCAAAAAATGTCTTGCAATTCAACTTTGAGCCCTCATATCTTTTTATTTGATTGTTTATGATGGTTAAATTTGATATCATTGGAAAGTTGATTTATTCCTTGTCACATTGATACCCCATTTGTGATGGTTATGTTATGCTTGAATGCACAGTACTCGCAAACTCGAATGAAAGTCAGAAAAGGAAAGTTGCCAAATGAATGGCTATTGCTTACATCGAGTTCTTAACTGTATAAAAGGTTTTTGTGTTTCTTTGTGTTTCTTTGGTTTGTGCGTTAGGCGCTCAATACAATGTTGGATACTCTTGGTTGAATGTCAAATAATGTTTCAGGTAATTTAAGGTAGTATTTGTTGTTAATTTGTTTGTAAAAAGAACTGTTTTAATAACCAGCGAGTGGTTTGAGCATTACTTGTGTATTGGTTACATACAGGTTATTGCAAGTTTCCAGCATAATAAATTCGCTACTCATCTCTTTTTCATCCATCTCCAACAAACAAAGCAAGCAGTATCAAAACAAACTATTTTTTTGTCCATTTCAGCACACAATCGTTCTCTGTTCTTGAACCGTATCTCAACATTTGATAAGCGCGCCATCCTAGCTTTATCAAACGACTACTCATGAAAAATAAGCACTGCCAAGCAAAAAGCTTGGGTAAGGCACATTTCTTCTTCCAAACATTAAGTAAAAACATTGAGGAATAATGCATGACCCATTTAATGATACTCAATAGAAACTCTGCCTTTCAACAATAGCCATTCATTTGGCAACTTTCCACTTCTGACTTTGATTTGTATTCGGGAATACTGTGCATTCAAGCATTGCACAACCTTTACAAATGGGGTATCAGTGTAAAGAGGAATAAATGAACTTTCCAATGGTATAAAATTAATGAATTATAGACAATTAACAAAAAAGATACGAGGACTCAAAGTTGAATTGCAAGACATTTTTTGAGGGGTTTACATAAAAATGTTAAGGATGTTACACCACACATACAACTAATGAATTAACAGTGCAGAAAGCTTTGGATGGACATTACAATTCAAATTTCATCAAAATTATGGCCCAAATTCTGAAACACATATTAGAATTAAACTCCACTCCAGGTTTAATCGCTGAATAAGATCACACGATTTCAATGCGGCGACCCTATTAGCCTATACCTGCACTGGGGTGTAATTATAACACGCGACTCAGAATACGGTCTTATCTGAATTGTCAACACTTACTTTTTTGGTTGATTGTACGGATAAGGGCCTCTGTTGGGTATGATGTGAGGCTCTACAATGATTTCTTTCTTGGTCTTTGTCTGAGAGGTATCTTCATTCTTGCGTTTTTTCCCTGAAGATCCGCCTTTCTCAGCCTCTGGAAATGTAATCCTGCAGAAAGACACACATCGAAGAATATTACAAATTGAAAAGTTTAAATACTTGGGAAAACAATCAGATCACTATAACCTGAAGTGACTCTTTCCTTGAATTAAGAGGACTCATATTCCATTCTATTGCAAGCATAATATCAAAGTCATTGATGATGATGATGATGATGATGATGATGATGATGATGATGATGATGATGATGATAATGATGATGATGATAATGATGATGATGATGATGATAATGATGATGATAATAATGACGACGATCAAAAAGATCATGATGATAAAAAAGATGATGATGATGATGATGATGATGATGATGATGATGATAATAATGATGATGATATAAATGATGAGGAAGAAGAAGATGATGATGATAAAAAAGATGATAAAAAAGATGATAAAAAAGATGATGATGATGATGATGATGATGATGATTGCGATAATAGTGATGATGATGGTGATAATAGTGGTGATGATGATGATGATGATGATGATGATTGCGATAATAGTGATGATGATGATGGTGATAATAGTGGTGATGATGATGATAATGATGATGAAGATGTTGATGATGACGATCTCACACTGTATTAGATAAATTTGCCTTTTAATATATTTTGTAAACTTTTTAGATAAAATACATAAAGTACATTCATATTTCAATAGTGAATATGAGTCAACCAACTGCCCTTCTCGTCCAGCATGGTATACTGATGAAATCTATGAAGCTAGACGTATCCGACGTAGGCTTGAACGATCCTGGCGTAAGAGTCGCAAATGTGAGGACTACAAGAAGTACTTGGATCAGATTCATATTCTGAGTAGACTCGTGCTTGAAGCGAAGTCTTCGTACTACAAAGATCAGCTGCGCGACGCTGACATCAAGACAGTTTTTCGCGTCCTGAATTCTCTCTTGAACAGATCCCCGTCAGTTCTTCCAGGCCATGTCTCAGCTAATGATCTGGCGAACAGATTTTCTGCTCACTTCAATCACAAGGTGGTGAAAATACGTGAAGCTTTATCTTCCAAAGAAGTTGAAGGTGTTCCTGTGGGCAGAATAGAGGTTGACGATGCTGGAGGTCTTCAATTTGCTATTGCCAATTTCTCAGAGTTTGAAACCATCACTGTGGACAAAGTTCGAAGGATAATCATGTTGGCACCCAGCAAATCATGCTCTCTAGATCCTCTCCCGGTATGGATGCTGAAGGAGAATATTGACATGTTCTTGCCATATGTCATGTCCATTGTGAAGTCATCACTGAATTCAGGAGTCTTTCCAAGATGCCTGAAAGAAGCTATAGTGACACCCATAATCAAGAAAAGCAATCTGGATCGGGATAACCTTGGAAACTATCGTCCAGTTTCGAACCTTCCATTCCTGTCCAAAGTTATCGAGAAGGCAGTTATGACTCAGGTGTCGGAGCACTTGGAATAAAATAACCTGAACAGAGATTGTCAGTCCGCGTATCGACAGCATCATAGTACGAAGACAGCACTGTTAAAGGTTAAAAATGATATTCTCCAGGCTATGGATCAAAACGAGTTGCCTTTGTTGTCTTGCTGGATCTATCGGCTGCTTTCGACTCTGTGGACCATGAAATCTTGCTCAACAGATTATCCAATGTGTTTTGCATTAAAGGCACCGCTAAGTGCTGGTTTGACTCTTACCTTTCGCGTCGCTTCAGCAGATGCAAAGTAGCACGTGAACTGTCTACTCCCCAGTCCTTGGATTACGGTGTGCCGCAAGGGTCTGTAGTTGGCCCGCAACTTTTCAGCATGTATACCCATCCGCTGCCAGATATAATCAGGTTGTATGATGGGGTGCACTCCCATTCGTATGCTGATGATGTTACGCTATATGCTTTTGCAGAGCCGAAGAACATTGAGTCTGTTAATCGTGCCCTTCATACGCTATCGAGTTGCATCGACCATTTGCAGAAGTGGATGGAAGCTAACATGCTGAAGCTCAATACCGAGAAAACTGAGTTCTTAGTTATTTCTAGTCCACGATCTCGCCAGCATATAGAAGATGTCACTCTTGCCATTTCGGACATTTCAATCATACCAGGTTTGACAGCGAAGAACTTGGGTATGCAGTTTGACTCCGCATTGAAGATGGACAGTCACATTTCGGACCTCTGTCGTCGATTGCATTACCATCTATCGAACTTAGCCCGTATCAGGCCTTTCATTGACAGGAAAGCATGTGTGGACGCCGTTCGAGCGATCATTTCATCTAGATTGGACTATGGTAATTTTTTGCTTTATGGTGCCAATTCTTCTCAGATCCAGCGTCTTCAGAGGGTGCAGATTCGGGCAGCTAAGCTCATCTTCAAGGTCCGCAAGTATGATCATGTCACACCCCTGCTCAGGGAACTTCATTGGCTCCCGATTGGACAACGCATTGAGTTCAAAATGTTGATGATTGTCTTTAAATGTTTGCAAGGAATGGCTCCTACCTATTTAAGCTCGCTCATCATTCCTTACCAGTCTGCAAGACATGGCCTTCGTTCATCTAGTGACAGGACCATTCTACAAGTCCCACGATCTAACAGCAAATCCGGAGACAATGCATTCATGATTGCTGGACCTAGGCTGTGGAACGAACTACCACGATTTGTTCGCTTGTCCCCTTCACTGGAGGTGTTCAAGAAGAACTTGAAGACTGTATTATTTAATAGATGAATATGATATTTATTTACATGTATATTGAACAGTGTAAAGCGCTGTGAAACTCACTATGAGTAATTGAGAGCGCTATATAAATGTTTATATCCTATCCTATCCTACAATGTATCCCTTAGGAACTGGGTAGTCCCATAGTAAGCCTATGGGAACGACATAATTCCTCATTCATTATCATAAAATGCCTAATTTTCATTGTGGGTCGACAACTTACATTTTCCTATAGCAAGCACCGTTGGTCCGAGAATGAAAAAATCAAGAAATACTAAGCTAAACAATGAATACCAAGCGCAGGAAAGAATAAAGATTAATCAGGAGAACTACAGGTATGATTCTAGGAAAACTGTTGTGCTTAATTGAGGTTTGTAATCACTTTGAAAGAGAAACACAATGTTTAAAGCATAGTTTTGAGTTTACACTTTTTGACCAATCTCCCAGTAATAACCCGGAGGAGTGATGTCACAAAAAGGGCGCGAATGGTGCACATGTATAATGAAACACACGAATGAACTAACCTGAAAGGAGGTACTAGTTTGACTGGATCATTGGTTATCAGTTTGACAGTATGGTCAGGGAAGCTTGCTCTCAGATGGTCAGCATTCAGGAACGTATCATTCCAGTCCAAACTGGCAATCTGCTTCGTCATCCTGTCAGAATTCGGTTTCAATTTATTCAAGATGTTAAAAATTTACATTTTATTTCAATTTTGTGAGGAGATGTAGGATTTCTTTTGGGGAATAATTGTACATGATAACTAAAAAGTATAATGTTAAAATCACTCTACAAATATACCAGGTAAATTTGTTTATTTCCTTTTTAACCAACATGATATCATTTATACTGCACAAATCAAAATTTGAATAAAATAAGCTTTATACTACTTCACACAAGGATTGATGTGAATTAAATATTCATATTTATAGAACTTTCTCTAAAACACTGCATGGATAATGATAGACCAATTACTTTATATTGATTTTGGTCAAGAGAAACACACTTGCAAAAGTAAGCACTCACTATTTCCTGTGAAACAAACTACATCTCAGTACACATGCCTAATAGTTATCTGACCTAAAATTGGTTTGAAGTAAAATCATTTAGACATAAACAGCTGCATGATCTTACTTTGAGTAATGAGCTGCCCCTGGATCTCCATAACCCAATAGGATGTCATGCAGCCAGTCTGGTACCACACAGTCAGTGTTCATCAGGTCTCGGATTGTCTCCAGGACAGCCTACAAGTGAGAAAGTAGACCACAAACACTTCATAAAATATCATCAATCCTATCGTACATGTACTTGAATTTTTCTGACAATTCATAATATTAACAATGACATATTTTAAGCCGACATCACACCTCTGTGTTTGTGGATTGCGGTCAGCTGCAGTAGCCGAAAGCAGCCGAAAGCAGCCAGAGGCCTCTTTGAGCGCCTGTCTATTCACCTCGTTCTAGCTCGTTGTGTTGCCTTTGACTGTGTTTGTCTGCGTTCTGGCAATCCGCAGCCGAAGGCAAGCCTCTAACACAAGGGTGTGAGCAGGGCTTAAATCCTTTTGAACGTTTCTTGGTAAGCCTTCAAAAAGCTTCTAATTAGCTGTGTCTTCCCCTCCTCATCTACAAGCCTAGTTCTGGAACCACTTTTCCATCTACTGGTTGAAAAGGCTTATGTGAAGTAGCTGAAAGTCTGACAAGGTAGTTGGAGAATTGATTGTGCAACTGATAGTGACAAATATGTGAACCACCCTCCCTCCCCCCCCCCCCTCGGCTCAAAACCACCAACGAGTTGCAAATACATGTAACACAAGAGAAGAATTAGCATGAGAAACAGCAAGTTTTTCTGCAGAGGATTTCATTTCATACTTTAATAAAATACAAGTCATTAGTATAATTGAAAGGCTTGAACTCTCTAGTTTCAGGAAACACATTGAATTAAAATTTGGATTCTGGCATCTTATTGGTGGTTTTTAGCTGACAGACCACATATAATTCCCTGATACCTTGAAGTTGTTCTCTTTGGGTTTCCTCCTCATCATGATATTGAAGCTCTCATAAACATCCTCTGCACCACTAGATGCTGTCTTGGCCATGTCTTTCTGGTACTGGTTTGGGTCTAGCCACACTCTGTAGGTTCTGGTGATACCAGGGAGCTCTGGCTTGGGTTCTGGGCCTACACAAACCCATCAAACATTGTTTGAATTATCACAAAACACGTCATGCTTCTCAGAACAACATAATTCTCTGTCAATGGTTAAACAAAATTAAATGCTGTATATAAAAAAAAAAAAGATATCTTACATATCTCGAAACGAACCAAGGAATTCAAACAAGGGGCACCAGCACTTTGGAATTCTCTCCCATCAATTATTAGAATTATAACCCAACTCGACTGATTCAAAGTAGAATTAAAGACACACTTATTTCTGAATGCCTAATTAAACCTGGTGTATAGTTATGGTTAAAAAAAAAGGAATCAGCACAAAACCGATCAAATGTAGTCTCATGTTGTCCACATTGCACTAAAAGATATGTGTGAGAGATCTTGTAACATTCCTTTCATGATTTCCGATGAATTTCATTGAAAATGTTTGAATGAAGCGTAATTAACCGCCGTTTTAGACTTCTGCTGGGGGGTTCACACACCGGAGGTTACGGCGTGAATTAGTGCGAACGATCTGTGTGTGACACCCACAAAAGATAATCCCCATTGGTTTTCCATGTGAACGCTAACATGAGTCGGGTCCCCGTCTTATACGTTTTATACTTATATTATGAAATAAAGACATAAAACAAGATTTCAAGTACTATAATTTGCTTTATTATTGTTATTGGATTCAATCTTTCATAATTTATCTAAATGTGAATCCAAAATTAGTTACAAATGTATGTGTTTACTAAGAAATGTACTATTATTAGTATTATTTAAAATCCTGAGTGTCAATTCATGGCAATCATTCATAAATAGAGTAGTAAAAAAATATTCTGAATCATTAAAAACAGGGTTGCCACCTTTACACAACTATGGATGACTGAATGAATACCAAGGGCACATTAAAGCAGTACTTTGTACCTAAAATACAAATTCAGGCTAGGATAACAAATACACCAATGCTTTCTTTCACTCTCATAAACACCTTTCATCTTCCTCAACCAAATTCATGTGTTGTTTTTTATTATTAATATTATTATTGTTGTTGCTAAGGATAAGAAATTCCTGCAATATACCTTCTTCAATCACTTCACCCTTCTCATCTAAAAGCCCCTCTATCTCGCATCCTCTGACGTAGGCTAGTCCAACCTGGTTGATGAAATGTTCATTTTTGGTGAAGGGCGTGCCAATCTTGTTGGTAGGTCGCACAGTGACGAGGAAGGCAACATCATGCTTTCTCAATGCTGGGCAGAAGGGGTAAATAAAGTTTAGGAATAACACAGTCACATTATGCTCCAAAAAAGCCCTTCAATAGTGATGCTTCTTGAGAATAGATGGTCACAGTAGTTATTTAAACTATTTCAAAGTGCAAATTTGCATCAAATCTAACGTTGGCAGAAAAATGATATGTCAATTAAAGATATGAAGGGTACCCTGAATAAAAGAAACAAGATCAATCCTCGACCACGCGCGGTCGAAATATATGCCTCCGCCATTGCCAGATCAGAAAAATATTGCAACTTCATCTATTCAATTTACTTTATAGAATGACATTTTTTACCTTGACCTTTGACCTTGTGACCCCAAACCTAATCAGACCATATTCCTCTGGTGATAGATACTACCCTTAAATTTGAAGTTTACATCTTAATTGGTTCCCGAGATATCACAATGACAAACTCAATACATGGATTTTCACATCTTGACCTCTGTGACCCTTGACCTTTGACCTATATAATCCATAATCTAATCAGATCATCTTCCTATGGCGGTACATACTACACCTCAGTTTGAAGCTCATATCTCAAATGGTTCTTAAGATATCGCGATAACAAACTCAATACATAGAATTTCACTATTTGACCTCCGTGACCTTGACCTTTGACCTACACACTCCAAAATCTGATCAGATCATCTTCCTATGGTGGTACATACTATCCCCAAGTTTGAAGCTCATACCTCAAATGGTTCTTGAGATATCGCGAAAACAAACTCAATACATAGAATTTCACTATTTGACCTCCGTGACCTTGACCTTTGACCTACATACTCCAAAATCTAATCAGATCATCTTCCTATGGTGGTACATACTACCCCAAGTTTGAAGCTCAAACCGCAAATGGTTCTTGAGATATCGCGACAACGAACTCAAAACATAGAATTTCACTATTTTTTACCTCTGTGACCTTGACCTTTGACCTACATACTCCAAAATCTAAAAAGATCATCTTCTTATGGAGGAACATACTATCCCCAAGTTTGAAGTTGATATCTCAAGTGGTTCTTGAGATATCGCGATAACGAGCAAGCGGGACGTACGGACGAACGGACGGACAACCCGAAAACATGATGCCTTCGGCACCACCTTCGTTGGCGGAGGCATAAAAAATTGCAAATCACTTATTAATATGCTCTTTCCGAAGAGCCTATGCTCTTTGCCAAGAGCCTACATGTAGGTATAATGTCATATCAAATCTATCATTCTATCACTTAGTGGATATGAGAAATTGCAGATTTATTAAATACCATCATTTTGCATGTTTTTTTTCTGTAACATAAATTATGGACACATTTTTGCTAGCCGTTTCATAGGAAATGATGTTTGGGTGGAAGATTTTTGCATTACTACATGTATTTCCCTATCACTTACTTATTAAGGTGCAGTTGTTTGAAGACCCATATATTCTTATTCATGTTATTACAGTACAAACCAGCTATAAACTCCGGCTCTGTATAATGTTAGTTACCGTGAATTGCTCTTGGGTTAATTGCTATCAACCTTTTCAAAGCACTTTCAGACAGTGTCTTCCACCTTTCAATCTCAAGAAGCAATCATTTTACTTTAGGAGAGAGATTGATATGCTTACATTCCCATTCTGACTTGATGTGATGACGGAGGTTGAGGGTCAAAGTGATATCTGCTCTGACACTGGCTGGGTGATTCTCACCAATGTTTGGCTTGGAAACCTGCAGAAATCATCAAAATTACCATACATAAAGGTGTTTTTAATGGTTTCTTATTCGCTCTTAAAAGCACATCTAAAATATATACAATTATCTAGTGCTTTTTCTTTTTTTTTAAGGTACATTTACAATACAACTCAGAGACAAAATACAAAACAAAACAAAACAAAAAATTAAAGGATAATTGACCATAAGCACATTTCCCAATTCAACATAATACTGTAAACATATATTCTCCATATATATAATATCTGGATAATATTCATAACCCATCATGAAAATATGTTGAAAGCAATACAGCCAAATTCAAAAGCAAGATATAGGCTGGAATTCATGATAACAGCTATTTAATAACTAAATCAATTAGACAAACTTATCATTAAATCTTAAATGTAAATCATATTGAATGTCATGAACTGTATTACTAGAAAAAGAAGATTGAAGAAATCTCTTTTCGCAAGAGATACATGTGTATGAATGTCATTGTTTCTGTATCATCCTATTTCTTTAGATTAATTCATTTGAAAACAAACTGTTCTTACCTCAACTACTGAGAATGAAGTTATGGGCTGTAAATAAATCATACAAGCAAAATATCAAGAATCAAGAACATAGATCTTGTAATAGAAAATAATAGAAATAGAAAATAGAAAATAGAAAAGGTGGTAGATAGAGGGAGAGGGAAATAAGCTTAGATCATGGCTTATTTTTAAGAGTAAATGATTTTGTATTTTAAGATTTTTATAAATTAAGAAACTACAAATAATTAGTTTTATAGTTTTTAATTATCATGTTTCATGATATCATATCCAGATACAGTAGATACCTCATAAAAATGTCATCAATTGACACAGCCAACAACACTACAAAACTAAACAATCATATTGAACAAAATTTTATCAAATTAAGACTTTGGGCCTGACAGCTTCCTCTCCTTCCCATACAAAACATATAATTAAAGCAGGAATATACAACAATATTTTAAATTCAATTCAAATTGTTTTATTCAATAATTTAAAACCAATATATATATATACACACAATTAAAACATGAATAACAATACTGAACTAATATCAGACGGGAATGCTAGCAATCACATCCATCACCATGGAAACACATACCTGTGCCATACGAGCCCATCCTCCAAAGAAACAGCTACTGTCCTCAGCTTTCCAGGGCTTCATTCTATGAATTGCATCCTCTATATCCTGCCTGATCTCATCTAAGATGGATTGAAAAGGACAAGGATTTGAAATAATCCCATTGCTTAATAGTACAGGTCAAGATTTAAGCATCTCTTTAATAGAAAGATCAGCGAGAAGTTATTGTAATTCATGAAAAGTTTGACTCTATCATAGTTTCCTCTAATAGTTATTTGTAGGTAACTTAAATTTGACTTTCTATGAAGTCATTAGATTCATAAATACATTGTATCTATCTTTCTTCAAAGATTTGTAAACATATATGCTGCAGGATCTCATCTGAGATGAATTTAAAATGACAAGGATTTGAAAAAATCCCATTGCTTAATAATAATAGTACAGGTCAAGATTAATTTGTCTCTTATAGCAAGACATTTTGTTTCATAACAAGAAGTTATTGTGATTCATGAATAGTTTTCTCCTTCGCAGTTATCTTTAAGAGGATCGTGTAGGTTACATAAATCTGTCTTCCTAAGAAGTCGTCAGTAGATTTGTAAATATTTTCTGTTGAATACTATTTAATGATCTTTCTGCCAAGATCACCTTTATATGACAACACATTTTTAATTAACATAACAATCTCCCACAGATGCAGGTCAATGACCTTGTGTGTGATTTGAAGCAATACAAGTTATTAGCATGCAACTCTAGTTCCTGCAGGAAATTATGAAATTGAATTTTTCTACATGAATTTTCAAGAGTTAAATGCAGAGTTTTATACTTTGGTATCATTTAGGAATTAGGCTTCGCATATTTTCCATCGTAATCATATTCCCAATTATAACATACAGTAAACAATGGACATTCTTGAGGACGATATGAAAGGGGTGAATTAAAGTACTTTCACTTACATGTGGACTCAAGTCTGAAAAGATGAAAGTTTCTAAGCAAGTAATCATGCAGAGTCAGCATCTGAAGATTCAGTTTAGGAAGGGCAAGGCAACCTGTCAACAAAAACATTCAGGAATATAGATTAGGATTTCTGCCCTGCTAATTTAAACAAATTAAAACATTCAAAACTCATCAATACACTTGTGCCATTTAAGTAATGTAATGCTATGTTCCATACTCGGTGATGTGCACAGCATCAAATTGACACTGTTATGTTTACACTGAAATCCTTTATAAATCATGAGCTGAACATCTAAAAAAAAACTTTAAAAGCAAAATCTTATCCTTTCATCCTCTCTTGCTTATACATAGTTGATTCAAGTTTGACTTCAATGCCTCTTTGGTTTCAAATTATTTCAAAAGTATAGAGTAAGATTGGTGGATGAACATATGGAGCAACCTAAATATATAATGGCTCTGGCAAAACAATTGTGGTGTTGGAGGTTTAACACCATGAAGAAAGAGAGAAGGAGAATAACAAGAATACAGAATACCTTCACCCGAGTAGTACTCCGTAGGGACGACATTCTCATCCCATAGAATCTCTTCAGTTGGGTAGAGTGGGGTCTCATTCAATGATTGGATCTGGGAAATCCTTCTCTCATGATGGGAAACCTGGGAATAAAGGTCAAAGGGTAAAGACCATCATCATGAGGTCATATACAGTCTACTCCCATTATAACGAGCATACACACAAGATTTTGTTATAACAAGGTAATCCTGCCGGTCCTGATGTGTACATGTGTCTATATGTTAAAGCCCAAGTATAGTTGTGGTAGAGAAAATTGCATTTTTAAAAAACTTACTCAACTTGTCCTAATATTGTTCCAATTACATATCAATACATGGGCAAGCAATATAACCATGTAGCATGCATGTCTTTCTATGGTATGTTATAGTTAGCATAAACATGGGGAGATGCTCATCAAAATGAGGCCATACTTCCTTCACTCTCACCCCAGAACTCTGGGCATGCCACACCACTGCTGACTGGTATGGCGTGGGCCCATTCTGTGTGTATCAGTCTGTGTATCAATAGCATATACTTTGCACACAAACCACTGCACGTTGCACTCTCCCCGGTGACATCCTGTTTAGGCAGGGCCTACCATCGATTTACACAGTTTTGTAGCTAAATTCAGGTCTTCAGTGGATTTTATAACAAATCATTTTATACGCAGAGGTTATTTGAGGTATTAATTCATATTATTCTGCTATGGAAGTAAAACAAAAACTCTGTTCTCCCAAAACTATAGACGAGCTTCAATGTGTTCAGTATAACGAGATTTTGTTGCAACAAGGTACATAGCTTGGTACCAAGCACCTCATTATAATGGGAGTTGACTGTACAAGGTCCCTGCAAACAAACCCATTCTTATAGAGAGTTGTAATGTTAATGAATCAATAGCAGGTCCTCTAATCAATCATAAAACTTACTATCCCCGATATGTAAAAAAGTTGCATTTCAATTTTCAAATAACTTTGCACAAATCATATTTTAAACATGATTTTAAATGAAACTAGTTTTCTAAGCATAGATTTAATAAGTAAACATTCCATTCATATTATAAACAAACTCTGCATTAAATGCAGATAGTGATAGATAGTTGAAAATGATGTCAAAATAATTTTAAGTGTAGGATGGGGGCTGGGAGTCCAGAAACCTAACAATAATGAAGCCCTGTTTTTGTCTCTGGAATAAGCCAAGCATATATATATATATATATATATATATATATATGTTGAAAAATGCTTATAATATTTGCTGTCTATTATATTTTCGAACATTTTTTGCTAAACTAAAGTAAAAGACATTACTTGTAAGCCTTTTGAAAAGGCTATAGTTTTAAAAAAAACATGTGTCTTGACACCCAACCTGTCTGGACACACACCAACTGGGTATACTTGTCTCAGACAATGAATATTTGGACTTACAAGACACATTTTAACAATTTTCCATTAAATTTCAAAAAGCAGAACAACATGTAAGAGCAGTAGGATTTTTTTTTTTTTTAAGTCCAAGGGAGAAATATACCAGAAAAAAATATTTTTTGATTAGTCTTGTGAAATCTCTGTGTGTCATAATCTTACCATGAGATCTAGGAGATAGGACTTCTCTACAGTAGTTTCTTTGTCATCATCAAGAGAGGGCAGCAAATGCAAGAAAGCAGCAAACCGATGAAGATCCGAAGCACTATTCAGATATACAACATTTATTACAATATTTAAATGCTAAAATTTTTCAAAGTTTGCATGATACACCAACTACTTGAAGGGAACATTAAACTATGAATATATATTCTTAGATAAAATTCGCAGAAATGCGAATCATGTGGAAAAGCAAAATTCTTCATCAAGATTAAGGCCAGGTTTGGGACATACAATCAATCAAACACAGGTCTAAATAAAAACTAATAGAGTGCGTTCCATACCTTAGCTGGGTGAAATGTTTGGTGAGTGTCTTCCTCGTATCGATGCTAGCAACGTTGGACATGGCAAATCGCTTCAGCTCCGGAAATAGCTTGAAGGCTGCCCTCTGTAAACATTCATGAAACATATCAATGTTTTAATTTTTTTTATTAGAACTTATTCAGATATCCAAGTTGGTAATCTTATCCAGCAACCAGAACAAATTAATGTTTCCATAAATATGTGCAAGGATCCCATGAAGAACAACTGTATCATGCTTTCATTGAATGGACTTTCTGCTGCATTTTTTTATCAAAATTAATAGTGTATTGGGTTATTCCATATTGTGTGATGCGGGACATCTAAGCAACATTTCACAGCTTTTCAACAAGAATTTTGTTGTGAAAGCTGGTGATCTTCAAGTACGACCAGAAGGGGAACAAGAACCATCCTAACTTGACTGGATTACACATCCTGTATAATAGAGATGAAAAATAGTACTGTGTTGTAAAGGACGCAGAAAACAGTAAAAAGAGCAGTAAGAAAAACATGGAATCGCTCTATTAATCATTAAAAATTATTTGTTTACGGAATTAGAATTAAACAAATTAATACAACTCTATAAAAAAAATATTGCCGCAAAAATATTATTCTAACTTATTTCAAACTTGTTATTACTAAAGACCCTGAAAAAAATATAATAATTCACAAAGAAGACCAAAATACGGTCTGACATCATACCTGAAGGGAGCTTATCCTGTCATAGTGTATATCGGTCATCTCATGGTCTGTCAGAGCTGTTCCTGTTGAGTCTTTTATCTCAAAACCAGCATAGAATGTCAGCATATCCAATAGCTTTCAAGAAAAAAATTTAAACATTACATGTAGATCACAAATGTAGCAGGTTGAATGTATTCGAACAACAAAGGAAACTGGCCAGAAAAATGTTCTATAAAAATGTGCAAAGAAAATGTGATTCCAAAGGGACTTGAACCTAAAACCTCACGATTGTCAGACCAGTGCTCGTACCTACTGAGCTATGGAAAACCCTATAATCCTGTTTGTCCAAGAAACCTCTTAACTTTCAATGCTCATCTTATTATCAAAAGCTATCATAAAATCTTTTCATGTTGAATAATTGATACTTGTTTTGGTGTTCGTCATTTGCAAACATCATACATATGAATCAACCAGAGAATGACATATTATGATATACCGTAGTTTAGCCTATAAACCTGAGATAGAGATTGATCCTTGTGTGATCTCTCATGATACATTATGTCCTCCATGTAGGCCAAGAATAAAATGGAATGGTCCAAAATTATTTTTAAAATAAATAATACTCAGAATGTAAATCTAACTAAACTTTTCGATATTTACTACATTTCCTGATGTGTAATTCACTTTTTAGACTCAAGTCAGTATTTGTGTAGTGTATTTGTAATGCAAAACATACTTATTATGAAAAGCTCAGTAAAGGCCTATGCCCTGTAACATAGAGAGATACAATTAATTTATTATTGACCTTACCTCTTAGGCACATGGTTTACCATACATGTAGCTTGATGATTGATATCAATGAATGAATTTTTGTTATATTCATATTTTTTTCAGAGCCCTGGTCTGATCAGTTTGTTAATTCATGCCATTATTGTGATTAATTTCTACCAATATTCCCACGAGAACACTATTCATTAGTTTTAACGAATCTTACGTGATGATTTATCACCCTCTTACCTCACTGAATAGCTTGCCTTCCTTCCGTTTTGCTAGAGCAGACAGCCGACATCGTACGACCACATGGGCATCGTCCATGACAGCATTGAAGAACCGCCTGGTTGGAAGCTGAGCCTTCATGTATAAAAAGGGGCACAGAGATAAATATGACAGGAATTCTATTCTCTTTTTCTTTTTTCCCTTTTTTCATGTACAGTTAAAGCTAAATTAGTGTTGTGGTCATGATAATTGTGGAAGAAATTGTCTCAAAGTGATGGGAAAGGTTGTTAACAATGCACAAAGATTTTTTTTTTTTTTTTTTTTTTTGCAGTGAGGTTTTAAATTAAGAAAATGATAAGCAAATTTACCAAATTATTCTCAGAGTAACATGTATGGGACTACATGTACATGTTCATGTGCACCTAAATATTCCTGAACATATCAGCTTTTTGTCATATTATCAATATGAGGGCATTTAGAGCAATCCTTTTCAGTGGAACTTTCTACTATAGAATTTTTCCTAAATATCTTGAAAATAATTTGAAATCTCACAATTATTTTGTTCATCCATGGTTCACCATTTCCACTACATTAGATTTTCTTTAACAGTAGGAAATCATGATAAAAATGTCAGCACTTTCATAGATTGCATTGGCTCCTAGTTACATTAGATCCTGTCAAAATCCTGAGAAGTGGCTTACTAGATACAGCCTTCATATACCAGTATGCAATTAATTGTCATAAAATATATCACTGCAAAAAATTCAATATGAAGAGTTTCATTGAAGAAATCTTTTTCACATGGCTTCTACAAAATTTAAGAATTACAGGTGCATATCAAACATTTGCTCTTACAAAACAAACATGGGGCCCAATTGTGGAGTCTATATGCTTGTGCATGGACGCATTCATTCCTTTGTCATAGCTAAGGCTAGATACGCTACTGGATTACCCAATATAGTTTAGAAAGCAATTACCAAAGAGTCAAGTAGGGCATTGGTGAAAACATGCTATTTGTAAATTATGTCCTTTGATAAAATATAAACCAAGGACTAAATATCTTTTTACCTCGTCTTAAACCTTGGTTTACATACATGTAAACCTCTTGTGTATATATGGACTATAAAAAGATACTTAAATAAACTCTAGGGACATTAAACCATTGAAGACCGTGTTGTTTTTTCGCAAAGCTTCACTGAAGCATTGTTGACAAAAATCATTTTCATTTGGATGTCTCAATATCTAATAATTTGGATTATTTAAAGTTTATGTATATATTCATGCAATAATGAGTAAAATAACCAGTGGGGTGCTCTCTATTTTATCATCCCACATATATGACATTTGATGTGATAGTCAATTACTATAATGGTTACATAATGTTGTACGTAATAGGTAATTTGGTACGTATGTATTATTCTATAAATGATCCTTAATATAGCGTGCATCAGGTGTACTCAAAATTTGAAGGTCACAGTATACAGTTAGCAACATTCATTATCTTTATAATTATTCAGTACCTGAAGGCCATAGATGTGGCAAAATCCATCTGATGGAGTTTATATCGAAGAATTACACTCTAACTCTGTATCACATGATATGATCTAACAGCCTTTTGGCTCTGATATCTTACCTCAAGATCTACCATCATCTCTACAAAGCGCTCGCAGAAATGAACCTTATCCATTGGTGCATCACCTGCAATTCAAATATTATAAATTCATGAGATCCAATACCACGCATGTCACAGTTGAGACCATTGCATCATTATCTATTTTATTTATCTCTATGCATAAACAGAGATTGAATCCTGTACTTGACTTACATTTTATGGACAATTTTATATACATTTGCATTTATTGGGCTACAACCTTTTTCATATAATGGGTAAAAAGATATAGAGAGTGAAATATACTGCTAGAGCAATTATTATACCAAGCTCACTTTTTGTTCTGGGACAATAGCGCCATTTGCAATAGTAACGAAAGGTCTGTAATCACATTTCAATGATATAACTGCTGAAGAATGTATAGCAGTAGAGTTATTCTATGTGTAATATGTGTTCTTACCATACAAAGCGAGAAACCTACACACACACACACACACTCTGAAACCCCTATGAAAATGAGCTTGGTCTAATAATAAATTTTTTGCCCGAGGTGTACATGTATGTCTGAAAAATGAATTTTTTTTCAAAAGGTTATAGCACAATATTTTTATAAATGATCAATGTCTCTATAAATGGCATTAATTTCCCATACGAAAATAGCAACACTGAGGCAACACTCATGAATACAATTAAATTTTACTATTCAATATTAACAAGTTGAGAGGACATCGCACAAAGGGAAATCCCCAACATGAATAAAGTAGAACAGATACAATAACACCCCAAACAGCTTTAGTAACAAGGACCATTGAACATGCCTATACAGACTGAGTCAGAAAAAATGTCCTATCATTTTGAAGTTGTCTTGTGAAAAGCATTAACATTTAATCATACATTTTATGATATGTCTTGGTAGAGTTGTCCTCCTAGCACATGTTGGTACCCTTTTCATTTGGATCTTTGCATGCATGACTGAATAACAGACAGACAAACTATAGGTCTGAATCCTATCCGAGTGATTGATATGGATAATGATTAGGATTAATGCATTTTAAAGAGCACTAGATCATAACACAACAATCGTCATTTATACAGCGCCTTTTCTGTAAACAGGTACAATGCGCTTAACATAAAAACATAAATTAAAAACATGTTGATTGTAGACAAAATAGGTACAATTACATAAACAAATCTACAATATAACATAGTATAACATAGTGTAGCATTGTAAGTTGGAAACATGTTGATAAGCGGGCATTAATGGAAAAGGCCTTCCTGCTTTCTCTCCACTATTTTCTTCTTGGTGTACATATTTCCAATGCATTCAAGAGACAACAACAACAAAAACACCGAAGTATAAAAAGAGAATTTATTTTTATTTTTCTTTCTTTGCTTTTTACATTGATTTTGCCAAGTGTCTGGTCAATCCTGTTTTGACCGTAATCAATCATACTACCCTTAGGCCTTAGGGTGTAGCTATAATTAATCCTTCTTGAATTTCATTCCCCTATGACCATGAATAGTTCATTTATATGCAAACATATCTAGTTACCTTCCCCAGGTATAGAGTCCAATATCCTGTAGAACAGTTGGATCAGGTTGGCAAGAAATCTCCGCTCAAAGTCGTTCCTTTAGATCCAGAGAGAAATACAAATATTAAAGGAATCAATTTTAAAAATACAAACAAAACAAAAAAAACATTACACAATTAATACTTAACAATTAACAATTAAATATGAAGAAATTTGGGGGGAAATATATCTAAAAAGAAAAAAAAAAAAACAGAAATTTAAAGAAAATTAAAAACAAACTACATCTACTATTATAATAGTTTATATTACTACAAATTGTGGTGAGGGTTAGAACTAAGAAGTTATCACAAGCACCAATTCCACTAAAATCATTCAAGAATATTACCTTTTCTTTGTCTCATCATCTTGTTTAGCATCATTTTTCTTGATAATATTCCAGAACTTCTTGTATTTTGGATAAGCCTTCAGCTCAGCTTCAAGTCTCCCCTGATAAAAATAAAGTGTAGCAGTGAAACGATATTAGTCTAAAAAACTTATACTCAGAGAATCCTAGCACTGTATCTTCAAACATTTTACCAAGATTTACATGCATATTAGAAATAAAGGTACACACTCTTTCTTCATATCCCTACTTCTCTTTCACTGTCTCTTGAACAATCTAATCCAATAATTCTAAAATTCAAATTTTGTTTCTGTCAAATCCAAAACTTTGAAAATGTAACAGCACAATGTTATCGTAAATTACTAGTTTCTCTATATTTGGCATATATGTGGGGGATTATAGCAACACAGGGGCACTAAAACATAATTTTACCATCTTTCAAATGTTAGCAGTTTAAAAGATCATTATATAAAGGGGGATTCCATTTGAAAATCAAGAACAATAGCAATGCAACAGCCCCAATAAAAAGGACCATTGACCTTGCACATAAGTTAATCAATTTTTGTTTAATTTTATCTGGATACTGTAAGAGAAAGTGCAAATAAAACTCTTTTAAAGTAGTCAAATTGAGACGTACAGCTCTAAGTCCCATCAGAGGAATTGATAATAATAATGATTAGGATTAAGGTCTTTCAAAGGGCACCAGAGAATTCAAACCTGAAAGCTTTTTCACAAAACCACTTCTGTGCAATCGTATTTTCTTTGTCATAAGATAAAAGTTACTTACCGGAAGTAAGCAAACCCACATAGGTAAAGATACCAGCCTCTGTACCTGCTCTCGTATTACATCTACTTCCTGTAGATGAGAGAGAAAGGGGGAAGAGAGAGAGAGAGAAAGAGAGAGAGAGAGAGAGGGAGAGAGAGAGAGAGAGAGAGAGAGGGAGAGAGAGAGAAAGAAAGAGAGAGAGAGAGAGAGAGAGAGAGAGAGGGAGAAAGCAAGAAAAAGAGAATAACAAAAATTCTATAGCAACCCTTGCAAAATGTTGACAGTGTGGCAAGTCATATTCTACCAGTGATACCAAAATTATACCTGTACAGTCATGAATGACTGAGCACTCAAGTTTTTAATAACTTTGGTCATAAACAAATTGTACCAAGTTTTGTCAGGAGCAGCCCTGGCTTTCTGATCAATCATTCTTTGTTTGAAGTCAGCCTTCTTAAGTCTATTCATAACGGACAAAAGATTATAATGACTATTGAAATACAAGGGCTGCTTTTGCCCAAACTTGGTACAAGACAATTTTTACGCTTGTTTTTTTTTAAAGCTCTAGTGCTCAGTCATCTGTCACAACACAAGTATAAGTTTTAATTTTTTTAATAGATTATGAGTTACTCTTTATTATGAAATAAATATCAAGGTCACACAAGCCATAAAATATTAATACATGGATAAGGCTCTCAAAGTTGGGTTTACTTTTTTTTTCTGGGATGCACTGTATATCATTCATTACTCTTTCCAAAGCAGGGAGGTGTTCACTTTAGAACTAGAAACTTTCGCAAATTGTGTTTATTTGAACGTATTACAGGAATTTGTAAGCAATGGTCACCTTCACAGATTTTAAAAAGTGTTTGATGTACATCTTAGTATTTTGCGGCATAAAACTTTCACAAATCATAGCGTGAAAGTGAAATTCTTGAAATAACTACTTATAGTATTCTTTTGTCACAAAATGCTGAAAGTCAATCAAATGGTTACAGTGTAACATTGAATCTGAAACAGTCTGATAGTTTTATGGTCAAAATATAACAATCAAGATTGTAGAATAAAGGGGGCCTTCAAGAGAACTTATACTAACAATCATTTGTTAATTTTTTTTATTTTTTCATTAAATGTCTCCAAAGAGACTATTAAAGCAGTTAATTTTTTTCAAAAAAGATGTTCATTTTATATTTTATCAATATTTATAATGTTCTACTCGGGAATTAACTTTCTGATGTTGAGGAATTCATTTTTCTTTAAAACATTTATTTAAAAAACACATGGATGTACAGAATTGGATGCTTGTATGAACTTACCAGACTGTTAAAACAGTGAATGAGGAACACAAGGAGGACCGTCTGTTCTCGGAGTGAAATTGTTTGATCCTTGGACGTACCCAAAATAAGTTCCAGCACCTTCCGGAAAAAAGCTGCAAACTGCTCAGGCCTTTCCTTGCATGCCTTTAAAATGACAGCAATGCAGATAATTAATAACTTGAGATGACAATCTTCTCTATATAAGAATAAAAGTTACTAACATTAAACTGACAATGACATACCGGGTATCTGAAATTTTGTCCTTGTATTGATGTTTTATTACATGCTATTTAGTGTGCATTGACTCATTGTTAATATGCCCCTAATGATACATACAATGTATGGTCTCCATTTAGTTCTCATTCCTACATGTATACATTCTCTCTCTATGAATAAAACATTTTTCTCTCTCAAACCCATTAGGCAGAATTACATGAGCGACACTTTAATCCAACTTAATAATTCATAATATATCCCTGAATACATGTATCTACGACATTGTCATCAATTTCTACAGACATGTATTTTTCAAATCTTACTTGGATGCATTCTATTATAAGTCTACACTCTGGCAGCAAAATAATTCCACTCTACTCAAATTTTGCATGCATAAATACAGTAGAGCCTGAGATAAAAAGGAATAAATTGAGTAAATCAGATGGTTATCTCACCTGCCACGCTGGTACCCCTTCTCTGAATTTTTCATTGATCATAACAGCAATAGATATCAGATGGCTTGAGGTCGACTAGAAATCAGATCAGATCAAAGCAAATTGTGATAAAACAATTTAAAAAAATTCTCTCACACTAAAAAAGGTAGGGTACCTTTAACATCCAAGGGGAGAGGTGTATTACATACATCTCTACATGCAATCTGGTACATATAAAAAAAAGATTATCCATTTTTATGATCAGATTCCAAACTCATCTGTTTATGTGTGTGACGTATAATTCAAGACGAACTCTTTAATTTTGCAATGATACCCTTCTCAAATCCTAAATGTAATGCATAAGTGATAAACTTGCAAATAAAGGTGACAGGACAGAATCCATTTTTTGCAAGTTTTGAGAAAATAGAACAAGACTGAACGGTATCCCTGCTCGCCATAGCATTAAATAGGATTGAGTGCGACGATGTGTGGCACCATTGAGAGCTTTCACTCAGTCTTTCGTCTACGAATGATTTTATGCCTGTGCATCAGACCCAAAGTTGTTTAAAAACATTTATTTCAGGCACAAAGTCAATACAAAATAGGTTTTCAGCTAGAATTCATAAAAGAGTGATTATTTTTGCCTATATCTTATATCAGTCAGAACTTTTTATGACTGAAATAATGTCGCCAAAAAAATTTGATAAAAAACTAAGAAATTCAACCAAAAAATGCTACAAATAATATTTAAACCAAAAATTAGCATTCTAGCTTAGTGAATTAGAGCACACCCCTAAAACTTAATTCTAACCCTAACTCTTCCCAAATACTCACCATAATCCTAACTATAATCTAACCAGAACCGTAAGCCTAACCCCAACTCTTGCCCCAATGCTTACCATAATTCTAACCCGAACATTAAACTTAACAATAACACTTGCCCCAATGTTTATAATAATCCTAAATATATTTTAAACCAAACGCTTAGCCCAACCCTAAACTCTTGCCTCGATGTTTACCATAATCCTAACCATAAGGTTTAGGGTTAAGATGTCATATGGGTCAGGGTACGGAAAGATCCATTAAATATAAATTACTGCATGTCCCTAGAATATATCTTACAATATGTCCTCATAGGGTTGTATATTTTTATATGTCAGGGTAGATTTAAAATTATATGAAAGAGACCATTAACTCATTTTTAGAAATAATTTCAAGAAGCTTTAAAAAATATATGGGAGCTCCATCCCTTATTATTCAAATTATCTTCTTCGATAATACTAAAAAGTACCGCTGACAGACATGTCTGGGTGGATTACTAAGGATATGAAAGAAGCCATTAACACATTTTAGACATAATTTCAAGAAGCTTTTTAAAAAAAATATAGAGAGGTTCATCTATTATTATTCAAATTGCTTTTCTACAATTATCCTAAAAGCACATGTACCATTAACAGACGTGTCAGGGCGGATTACAAATGATGAAAGAGTCCATTAAAATATAATTCCAAGAAACTTTAAACAAAATTATGTAAAGAGAACATCTTTTATTCATTCAAATTCTTCTATTATCCTCCTAAATGTACCAATAAAAAGACAAGTCAATTAATTGTGCATTTTGTGCATAGTAGTATGCCAGCACTTGTCAGCTAACATATGGATATGAACAGTGAAACTAAATCCTACACAGGACTCTTTACTGAAAATGTTCAAGACTGACTCAAAAAGCTCCAAAGCTCAAAAATATATACTTCATTTGCATGATTATCACAAAGTGTCTGTGCTTGCAGTCTTTTCTTGAATATAAACAAATTCAGTATTTTTTCTTATATATTTTAGATTTATAAATAAATTTACCTTTTCTGAGTCATAGTTTGGCCAGAGGTAATTTTCCAAGTATTGACTGAACTCTAGTACCATGATACGACGCACAGCAAACCTAAAGATAGAACATGATTAATAAAAAGAATTAGCTGTCAGCATCAAGTAAGTTGCTAATAGAAAGGGTACTTTGTAAGTTTATTTTATTATTGCTCTGTATTATTTTTCTCAAAAAACATAGAACAGGTAAGTTTTGGGACAAATTAAGTCTGAAAATGGTAAGTGTTTGGAAACAAGCATTAAAGTAATCCCTTCCAGTTGGTCTAGTGCATGCATACCAGCACTCCATAAAATGGGAAATTTCTGGAAGCTGAAAATTCATGCAACAACATGAAATGAAAAACTTAATTTTCATGTATGTTTCATCTTATAGCCCAATGCCTACTTTAAAGGGATCAAGTTCCTTTGAGGAGGTAAACTCAATTCTCAGTTGTGGATGCCCTACATGCTGTGAAGAGGAAACCTACAAAAAAAAATCTAATTCATTTCCTAAGCATTGTTACATGCCTCACAATGAGTGTTAAGGCATAATCAGGTACACTTAAAGTTGGTGATTATAAAGCAATCAATATTTTGGGAATTAAACGACCAATTACTAAGTACAGGTAGCTTCGAAATCCCAAATGATTCCTGTCTGACCTAAATGTTCGCAATTATGATTACAACATTAGCTGGAAGAGTAATTTTTTTTAAAGATCCTGAATGAAGTTTAAAAAAACTTTTAACCCTAAAAAGGCCGGGTTATTTTTGCCATCTCACAGCCAGGGGAAAGGGGGAGGCTGATTAGGCCCACCCCATCCAGTGAGAATTCTCAAAGCGCGCCAGTCGAAGCGATGCGTCGCATATAATGTTCTTGCACATACGCAGTGTGGGATGCTTATCTATTTCAGTGTATCTGTAATTTTCACCAATTAATGGTCTTTTTAATTTATATTAATTAATTATGCTAATTATTGCATTAAATCAACATCACATTTTGCTCTAAATCATTTTGAAATTAAGGCTCTAGAATGCTAATTCTCGTGTAAATATTCTTTGTAGCATTCCTAACGATTGTACGTGAAAAAAGTCTGGTATCTAATTCAATTTCTTAGTATTTTATTATTTTTGGAATTCTTATGTATTTCGTTGTTTTTCGACTTAAATATTTTATTGTTTTTTGTTTGGAATACTTCAGTCATTGATTATCTCTGAATATTACAGCAATATCAACTAAAATAATGGCTAAAAACCATACTGAAATGTGATTTTAGCATGAAAAGCCATTTCCCATATGGTTTATACACAAATATAGAAAATCTCCGGTTTTTGAGCCTGCGCTGCATTACACAATGTTGCGCAACTTCCGAACCGTAAGCTCAATTTTATTCAAAATAGCTTTAAAAAGTTGCGTAAGATGTTAGAGAAAAAAGTCATAAATGCACGGAGCGCGGCATTGTTTTCAGCGACATGACCGCGCGAAACCTCGAGGGGGGCTAATTAGCCACCCCCCCCCCTCCGACCCTTTTAGGGTTAAGTTAAATGAAGTTATTAAGCGTCTGAAAGATGACAGTGATCCTACCTGTTTTTCAAGAGTTCTTTCTTGTAGACATCTTCAATGACCTATCATGGTAAACAGACACATAGTAATAAAGGCATGAGATGCAGATCTATCAACAAATTATACAGAGATAAATAGAGATCCCTGCACATTTACTAATAATGCAGATCAACTTTATGAGATGGCTTGTATGTCCAAGAATAATAATTATCCTCTCTCCCTTTGGTCTCTCCCATTGCTTTCAAATAGTTTTTATTTGCAAATACTTTGTGAACATTGGAAAAGTGAAAATGAAAATTTAGTCATTTCTCAGCAACTGCTTATAATGGGTATCACAACATCTAACATTGAGATTGAACAATGAATTACATGTACGACAAGTCAGCATCATTTTCAATCACTATAATAGATGTGTACTTCCCACTGTGAATGTTCATTAATAAATCTTATGCAGTAAAATAACAAGCAACTGGAGATAAGAGACTGTCATGTCAGCAAAGATCAAGTTGGCAGAAAATTATACAAAAATTTCAGACACTTCTGATAACTGTTTTCTTAATATTTTTCATTATTTTTATCTTGAATTCACTTACATTAGGATCATAAGCCAAATGTGGTGTGGGACTGTTGGGAGCCCAGAACCGGCTGCCAAGCTGTGTTAAGAAGTCTGCATTTAGCTGCTGCACTGTAGGAGCAAAGCCCTTCCCTTTCTGTTTGCTACTCATCTAAAAATGATATAAATGTAAAAAAACACAAGATGAATCCTCGACCGAGCACAGTCGAAATATATGCCTCCGCCATTGCCAGATCAGAAATAAGTGACATATTCATCTATCTATTTTCCTTTAATAGGTAAATACATCTTTGACCTTAACATTGACCTTGCAACCACAAACCTCTGTTACCCTTGACATCTGACAGAGGTACTTCATAATCGACTACCCTTAAGATTGAAGCTTACATCTCAATTGGCTCTTAAGATATCTCAATAATGAACTCAATACATGGAATTTCACATTTTGACCTCTATGACCCTTCACCTTTGACCTACATAAACCATAATCTAATCAGACCATCTTCATATAGTGATACATACTAACTCTAAGTTTGAAGCTGATACGTCAATTGGTTCTTAAGATATCGCGATAACGAACTCAACACATGGAATTTCACATTTTGACCTCTATGACCCTTGACCTTTGACCTACATAAACCATAATCTAATCTAATCAGACCATCTTCGTATGGTGTTACATACTAACCCTTAGTTTGAAAGCTGATATGACAATTGGTTCTTGAGATATCGCGATAACGAACTAAATACATGGGATTTTACTATTTACCTCTGTGACCCTTGACCTTTGACCTACATACTCCAAAGTCTAATCAGATCCTCGTCCTATGGTAATACATACTATCCCCAAGTTTGAAGTTGATATCTCAAGTGGTTCTTGATATATCGCGATAACGAGCAAGCGGGACGGACGGACGGACGGACGGACAACCCAAAAACATGATGCCTTCGGTGGCGGAGGCATAAAAATGAATGCAGATGGCTGACATGGTCTTTAAAAAAATTTAACATCTTTCACAACTGCATCTAATGCCACTATTTCTCACATTAACCATCAAGAATGGTAACTTAATTTTTCGTAATTAAAATCTTCTCTTTTATTTTTTTACTTAGTATTAGGCTACTGAATTACTGGGTGTTCTTTTCACTATAAAAGTACTGTATTTCAATGAAGTTGGGGGCAAAAGTGTGACATGATAGTCAAAATTTCAAAACTGCTAAATAATGCATACATGTATATCGTTTCTATTAGGCAAACAACCCCCTTCCTAAAAAAAAAAAGAAACAAGATCTTTGTATCTTTTTCAGGGCATAATTGGCGGCGATGCATGTGTGGATGGGTTATTTAAAAAATATCCATGCTACATGCAAATCAAGACAATACTTAAATATTCAGTGATTCATATTATTTCTCATTTTCTTTGGGTTTTAAAAGGGCAGGACATTCAGAGAGTTTAGACCTAATATTTCTGATATAAAAATAGATGGCTTTTAATATCTTTTAAGTTAATAAGATACATGTATGTAGGTATTGGGCCCTTTCCACTTCCAGAAAATTTAACTCTTGGGACTATCTCAATTAAATTTTATTATTATTAATGCCGCTCTGTGACGTACGGGACCAGACAAATTGTTTATTTTTTAAATCATTAAAATTCTGTGAATCTAAACTTTACCAGGATTTCTAATGATCACATATCCACTCAATATGGAACCAAATATTAATCCCCAAAAAACATAATTTTTCAAACAAAACATTTTGTGTAAATGGGCAATTCCATGAAAAATGATACCCAAGGGTGAAAAAATGAAAAGAGAGAAAACAAATTTATTTTAATCTGTTAAGTACTAGGAAGGGTTATATCAACAAGATATAATAAAACAAATTGTTGCCCAAGTCAGAAAACATATTTTTTCAGCTGTTGACAAAAAGTGTTTTCAGTGCTTTTTGCATATTTGTTCTCAAGTAAAAATGTCACCATAAAATGACTTTCAGGTGATTATTTTTATGTTATGATAAAGCTCATGACCCATTTATACATCATCCAACAGGATTTTGGGAAGGAAAGAAATATTTTCTGAAGAATAGCCATTTCAAACTTTATTCTTGATTCCATCACACTTGAAGTGTAATGTCCGTAACGTTTTAGATACATAAGTTTGATAGCACCCTGTGTTTTTGGTCCAATTTTGTTGCAAAATTCAAATGCAAAGCTAAAACATGTTATCTCACAACATATTCAGAGGTTTTTTATAAATTTTTCATAAATTCATGGGAAAAAGCATTACGGACATTACACTCACATTGCGTTACGGACATTACACATTATTGTAGCAAAGATGAGAATGCATACGATTGCAGGATATTGTTTTCATTCTATACTTCAATAAATAGATTCTGGCCCTAATAGTAACATTAATTTGTAACATTACAGAGTAATTTTGAACATTTCTTTAGTCAATTAATTAAAACCTGTAAACAATGAATGCATTCACTACAAGCCGTACTCTGAAAAAAAAACAAATAGAGCAAGCTTGGGTAGACACATCTTAAGTGACACTGGACGACAAAGAGGAGGATGAGGAAAAGGTGTAACCACATGCATCCTTCTTTGACAACTGCATACTATAGGATATTTTGTTCATGTGGGGTTTCAGAGAAGACAAAATTTGTAAGTACTTTGTCGCACAAATGAGAAAGATTCATACTGATGGGTACACAATGAAGCTTTTGAAGAGACAAAGATTCACAAAATTTCTTTGTATACAGTGAAGAAGAGGAGTCATTATCTTAATGACCTTTTGAATTTGAAAAAATGTCTTAATTGTAGTGTCTGTAACGCTGGAACTGCCAAATAGCAAAATTGCAAAAAAGCGCATGTGTCACGTACGGAACATGACGTACATTACGGGAAGCATTTTGCCCCTCTACAAAATAAATGGGAAATGCAAATATGGCACTTAAATCAGTTAAAACTTGGATTCAAAAATATAACTGAATGAACATGTAATTCTCTATTGATCTTTATGATTACATGTAGTATTGGGAGTCCATTTGTTCATGAAAAAATCAAGATCAAGGTATTTCCTTAATCATATTTTTAATTGATTACTTGCGCACTGTGTTGTACAATATAATGTAAAGCACACTTTCTTTTCATTTAAAAATTACTTGTGTATTTTGCCAAATCAAAATATTGATGTTATATCTATTGTTGAAACACAATGTATGTTAAATCATTGTGGATCAAGTATGAAATGCAGGCACGTATCCAGGATTTGGCACCCCGGGGGGCCCGATGTGATTTTGATTTTGGCGCCCCAGTGGTGGATCCAGAAAGGTACATCCTATTTTTTTCTCACGTTACACCTGGCGAGTCAAAAGGTACACTAAAAAAATGTCACGTCACGCTGGCCGAGCGATAAGCGGGGGTAACAAAGGCCATACATCAGCCATAGAGGTAGGTTTAAGAAGTCAATCGCTCAAAATCATGTCCATTTTTCCGTTTTACATTTTTTTTTTTTTTTTTTTTTAATATTTTGCTCTTTTGGCGCCCCTCTAAGGTCAATTTGGGCGCCTACCCGGGGGCCCGGGCCCGTAAAGCCCCCCCCCCAGAATACGTGCATGAAATACAATCCAGGAATAAACCTGCATTGGTTTTTTGTCAGTAACGCCAATATCAATATTATGTGCCTGTGACACACAGAATTTGAGCAGGACTCTGGTTTAAATTTAAAGTGAACATGAAGGCATATCACGTCAGAGTGTACTGTAAAAACAAAATTCTTCAATCTGCTTTTAAAATTTACAGAAATTTTGCCTTGTAAATTTACTTTTCATCAAGCAACTACCATAATATGTAAATTTCTAATTTGTGACCACACACTTTGGACTGGACCTAATTTGCTTAATTAATCAATTTCACTTGATCAACTATTTTTTTTTTTTTTTTTTTTATTGAAATGTAATGTCCCTTACGTCACACCACCGATTTAAAATTATAAAAATGAGCTGTTTGGCTACATTGGAAATAAGCCTCAACAGGGTCGCGTGTAAAAACGATGAAAATGAAAAATAAACACAAAGCAATGCATTAATCATACAAAATATCCACATAGCAGAATTGGAAATGCTGAAGACATTTTTTCTTGGTGCGCATTCTATAGTGGGTTATAATTCGGCTAAAGTAAAAGAATATTGCAATGAGATGTTATGACAAATATATTTTTAAAGAAAATTAATAATATCATGATTAAAAATAATAATCAAGTACTTCCATTAGTGATAACAATATTTCACTTGATCTAACAAGATTCAAATAATTCTAAAAAGCATGTTAAATTTTCGCAGGGAAATTAAAATAAATCGATTAAATTCACACTAATTTTGTATATGAAAGGTGGGTAATATATTTTTGGAAACTGTACTGGAGCTTATTAGAAAAGTAGTGTCATTTACTAATCTAAGCTGTTATTCTGAAACTTAGAAATTAGATCTAATGTCAAACAAAACATGACTGAGCTTTTAATAGAGAAAGAATATACAGCTATTGTCAATAAAAGGATTCAATTTTATATTCTTATCCCTGACCACGCCTGTCCCTACAAGGACAATAAAAATAATATACATCAGGCCTAAAAATTCGTGCCGGGTGGCGAGAATCTGTTTGGATTCTCGCAGTGGTGACCCGCGAGAATCTAGAATTCTCGCAAATATCGAAGAGTCGGGAATGGTCTGGATTCTCCTCGCAAGACTTGCGAGAATCTTTTTTTTTTTTCTGTATACATGCAGTTTCTATTGCAATAAATTTTTTTTAAAATTATCTTTCACATTCTCTAAAAATCATCACTCTATATACATGTACTAGTATGTTCAAATTTGTTTTTTTCAAATGGTTTTAATTCAACCAAACAAACAGTCTAAAGACAACAAGAGGTTGATTCACAATAAAATTATATACATGTTAAACCAATGTGATATAAAGATTTTATATAATAATGGATATAAAAATATATGAAAGACATATTAATCAATCATGATATGAAATAATACTGTATGTAACAAAGACATGTACTGGCAACAAAAATATTGCACATAAATAATGAGCTGTAAAAAGTAAGATGTTATTCTAAAGCAGATTAACAAAAATAGCACACATATTAAAAAACATAGTTTAAATATACAGTCTGTGTCAAATAAAATGGTACAGTTTGGAAAACATTTTTTATATAGTATGAAGATTAATAACAACCTAGTATTGTTTGGTAATTTTCATAAAGCAGGAAAATCAGATTTTCTTCTGCAATTTTTCATCACATTTGGTGCAGTATTTTTTGAAGATATGACTAATTTTCTACAATCAAGAAAACCATTTTTCGCACGCCGTCCCATGCCTTTGTGTATGATTTCGCATAATGACCGTGAATTCGGCGCTCCAGAACAATGACGTGCGTAATTTCGATTTGTTTCTTGTCGCACAAAACTTAGCATAACTTTTGTTTTACGAAAGCAAATTAATCAGGACAAAGCGCATCAAGCAAGAAAAATCTATTGGCTTTAATTTGATACCACAAACACATATAATATTAAAAGATTTCACACCTAAATATTTTTTTCCCCGACTGTACCATTTTTTTTGACACAGACTGTTATAAACATTGCCTAGTTCCATGTGCAAAAAAATGATACCTTTAAATGGGAATGGATCATGTTCATTTGCAACAAAATTTGTTGTGTCAAGTTGTGAAATTGCTAATCGTTTGAAAACAACTCGCTAAAAGGCGCATATCGCTCTTGAAACACGTCGCCCTGTTTTTGGAGGTGAATTGAATTTGTCCGTGGGCGAGTTGTCTACAGTTCGCATCACGTTGCTATAACTCGCCGTACGTATCGCTTAATTAATATGATTGGTTATATTTTATGTAAACAATGTGTCAACTACCAATCATCGGCTCCGTAACAAAACGTATGTTTTCCATCGAATAATATCGACCGGCGCGCACACAGAAATAGATATTACGTACCGTAAGAAAAGTAAATAGTAAGTTTTGTTAGTCGCCCATAATTTTATGCTGTCCCTCCGGTGTACCATACATGTATTTTTGTGTTAGTTATAGCCGGGTTGAGGCCAGATTTAAGTTGTGTTTGCGGATAAATCGATCTAAACCCAACTTTTTTGTTTGCAATTTGTAAATAAATGTGAAGCCTGTATGCATGTAGAATATGGTAAATCGTCGATTTTTTTTGTTGCCAAATCGTAAATTGAGTGATTGAATTTGAAAACTTCATTTTTTTTTTGTCAACCTCGACCTTCACCTGACGCGAATCCACTTGGATTCGCGCTGTACGGACCCGACGGAATCTCCAAGCGAATCGATTCGCGGATTCGCGTCGAATTTTTAGGCCTGTACATGTTTGAAAAGCTTAAATATCATTCCTCTCTGGGCGTGTGAAAGAGAGCGACGGGACTCAGAAGCTTCAAAAACAAAGGGCGGTTTTGAAAGACACCATAAGGCCCTTGTAGATCCTCCAGTTTCAAAGACTACCACCGTGCATGCCGCTTTGTGGACAGAATACCGGTCCGGGACGCATCCGAATTTGCGAAGCGCGCTACCCTATATTAATTAGGGTAGCGCGCCAGTATTCGGTGCCTTAAGGGGAAATGGGCGATAATATGAAAACTTACCTCCTTTATCTTGACGATCCACCCACCAGAAGAACGTAAAAATTCTACTCTAAAATATTATCAAATCACTTTAAAATATTTAATTATGGCTAAAAAAATATCGCTGATAGAATGAGGAGATGTTTTCCGCCCGGCAATTGGTTTTGCAGAAATAGTATCCGGTTACGCCATGGTTTCCCTATGTGTTCGATCGCGCAGACTCAAAACTCACGATGCGAGGCATCACAACACAAAAACTGCGATAATGTGTAGGTGCCGCCCTCAATGTCTCGCTAAAACCGAATTGTGGCTAACGCCCTCTCTTGACAAGGGTGTGTGGTTTTTTTAGGATTGCAAAACCTGTGGGCGGATGATGAAAAAGTTATGATTGACCCTGCATAAGTGTAAGTGGCTGCTACGCGAAGGTTAAGTGGAAGTTCCCCGTCATTCTCATACCAATTCATCGGTAGCAGCACAACAGCATTTCTTCACAACGCAACCCGGAAGAGCGGCCAAACCCGTTAGCGTTTCGCTAAGCATGCTACATGCTAAGAAACGCTAAAGTGGAAATATCTCCGTGATGACGTCCAATTCAGAGTAAGTTTGCAATCTCGTTTTATATTTTGATTGTGTGATTTTATGTGGATGATGAATGTTTGATGATTGTTTTGTGAAAGTTTGAAGGCTCGATGTGTTTGGTGATCTTTTGTGAAAGGTGCTTGAAGTAGCTGCTGATTTAGTGATTAGGCCTACCGGGACGGAAACCGGGCACTGGGCGCGCTACCATAGGCCCTACCACGTATGCACCCGAACATTCTGAGCCCACGACCTACACTACAGTCTCGCGATTGCGTTTTATGAATTGCTTTATATGTTTTTAAAATAAAGACTTATACGTACCGTTTTCTAGATGACTTTGGTTGTTGACAAATCTAGATATTCATTACATCTGTGTTGGTCATCTGTTTTTTCCTTCAAAATGAGTAAATTTAGACTTGAAATCTTGAATTTGAAAGATAACGACACAACACGTCTAGGTTAAACTTCACATGCTGTTATTCAAAAGAACATATGAAGGGCGGAAACACGAAATAACGCCTTGGGATGGATTTAGGGTAAAAGGTACTACTTCCGAGATGTACTTTTGCATTCCATTCTGATTATAAATCGCTGACCGATATATCAAACTGAGGAGCAAGCAAATAGATCTAATTAAAAAAATTTTGTAAAAGGAGAAGAAGAAGAAAAAATAAATAATAAAACAATAAACCAGAAAGAAAAGAAAAAAAAGAAAAGAAAACATTTGATAAAAAATGGGGAAAAGGGAAGAAGGGAGAGAGAGAGATTGCGGCAAGAGAGAAAGAAGAAAGTGCAATGGGAGGAAAACGAAGAGACAGAAAAAGATTGAGGAAAAGAAAAACATATAGAGAAAAAGGGAAAGAGATGAAAGAGAGACGAGAGAAAAAAAAGGAAGAAGACTTGGAAAGAGAGAGGAGAGAAGAGAAAAAGAAGAGAAAGAAAATCATCGAGGAAAAAGGAAGATGAGAGGATGAAGAAAAGGAGAGCTAGAGAGAGAGAGAAAGAAAAAAAGGGAATGGAGACCAAGAAAAAAAGCTTTTAAAAAAATACAAAGGGAGAGAGAGAGAGGAGGGAAAAAAAAAGAATGAGAAAAGTATTTGATGGAGAAAAATAAGGGAAGATATAAGGGTGTTTCCATTACCTGCTACCCTAGCTACACTTCCAATTTCTGCTATACAACCTTTTTCGAATTTGGACTCGACCATTTATCGTCCGTTTCTGTGATTGGCTATTTTGCTTCAACGGCAATGAATAATATATATCTGCCATCCTTTCCTTGGCATGTCGATGACCTAAGTTGTTTTGAATTAAGTTTCCTACACCGATCCCCCCTCTCGTAGACCACATCGCCGGCGGATTCTTGTTTCTTTTTGTGTCCAACATTTACAAATAACGTGACATATGTGCAAGACTCCAGATAAAAATAAGCAAGGTCGTTGACGCTACTCGGCATGTGTAATTTACATTTAAACAGATGCCAGATAACAATGTTTTTGATCTGGATCTGCGCGACGGATATTCAAATATCAGAATCGTGACATGTCAGCAACGAAAGCAGCACGGAAGCGATGGGAAGAAATTTAAACAAGCCCAATTTTCGACCATTCGTAAAATTGATAAAAAAGGGGCATTTTAAGGAAGAAAATTAAGCGGGAGCGGGACGGGAGGGGGTTGTATAAGACTGGCCAGTCTTTACATACAAGGATTATATAATTTAAGAATCAAGATCAATGACAAACCATAGTCTAAATTATTAGTCACAAAAACAAGGTCTTGTCAAGTTCATTGACGGGCTCATTTTACACACTCTTATTTTTAGGTTGTTTTTCTGTTTTTCAATAAGTGAATGACAGTCATGACGTCAGAAAATCAAACTCACAGAAGAAGAAGAAGGAAGAGAGCTCGTGACGCTGCTGATTGCGCTGTCGCTTTCTCACGACAACAAACCTTGGTATTTTGTGTTACGCTATTATGGCCAACGTCTCCCGAATATCAACATTTAAGAACGATCGAAAGCATCTAGACGGCCCTTATTATTACAGATAATTGATTGAAACATGATAAATATATGAATAAAGAGAAGACAAAGCGTTTACAGATCAAAGGATTGCAGTTTAAAAAATCCTACGAAGTTCGTATCGTATTTTTTACGCGGTGACGTTTATCGCCACACACAGGAGTACACGCACACAAAATTACATTCCTTCTTATGCAAAATACATTTATCAGGAAAAGGTGGCGATATATTATATATTCATGAAGCAAAACATAGCCAATCACAGTAAACGGGATAAATGCGTCTGAGTCCAAATTGAAAAGGTGTATTAGCAGAAATTGGAAGTTGTAGCAGGGTAGCAGGTAATTGGAAACACCCGAGATATAAAACAAAAAAGAAGAATGAAAAGAAGAAAAGTGAGGAGAAAAAAAAGAAGAGGAGAGAGAAGAAAAAGAAGTAAGA
>CALNVZ010000174.1:21317658-21343638 GCA_940671915.1 Paracentrotus lividus
GGCGCCCCGAAAAAGAAAAAGCGGAAAGAGGGAAAGAAAAAAAAAAGAAAAAAAAGAAAAAAAAGCAGAAAAGGAATGAAGGGGGGGGAAAAGAGGAAGGAAAGAAAAAAAAAAAAAAAAAAAAAAAAAAAGAGAGAAAAGAGTGAGAGGGAGAAAGAGAAAAAAGGGAGGGGCGCCCTTTAAAAAAAGATTGGGGCCCCAAATCGACAGTAAACTAAGGCGCCAAATTGACCTAAACTAGGGGCGCAAATCGTACCTTAAGATTTAGCGGGGGCGCCAAATCGACATTTAACTACGGGCGCCCGAATCTGAGCTTAAACGACTAGGGCACCAAATACCTAAACTTAGGTGGCGGGCGCAAGTGACCTTAAATTTAGGGGGGCGCCCAAATCGACATTTAACTACGGAACGCGCCCGAAATTGAGCCTTAACATAGGGGGCCAAATTACGCTAAATGAGGGGCGCCATTGATCTAAACTTAGGCGCCGAATCGATCTTAACTAAGTAGGCCGCACAATTGACCTTAATTACGGGGGCGCCAAATTGACCTTAAAACCTAAGGGCGCAAAATTGAGCTATAAACATAGGCGCAAAATTGACCTGCCAACATAGGTGGGGCACCGAATCGACCTTAGATTTAGGAGGGGCCCCAAATCGACCTTAAATTTAGGGGGCGCCAAATCGAACTTAAATTTAGAGGGGCGCTAAATCGAACTTAAACTTTGAGGGGCGCAAAATGATCTTAAACGTTAGGGCGCCAAAGTTAGCTCAAATGTAGGGGCGCTAAAATAATCTGAAACTTAGGGGGCGCTGAATTGACCTGAGACTTAGGGGCGCCGATTTGACCTGAAGTTATGGGGCGCCAAATCGATCTTAAATTAAAGGACGCCAGATTGAGCTCAAATGTAAGGGCGCCGAATTGACCTGAGACTTAGGGGTGCCAAATTAATCTTAAACTTAGGGGCTCCAACTATATCCTAAACTTAGAGAGGGGTGCCGAATTTACCAGAAACTAAGGGGCCGAATTTTTGTTTATTTTATTCCATGCCTCCTGGTTTGTAAATATATACATAGCAAAATTTTCGCTCGCGCTTCGCGCTCGCATCATCTTTTCCCATTGAGTTATTACACTGTGTTCCTGAGAAACGCATAAAATGTCCTGTTTTCTAATCATTCGAATACATCAAAATTTTCGTTCCCTCTTCACACACGCCTATGTTTTTTTTGTTTGTTTGTTTGTTTTTTTTTATTTCAAATTGATCTTTAACTTATTAGCTGCACCAAATTTAGCTCCAAGTACGGGCGCCAAAATGACCTGAAACTTATGGGGGCGCTGAATTTAAGTTAAGGGGGCGTCAAATCGATTTTTAAAATTAGGGGCGCCAAATTGAGCTTACACGTATAGGGCGCCCAAATGATCTGAAACTAAGGGGCGCCGAATTTACCGAAACTAAGGGGGCAACAAATTGGTCTCTAAAATATGGTCTCTATCGAGATAGAGCAAAATTTCAAAATTCATGCATCCGGTTTTGTATATTCATAGCAAAATTTTCGCTCGCGCGCTTCGCATATTTTTTTTCCAATGAATTATTACATTGTGTTCCTGAGGACCGCTTGAAATGTCCTTTTTTCTAATCATTCGAATCCATCAAAACTTCCGTTCGTGCTTCTCGCTCGTCCGTGTTTTTTTCTCTTACCAGAATTTACGTTATGGGATTCTAACCAACATAACATTTCAATTTATTTTAATTTCACGTTACATTAATTTTTGCATTTCAAATTGACCTTAATCTTAGGGGGAGCCGAATTGACTTGAAGTTAAGACGGTGCCAAATTGATCTTAAACTTAGGGGCGCCAAATTAAGCTTAAACGTAGGGGCGTCAAATTGACATGAGACTTACTTATGCCAAATTTATCTTATACTTAGGGGCTCCAACTTTATCCTGAACTTAGGGAGGTGTGCCGAATTTACCTGAAATTAAGGGGCAACAACTTGGCATTTAAAATATGGTCTCTAAAATTTTTAATTCCCCCTGGTCTGTATATACATAACAAAATTTTGGGCTCGCGCTACGCGCTCGCATCATTTTTTCCCCAATGAGTTATTATATTGTGTTCCTGAGAAACGCATACAATGTCATGTTTTCTAACCATTCAAAGACATCAAATTTTGCTCGCGCTTCGCGCTCGCCTGTGTTTTTCCTTTTACCAGAATTTACATTATGGGATACTAATCATCAAGATATTTAAATTTATTTGAATACACGTTACATTTATTTATGCATTTTCAAATTGACCTGAAACTAAGGGGCACCAAATTGATTTTAAACCCAGAGACATCAACTTGACCTAGATCATGCATGTATGGCGCCAATTCAATCTAAAATTTAGGGGGCGCCAAATGATCTTATACTTAGTTGGCGCCAAATTGAGCTTAAACTTAAGGGCGCCAAATTTATCTTAAACTTAGGGAGGGAAGCAGAATTATAGATAGATAGATTAACAGATAGATAGATAGATAGATATTCATCTTTCTTTCATATGTAAAATTACTGGGCAACATATTGGTCTTTAAATTATGGAGGCCAAATGATCCTAAACTTCTGAGTCTCTATTACAATAGAGCAAAATTATTCGCTCTGCGCTTCGCGCTCGCATTATCCAATGAGATTATGCATTGGTGTTCTGAGAATGCATTAAATGTCACGTTTCAAGATCATTCCATACACCAATTTTCCGGCTCGCGCGTTCACGTCTATCACGGCCGTTAGGCCTATAGTTTGTCTGGCGGGGGGGGGGGGGGGGGGCGCCATATTTTGAAAAGTACACAGGGGCGCCAAAATCACGTCGGGCCCGGGGTGCAAAATTATGGATAGCGCTGCTAATCGGACACAGAATGGGTTAAATGACCCTTCAAAGCGTTTAAAATCGAAAAATGGTTTGTTTTCGTAGACTATAGTCAATGATTTCTTGATCATGTTGATATTCCCCGACGGCAAGAACAAAATGAGACGGCAACAAAAAAATGCGTAGAGTCCAGTCGAGCTCTGCCTTTGATTGTCATCTAAATTATCTCCCGGAGGGTTTGCCTAATGATGAAAAGTGGTGGATTGAATAGGCATGCCAGAATACTGATGCGATAAACACTTATTTATGAAAAATAATCCTTGATTACCGTGATGTTATGCTGGGGGAGCAACTTTCCCTTTCACGTATGAACCTGTTGACAGAAATTTCATGATGAAGCCAATATAAGAGATAAAAGGCAATCATAAAAGAATCATGGCTATCATAATGGTAGGTTTATACATTTATTTTCCACGCTTCAAGTATAGCCTACACATCTGAAAACAAATTGTTAAAATGATTAGGTTGATAGGCAGCTGCATATGTGCCATTGATATGTTGAGTCAATATATTTGATTACTCTTGTCAGGGATGACTGTTTTCAGGTGAAACATGGCTATAGAAAATAGTTAAGATACGAACAAATACTAATATAATGATTTCTAAACTAATCTGTTTGTATGCGGTTGAATTAATTTATCTTTTAAAAATAAACAAAGTAGTTTTTGATTTGACATGTTTATCATCTGATTCTAATTTCGTGCATACTTTTCAACCTAAGGTTGTTCTTGACCATCTTAAGGTTGTCATGGTAACAAGAATAAACGATAAATCATGATTTAATGGTCGTGAGTTACCCTACCTGGCGGAGGACTTCAGGGAATGAAACTACAAGGTACAATGTAATGCTATGATTATCAGATTGTGCCATCACGTCTGATGACACACACCTATTGTTTTGCATTTCGATTAGACGTTTCGAACTTTCGCTATCCAGAGAAAGGGACATTTAAACTTTAATCCAAAATAACTAAAAGGAAAATATATTTGCTGTGTCCACTTCTATAATGCCCTCCGAAAGGTCGAAAACATGGAGGTAGTATCTCTGTTGGATATTTCATAATGGGCCTGTTGATTTCCACAGGACATTGAATTTGACGAATACCATTCCCCTAGAGATATTTCTGATTGACCATGCTTTTTTTCTTGTGTACTGTATTTAATTATAGTAGCCTGATATTTTCTACGTCAAGACAAGGTTTAATAAATATTGTTAAATAAGAATAAGTGAAGCTCACGAAATTCGATATGGTCTCTTCTCACCTTGACCACAACCTGGCATTTTATTGTTGTTATTGTCTAAAAGCTGTAATTTTTTTTTTTTTTTTTTTTTTTTTAGTACTGAATCACAAGCAAACGAAATAATAATTCCACTCATACATGTTTGATTATATGAATATAAACTACTTAAAAATATCTACGTAGAAAAACATTTTTTAAACCATTAGGAGTAGGATTGTCGTATAGATCCGCTATCGCATTTTTTTATTCATAACTTATAAAATGCATTATAGCTATACGCATAGGCCTACTCATTGTTTTTGTTTTAAGCTGTGGTATATAGCTTTGATATATAAACCTGAAAAATAATTATTTAAACTTCAAATTCACTTTGAGATAAAATTATTATTAATTATAGAGTTATTATGATAAAATACAAATCACTTGGAAATGACATCTAAAAACCATTAGAAATGTGCATAATGATAATAGCCTAATACTCTTAAGAATTATCAAATATCGGGGTCCTGGCAAATTAGATATGTTCTTTTTCATATAAAACAACTTTACAGACATTGATGGGTAGGGACATTTCAGGATGATGTCTTCTATGGATATGATTTTTCTGATATAAATGATCAAAATCTATTTAGAGGATCGTTCGAAAAGCCATTTTGAAAGAAAGTGATATCTCTGCTCTGTCAAATTCCTTTCTTCTTCTTCTTCTTCTTCTTCTTCTTCTCCTTCCTCCTCCTCTTCCTCTTCCTCTTCTTTTGCAATGATAAACATGTAAAAAGATCATGTCACGACCATTATTATTATTATCTTTTAGTATTATTTATTTATTTTTTATTTTTTGTAGTTGGAGTGTTTTATAAGAGACCAATGTAAACGATATTATTCAATTTTCCAAAACTATACCCCAGCTTGTTTATTTAATTGTATTTAAATACTTTACATTTATAGTACTCTTACATTTCTTATTTAAACAAAAATCAAATGAGTTATCTGACCCTAAGATAGGACGGTTTTAATAAAATGTCAGAAGCACGATGGAGAAACGTAACCACATACATTTCATCTATGAAAATGTTTTTAACTGGATCCCGATGCCTTATTGGAACTAAAAATTGCCTCAGGTATTTGTAAAATCACATCCACTCTTTGTTATCGATAATCTTAATGTTTGGATTTTCTTTTTAATAAAGTAATTTAAATATAATGTTTTCCAGGATAGTTTACCTTACGGAAAATGTAATATCAATTATTCAATTTAATTGAATTTTTTTTTTCTGTTCAGAAACATACTCCGTTTTATAAACTGGTTGTAATTCTGCATTTTGGCTTCCCATTTTCAACATTGTCAATGAACCATTCAATATAAAATGATAATAATATACCAATGGCAAATATGATATGTTTATTATTTTTTTATTCTAAAAGTTTTTAGAATAGGTTAGAAAATTACACCTTTTTATATTTGATAAAGGGACTTATTTTATATATACTTTATTTTAAGAATCTTTACTAATCCTGTGTTATGATTGGTTGAATATACAGGCATGTTCTGAACCATTCTCGCTAAGCAATCCATAGCCTTTTCCCTTTTTACCGGTGTACTAGTAGTTCATTTATATAATTCCTTGTTACGTCATTTTGCCACGATCCCAATTGTTACGTATTACAACGTATTACACGCGGCTAGTTTCGATTTAGGCAAAGGCACGCAGGGGAAATCAGTTATACCCCCGTCACACTGAGCTCGTTCCTACTACGTCCTTGCAAATTTTGCTGAACGGGCATAGTCTGTGTGTAAACTGAGTGGACGTAGTAAATACTTCTTACGATCTGTTTACGAACTTCATGGACTAGCTCGGTCGGATTTTCAAAAAAGTGTTCAAAAAATCGGGCGGCCATCTCGTCCTAAAATTTAACGGGGTGGCAACGTACCTGAAACGAGATGGACGTACTACAAACGAAATTGCCGTACTTCAATATCTCTAAAGATGTGCTAGGACGTCTTACAAACGAGCATTGTATATTCATTATTCAAGTTCTAAAATTAAACGTAGTGACAACGTTCCTTAAACGGGTAGGACTTACTCTGAACGAGAAGGACGTACTACGAACATGGTACCTAACTTTTATCATGCTGCGCATAGGCACTTTTAGTGACGGTTTGGACGTGCTACGAACGGTATAGAGCGAACGAGCCGTTTACTCGGTCTGAACTGGATAACAACGTATTGCGGATGCGATAAAGACGGAATTGACGTAACGAGAACTATTTATGAACTGCCTAGTATCGTATTCAAGAAATTATTTTTCAAAGTTATAAGTTCCAACCCGACCAAAGCCCGTTCAGCATTTTTTTTAAAGAACGGGCAAGAACGTTATAGAACGTTTTAGAACGACCTCAGTGTGACGGCCCCCTAACAAATTGATAAAATAAAAGATGTTATCGGATCATGATCCGTGGATTCTGTATGAAAATTAGCGAAAATTTATTTTATAATGTCAGATATATGCCCATGAAGTTTTATATTTCCATAGATAAGTAGTTGGCTGTTTATTTGTTGTCCAGTTTTTATAAAACATTTATTTTTTGCTATATTCATCCAATAAAGCTTTCATATAAGACTGAAGTTATTCTCATCTTATGTCTTCTTCATAATATGGAACTTTCCAAACCCATGTGAAATCACAAAACAAATTATCCTGGCTTCTGATTTCTGCATGTCTTATAATGACAAGAGCTGTGGGAAATTCACCGAATATTTTGGTATGTGATTTCAAATACATCAAAAAATACTTAATAGAGCACGCTAGTTTTGAAACAATTTAATCAATTCTAATTACCACAATGCTTGAGAATGCTGACTCAGGCTGTACATGCATTTGTGGTAATGAGCACCGTCTATAATACGGTTGCCTAATCGGGTTTCACATTACTAATTTGTGTGCAGTTAATATAGTTGGGTGTTTTTCATCTCTCTTTTCGAGGTGCCTAATTGCACTTACTTCCTATTTGGTTAAGTTATATGGTTTCTTTATTACCATGACGACGTGAACGAAGAGGTTGTATGAGACTAGTTCATCGTGCCTTACACCAAGGATTATAAAGGGCTGAGAATAACACTCTCTTTCTCTCATTATATTTCATATTTCAGCCTTTCATGATGAGAGTCGGACATTCGTCTGGGTTTGTGTTTCATCGATAACATCTCTGATGCTTATCTCCTGGCTTTGTTTTTGATTTCGTACGCTTTTTTTTTAATTTGCATGGTACCGGGCGAACACGGTTGAGCGAGGAAGAACCGTTCTAGAGGGGGTAAACGATTTACTTGGTGTCAAAGGAGCGTGTAGGTTAAGATCTACCGTAGATTGCATGGGAAGAGTGTGTTATCGAAGAAGCTGCGTCAGAAGAATATGGATTTAGTTACGGAGACGTGGGCAAACGGAAGTTTTAGGCCTGATGAACCATTACCTGCTGATCTATACACGTCCGTGCTCTCTTACGAAGGTGACATTTGGGCAGGAATTTATTTGATAGTTATCTGTAAGTACTTAGTGAGGGTTCTTAACTCCTCATTTTTGCTTAGGTTGTCCTATTGCCCTTTAAGTTAAATGTTTTGACTATGAAAACTTTGATGGCTAACCATCATGTTATATATTCCTTATTTCAATGGAGGGGGTTGAATATGCAAAATATCACAATTAGATGGCCATTTTCGTGTAAAAAGTTGGAAGGGCTGCAATTTACCAAGCCCCAGCTGCGCAGTCTATTCATTAAAAGCAAAAATATAAGACAAGTTTCTATATCTGTTTGTTTGTTTGTTTGTTTGTTTGTTTTATTATTATTATTATTATTATTATTATTACTATTAAAAAAAAAGATTATCTCAGGTCCGAGTTTCTTAATCATTATTCAAAAGTTAACATAATGACTTTAAAAAGGAGTGTTTAAAACACAAATTGTAAAATGGGTTTAAAATTCATGGTGTTCTCCATGCATAATCAATATTCTGTATGACATGATAATCATACTCTCAATTTACTTTGATGAAAATGGTTAGACATATGATAAAGATGATTAAAAAATTCGTTGGTTTAAAAATGAAATTGGATTCATAAGTCTGGCGCACTATAACAGTGTGTTCATAAAATAAGGATAACAGTCATTTCAAAAGTACATGGTTTATTCTTGTGATTTGCTTACTAAAATACTAAGTAACTCATCAGCTTTAATTTGAGGCGTTGCTTACGTCCATATGGTAAATGGTCACAAAGTTAGGGTTCTTTGAAGGTGAAAGGTACAAAACCCGCTATTTTATTTTATTTTATTTTTTTTTAAATCGTTTTGGGGTTTTTTTTCACACAAAGTTTTAATAAAATGCAATCTCATTTACCAAACGACCTATCTCACTGGCAATGAGATGATTACTATGAGTCTCTTGAGTCGTGGAGACGTCGTGTGGTGACGTCTCCTGAGACTTCAGGGTGTCGTGGGTAAATCGAATAAAAGTTTTTTTTTAAATAAAATAAAAAATATAAATATAAAATATAAAAATAATAATAATAATAATAAAATGTATTTAAAAAAAAAAATCACTAGCATGTACCGACAACGACTCTGCGACGTCGTGGGTACTTAGGGGATGTAGCGGCAACCCCGCAGAGACTCCAGAGACTCATAATCGAGAACGCATCTCATTACCACCGAGAAATCTACTTTAGCAAAAAATATTGCATTTAATTGAAACTTGCTGAAAAGGACCCAATGACACTAACTGCTTTCAAAAGTTTTTTTTTCATACCCTACAAACCAAAAACTTGGAAAAAGTGGGTTTTGTACCTAAATATACCTTCAAAGGACCCTAACTATGTGGCCCATGACAGTTTGGACGTCAGCAATGTCTCAAATTAAAGCTGATGAGTTACTTAATATTTTAGTAAGAAAATCACAAGAATAAACCATGTATTCTTTGAATGACTAACATTTGAACTTCGGTTACCTTTTTTAGGAACATCACTGTATTATATTTTCGAACTTAGGAACCCTATTTCCTTTTCTGACTGACAAATCCTATTCCATACTCGAAAAAAAAACACGATCTTTGACATCAACATAATGTTCAGGCAACGCACTATTATCAGACCAAAGAACATTCAGATATTATAATAAACCTTCGGAACAACGAACTTATCATTTTTGGACAAAATACAACCAGTTTCGTGCTACACAAATTTAATTTCTATCAAAGCATTTTGGTTCACCATACTAAATTGCTGCGGTATCTATCTGTATAAGTCTACTTGTTAAGCGATGGCAATCACCCAATATGATGGGTATGTGTACCTAATCATCCTCTAAACAGTATGCCTCATCGGCACTGGGTAAATAGGCGTATATATGTCTGAGAGTATGATTAGCAGTGGAACACGTCCGCCAATTAATTTTTCCCACCACGTCCTTGTATTTCGCTTTTAAAAAGGGGGAGGAAGAAAAATCATGTTATCCGGAATAAAGAAATGTTTGTGGACACACTTATCTCTCCAAATACACTAATTCCTGTCGTGCATGTGGAATTTATATCGTCTGCTAATCTGTTAAGAATTCTCAAAATGCAAATTACTTTCTGTTTGAAATAACTTTCACAAGACAATCATATTTACTGAGTTAAATTGTATGCATATTTCAAAAAATGTTATCCTGGCGAAACGCTAACCAGATGCTCGCTAGACATAGTAATACGTAATTTACAAACAGATTCCAAGTACATGACTTTGTATATGAATTTTGTACCAGTTAAGATTAATACGTCGCCCTCCCCTTCATATCCATACAAGTTGAATGATTTTAATTTAATCAAATCGATCCATAACCGGTCGTATCGGATATGCAATATACTTTTCATCATGATGAGAATTTTTCATAAAAAAGGAATAAATATTCTCTCTCTCTCTCTCTTCTCTCCTCTCTCATCTCTCCCGTCATCTCACTCCTCTCTCTCATCCCTCTCTCTCTCTCGGTCCTAGGTGTGGACTGCTTCATCGTAATATCGTGATCGTGATATGCCTTCGTAAACGCTGATAAATTAAACCCACTTGTCCTGACGATAACTGCCATAGCGGACACTCTCAGTGCTATCCTTTCCATTCCACTGCCGATGGTCTCTAGCATTTAGACACGGTCAGTATTAGCATCACTCTGCTCCAATTTGTCTCACTTCATATCCTCTTCATAAATGAAGGACAAGTTCCCTAGTATAGGTCTAGCCGATAACCGTATATCTTGTGCTGAAAAAGTTTATTGTTTTCTATTTAGTCTGAAGTAACACTCGAAATGTTCACAGAAGAGGTAACTAGAGAGAATGTTATCGAAATGTATGTCTCCCATTACCATATTACTATCATTTTGACTTACAGAAAGATCTGGTCCTTATCTTAAATTCCCTGCTCTCTTTGCATTTTCGTTGCACTCGCAATGATAGGGAGAGTGGGTGTTGGAACACGGTAAAGTTGAAACATTGCAATTTTTCTTTAAACGCAATAAATATATTATGCAAATCTACCCTCAAGTTGTTGCTATTACAACTGCCATCCACCACATTTTAAGAGCAAGCAAATGCTTCAAGCCTCATGAATTAGAAGGCAAATTTGTTTTTTCAACACTCGAGTAAATTTTGTCATTTCAAGATGTTTTATTAACTCAGAGAAGATCATAAATTACGTTTGCCAGTTTTGAGTATAAGCAAACAGTATATATCAAGCTACAAAACAAAGTTAAATATATGGGCATGTCGTTGTCCTTTTTTGTGCTGTAAGCTTAAAAATGTCAAATGGACCTCTGGGTTAGTTGGAACATTTTGAACGCGGGTTAGTTGGAAACATGTACTAAGTAAATAGGTTTCAGTTACATAAAACAAAATAATAAAACATATAATTCAATAAGTGTTCCGAAATATTTCCTATACTATGTACATTAGTGCACATTGGACGATTTTATTTTGGTTTAACAAAATTATGTGCAGGAATGCTACTTCACAGGACTTCAGAAATTCGTATGTGACTGGATGCTATCAAGTGTAATAAACACGAAGTAAAAAAAGAATTTGGACACCAACCTTTAATATCTTAATGTGAATCATAAAGCAAGTTAGCTGAACCATGCAATAAATGTTGTACCGTAGTAATAATTAAAATTCTAAAGATACCATGCACAATGTTTCAACTTACCCCATACCCTGTTCCAACTAACCCCGTGTCCGGGGTTAGTTGGAACACTTGACCTGGTCTTGTTGAAGATGGATTTTTTCCGGAACCATCACTTAGTTTCAGAATTTTATGGGGTACATTTGTAGCATACAGATATACACTCAAGCTGATTGTTTATTGTTTCTTGAAATAAATCCGCTTTTGTTTTACGGCCATTTTTGTGAAAAATGTTCCATATAACCCCGCTCTCCCCTAATGTTCGTAAAATCGAAGCCGACCGTCCTCCAAAACGCACTTTTTTTCGGCTTTTAAATTTAAATAGAGATCTGAATACGTTTATAATACGACCTGGAATTGGTGACAATGAACACACGCCTTCATTTCTCTGTAATTATCGTGATTATGCCAGTGTTTTGTAATTGTGTTTATCATGGATAATGTTCTTGTTTAATTTTTCTTTTGACCGACCATGAACGTTAGAAACATAATCTGTAAGAAATGTGATTTTTTTTTTTTGGAGAGAGATTCGAGTTAACGTTTTAATAACACAAGATCCTATTTATAATAAAAACGGTGTAATTATTGGGGGGAAAAAAGAATAAAAAAGATTGTTGGGGAAATAATCTGTAAGAAATATAATTATTTCGATATTCGAGTAAACCTTTTAATGACACAAGATCTTATTTGTGATGAAAATGATGTAATAATATTTGTGTTTTTAATCAATGACTGGATTTTTTTATTTTTTTTCTAAATGGATAAGAATTCGACAACGGAAATTTTTTAATAATCTATTTTAGGATAATGCACTCAATTTGAGTAGAAATACATATTCCTTGCCCTGCCTGACAATATTAAAGCATTAAATAATGTATGCATTCTCACTATTGACAATAATTCATCGCTATTGACTCGCCTTTCAGGAAATTAATAACGCCTCATAATATGATACATCTGCATTCCTGATATTCTAATAAGTCACGTATATAGTCTCTTGGATATTTTTTCCTTTCTTTAAAGTATTTGGTAAAATCTGGAAGACCACAGATATTTTAGAAACATTCAAACCTCATCAGAATAAGGCAAATTTTTACTTCAGTCATGTAGGGATGGATTCCCTTTTTTTTGTAGATGGAGAGCTCAGTAGTATTATTTCTTGCCTAATCTTTTGTCGTCGTATTTTATTTTGATAAGATAAGATATGCTTGCAGATCAAAATTTGAGTACTACCAAAATGAAGAGCACGGATGAAACCGCTTTCTTTTTTCGTTTTTATGTGGTTCGTTCGATAATGGTTTGGTCTGTTTATATATATAGGTTTCTTTGTTGCAATTGCATCCGACATTTGACTGCACCGCTCCTTTCAGATATGCTTTTGAGAGAACCCGTTGTAAGTATGCATTAAGAAATCCATAAAATTCATTGTTTATCACCGGTTGTTATTCCCAGTAATAACAGTTCCAGTCAATGATTCCTCTGACGAAACTTTATTGTCGGATAAGCGTATCTCCATGTGCGAATAGGCTTCTAAACTGTTTAATTACTCTCTGTGACATCAAATTCAGAAATTCGATGGTCATTGATTTGAGCTAGTTGGCCTAGTTAGCCGAGGTGGGGTCACTCTAAAGAAAAGTGCTACATGCGTGTCCGACCCGAAAATGGCTTAACGTTCATTGCATGAAGTTCCATTTGCACCCTCTGTTTCGACTGGATCAAACCCCCTACAGTGGCTGTAAAACCTGTCGATTTTTTTGCCCATAACAGCAATTTTTCTCGCTGAAAACATCCCCTTTAAGGCTAACACGCACCAAATATTTACCCTAAACAGCAATTTTCGCTGAAACCCCCTATTTTTAGAAATGGTCGACTGAATGAAAAAACTCCACCCCTATCTTTACGGAAAGCCCTCGACTCGTCAGAAAGGCTGACAAACAGACTTTTCGACCGCTTTTGGTGACGGTTGCGTAGCACTCATTATGGTGATGTGACCCCCCGGGCAATTAGCAGAAATATGGAATAATTGCGATATCTGATGAAGCTTCATACATCCTTGCATATCCCCACTATCCTTAGAAATAACAACGTATCCATTTCATAATATACCAGCTACAAAAATGATTCCCAAATACAAAAGATATATTCAAAATTGGTCCGGTGATATAATGCGCTTCGGTTGTCATTATTCAGATATAGGTATTATAGTCAGGCAGCCTAGCTGTTTTGATTAGATGAACGAGTATTCAGTAGCAGAGTATTTGAATAGGGTGAGATGAGGTAATATGTGGCTCCTTGGGGTATATATGCCCTTTGTTCTTTGAGAGGCTTCATAATGTTCTTTTATGCATTACACAATGATAATTTAATTTTTACACATGCCTAGCCAAACTCTTCCTACTATCATATGAGAAAAATAAGCCATTTACATGAAATTTTGTGCTTAGTTGAGCCTAAAATGTACGGCAATTACAATTCTGTTCGTTGGAAAGTGGCAAGTCTGCTTTTTTATGTGGGGTGTGATATCATTAATCAAAATCATTTAAGATGAAATTTTTATTGAAACTGAAACAATAGGAAGTAAAAAACACAACAGAAAAACTTCCACCTGAATATCTTCAGTAGTAGAGCTGTAAAGGGGGATCAAATTGAAAATGTCATTTGGGGTAATAATTATTATGGCCCCCAATGCATAAACAGTGTATAAGCGCAGATAAGCGTAGATGGGGACATTAACTTGTACGATTTTGTACATAAATATATGTATTGCTTTGATTGCAAAATTTCAACATTTTGGCTGAACCAATTATTGACTAAATCATTGTTGGTGGTTGATAAGTGTATTAGGAATACCCAACAACATTTATTATACATTACCATCATTAATTAGCATAATATCTTTGAAATCATACAGTCATTACAATAGGGGCCATAAATACCCCAACCCGTGGGGTAATTATGGCCCCCCAAAGTTGTAAACATAACGGTAATTAATATGCAAATGAGAAGTAGCAGGTTTATACTTTCTTTTGTATATTATAGGTATATAGATTGACTGTATTTTTACATAATTAGAATATCATTGGACTTTTCATTTAATGGTAGTAAAAGGAAATGTGAAAAAGGGGGCCATAATTACCCCAGTCTCCCCTATATGGGGAGGAATCTCACATTTACTAAACCCAACGTCTGGCAGTGCATCCCTGCTGCACAAGGCCCATAGGGCCCTTTAAAAGGGCCCAAAAAATGCATTCGATTAGACGAGCGAAGTACCACTTCAAACCCATGACAAATTTTGCAGCTCAATTCATTGAATTCGGAATGATGAATGACAGACAAAATTTCTGCTGCAATGTGCCCGCCAGACGCCCCCGAAGAGCCTTAAAATTGGGCATAGATCAAACGTAGGAGATACTACTTGACATGAATTTCAAATTAATAGATGAACAACACAAAGCACAGAATGAACAACGCCAGACAAATTTACTGCTGCATAGTGCCCGCCAGACGCCCCCAAATACGACTCAAAATACCCCTCATAGTACAATATGTGCAGTTGACAATGGTTGAAACCTTTTATTTAAGGTACTACATGAAACAAGTTTGAATGGCGCTGGAAGTCTTACAGAATAGGAGATACTACTTGACATGAATTTCAAATTAAAATATGGACATCACAAAGCACAGAATGAGCAACGCCAGACAATGTTTCTGCTGCATAGTGGCCGCCAATGGCCCAAAAAGTGCGGCCCAATTGCCCCGTATAGTACAATAAGTGCATTATTTTGAAACCTTTTATATACGGTACTACATAAAACCAAGTTTGAATGGTGCAGGTGTGGTCAAACAGAATGGGACATACTACTTGGATGAATTTCAAATTAATACATGAACACCACAAAGTACAGAATGAGCAACGCCAGACAATTTTTCTACTGCAAAATGCTCGCCAAAAGCCCCCAAAATACGGCCCAAATTGTCTCCCATAGTACAATTTGTGCGGTTTAAACCTTTAATTAAAGGGCCTGTCCCACAGGAGGCGATCGTTGTGGCGACAACTTATGCAGGTTAGAACCTGCCAGAATCGTGTCAGAATCGTAGGTGACCGAAGATGATATAAGTATCTACGACTCTGTCTACGATAGGCTACGACATCGACTCGCTTCCACGCAAACAATAGACTAACAATAGCTTGTATCCGATAATACAATAGCCTTGCCCTTCGCGCATCTCGCAGCTCGACTTCTCTCGTCGCAGCTTAAAATCAACCAAAATATGAACTTGCGCACTGTGGCGATCCTTGCGACTGACACAGGCGATCGAGTGTTTTCTACCTGATGGCGGCCTGTTGCCTTTATATTCGTGATAGTCCTCTCAGTCGCGCATTATAATTTGGGTCGTGAGTGATTTTTGAAAATTTCAAAAATCAGCGGCGACTATACAGTATCTAAATGGGAGGCCGATCCTGATTCATTTCAATCCTACTCTATGTAAAATGTAAAGGTAACGTATACCAATGTGCGGCATTAAATCGTAATTAAAACCAAGGGCGCGTCTCATTATTCTAAGCGCCAGACGCAACAAAGTGACGTTGGAAATAATACGTGTGAGAAGCGTAGAAATCTATACAGCTGGCTGCAATAATAAATTAGCTCACAAAAACTCACGTAAGAAGACTTCCCTGCAGTGTAATGGTATTGTCCGTTCGTTGAGCAATCTACTCGTGGAGATGAAAGAAATTGATGAACTTATCATGTTGTTAGTTAATAGATTCTCCAGACCAGATGGATACACATTGGGCAAGCTTATAACATTATTGTGCTGAAGTTATAATCAGAATAATGCCATTCAAATAAATTGATGCTCAAAACAATGACATAGATTGTGAACTTGTCACAAGTCTTGTGAAGACGCCGTTCACATGTTTCTATGCGATATGCATGTGATAAGCGAAAATATTGACTAGTCGACGAAAGAACCTCGTATGATATGTTCAAAGTGACAGGACTTTTTTTATTCAATTAAAATGAAAGTACCATCTCCGGAAAGCTGAGAATTCAAACTTTAATTGCCCTGTGAAACAATAAGCTATAATAGTATAATGCGGCATCGAGGATCAAAACTATGCAGCGCATGAGCTATTTGAGAGCAAAATATACCATATTGTACAGGAATTTGATCGATAGGCTTTCGAATTGACACAAGATGACAGAGCTTTTTTTTTCTTTGCAATAAGTTTCCTATTTTGAAAAAATTCAGACTCTTAAGCGTACTTATTCAAGTATGACATTTCTTTGAAGGTAGTTGCTCGCCACAATAAAGAAAATATAAAGTGAAAAACTGTCCAAAAACAAAAAAAGTCAATGGGCGCGTCCTTTGAGTAGAATGGTAGCGCCCTCTATCTGTTAAGGTTACAACTAGAATTGATAAGTTTGGTGAATGTAGGTGCGACAAAGGCCGTAGCGGCTTCAATTTCACAGGCCTTTAGGTTAGCGATGCGTGCAACCTACCCTGGAGCGCCGCAACCTACACTGGCCGCCGTTCCGCTCTGCTAAACATGTTCTAGCTGGCGACAATCTACATGATCTACGATAGCACCTTTCGCGACAAGAGAAAGACAGGCTACGTCATTGACGTCAACCCAACTGACGCCGGCTATTGTTTAACTTGTTGAGAAACTGCGGCGAACAGAATTTTGCTACGTATTGTTTGGCGACAGACGCGATAAATCACACGATCTATAGGCGATTGGACTGCGCACTGGTGCGATGGGTACTAAAAAGTAGTTCGCAGGTTGTCACCACAACGATCGCCTTTGTGGACAGGCACTTTAAGGTACTATATGAAACCAAGTTGATCGTTGCGGGTAGTCTAAAAGACTGGATATATCTATACAAAAACAAGTGCCAAATGGCCGCCAGATACCCCCCTCCCCCAGAAAAAGGGGCACCCGTCAATCTCCCCGATCAAAGTGGAAGATACTACTTGAAATGAATTTGAAATCAATACATGACACCACCAGTACCCTCCAGACGCCCCAAAATCTACCAAGTTTTAATGGTGCTGGTAGTCAAACAGATGGGAGATACTACTTGACATGAATTTCAATTAATACATGCACTCTATAAAGCACAGAACGATCAACGCCAGACAAATTTTCTGCTGCAAAGTACCCGCCAGACGCCCCAAAGTGCGGCCCAATTGCCCTATAGTGCAATTTTGTGCATTTGAAATCTTTTATTTAAGGTACTACATGAAACCAAGTTTGAAATGGTGCGGGATAGACTTTCAGATTGAATATTATCTTTACAACACAAGTGCCAAAGGGCCGCCAGATACACCGCCGCCTTCCCCCCCAAAAAAAAAGGGGGGCTTCAAATTTGCTCTCGAATCAAACGTGGGGAGCTACTACTTGAAATGAATTTCAAATAGAATAGATGCACTCCAAAGACAGAATGAGCAACGCCAGACAATTTTTCTGCGCAAATGCCCGCCAGACGCCCCCAATGAACATCACAAAGAACACCACATAGTACAATTTGTGCAGTTGAAACCGAATTTGAACGGTGCAGGTAGTCTTACAGAATTGGATGTTATCTTCGCAATCACACTCTCCTGCTGCCAAGGGCCGCCAGACTGGAAATTGCCCTCGATCAACAAGGATATATACTTAAATTTCTAATCAATACATGCATACCATAAGCATGAACGGTTACCGTCAAGGTGCATCCCTGTACTTTGCCCTCGATTAAACGAAGGAGATTCTTCAAAGTTAATTTTAAATTAATTTAAGTACACCAATAAGCACAATTATTTAACGCAAAACAAATTCACTGATGGAAAGCGTCGCACACGCCTCCGAAAGGGACCAAATTGCCCCCTTAATAGTAATACTTTTTAATTTTAAACCTTTCAGGTACAGCAAGACGCCCAGATCCCCTAAAAATAGTGAACAAAACATTAAATGACTCAAAATGCCCATTCTATGTAGTAGAAGTTTAGATATTTGAGGGACAAAAGAAAAATCAATTTGGATTGTTTGTTACTCTTACAGATTATGCAAAATATCTTTACCAAAATATTGCTTTAAGAGTTGAGGAACACCCTCACCCCAAAACAGGGGGCTTCGATCCAATAAATGTTTTTTAATTACTGAATTCAATGCAGCCAAGGTACGACAAGAAATCAATCGTAGGGGGGCAATTTGGTCATTTAGGGCGTCGGTGGGCACTATACAGCAGAAAAATTGTCTGTCGTTGCTCACTCTGTGCTTTGTGGTTCAGTAGTATCTCTCATGTTTGATCGAGAGCAAATTTGCATGCATGAGCCCCCTCCCCTCCCCCCCTTTTTTTGAGGGAGTAATTGGCGGCTCTCGGCACTTGTGTTTGTCATACAAGTATATATGCCAGTATTTTGTAGGACTAACCGCACCGTTCAAACTTTGTTTCATGAGGTACCTTAAATAAAAGGTTTCAACTGCACAAATCGCACTGTAGGGTGCAATTGGGCCGCACTTTGGGGCGTCTGGCGGGCACTTTGCAGCAGAAAATTTGTCTGGCGTTGCTCATTCTGTGCTTTGTGGTGTTCATGTATTAACATGAAATTCATTTCAAGTAGTATCTCCCACTCTGTTAGACTATAACCGCACAATTCAAACTTGGTTTTCCTTAAATGAAAGGTTTCAACAGCGCAAATTTTATACGGGGCAATTAGGTCGTATATTTGAGGGTGTCTGGCGGGCACTTTGCAGAAGAAAAATTGTCTGGCGTTGGTCAATATCTGCTTTGTGGTGTATATACATGTATATAAATTTGCAATTAATTTTTAAGTAGTATCTCCCAATCTGTTAGACTATTATAATACCCGCACCATTGAAACTTGTTTTCATTTAGGTTTCAACTGCACAAATTGTACTATGAGGGGCAATTTGGGCTGTATTTTGGGGGCGTCTGGCGGGAACTATGCAGAGGAAAAATTATCTGGCGTTGCTCATTCTGTGCTTTGTGGTGTTTATATATTGATTTGAAATTCATTTCAAGTAGTATGTCCCACTCTGTTAGACCACACCCGCACCATTCAAACTTGGTTTTATGTAGTACCGTATATAAAAGGTTTCAACTGCAAAAATTGTACTATACGGGGCAATTAGTTCGTATTTTAGGGGCGTCTGGCGGGCACTATGCAGAGGAAAAATTATCTGGCGTTGCTCATTCTGTGCTTTGTGGTGTTTATGTATTGATTTGAAATTCATTTCAAGTAGTATGTCCCACTCTGTTAGACCACACCCGCACCATTCAAACTTGGTTTTATGTAGTACCGTATATAAAAGGTTTCAACTGCAAAAATTGTACTATACGAGGCAATTAGTTCGTATTTTGGGGGCGTCTGGCGGGCACTATGCAGCAGAAAATTTGTCTGGCGTTGCTCATTCTGTGCTTTGTGGTGTACATGTATTAATTTGAAATTCATTTCAATTAGTATCTCCTATGTTTGATCGAGAGGAAATTTGAGGGGGGGGGGAGGTTATTGGTCGGCCCTTCGGCATTTGTGTTTGTGTAAAGATAATATCCAGTGTTTTAGACTACCCGCACTTTTCAGTCAAACTTGGTTTCGTGCAGTACCGTATATTAAAGGTTTCAACGGCATCATTCAACTGCAGAAATTGTACTATAGGGGGCAATTGGGCCGCACTTTGGGGGCTTCTGGCGGGCCCTTTGCAGCAGAATTTTTTTTCTGGCGTTGCTCATTCTGTGCTTAGTGGTGTTCATATGAAATCACTTTCAAGTGGTATCTCCTACGTTTGATCTATTCCCAATTTTAAGGCCCTTTGGGGCGTCTGGCGGGCACATTGCAGCAGTAATTTTGGCTGTCATTTGTCATTCCAAATTCAGTGAATTGAGCTCCAAAATTTGTCATGGGTTTGAAGTGGTACTTCGCTCGTCTAATCGAATGCATTTTGTGGGCCCTTTTGAAGGGCCCTAGGGGCCTTATGCAGCAGGGATGCACTACCAGACGTTGGGTTTAGTAAATGTGGGATTCCTCCCCATATGTCCCAATACTCTGCTACAGGTACCTCGTTCATCTAATTAAAACACGGCTAGCTGCCTGACTACTACGGCCAACGTGAGAGTTAGATTATGGTTGAAGTACAGGCATGCATTTATTAAAGTAGTGGGATACTGAATGTATGGCCAGTCATGGCCCTAAGTACAAGTGGGAATCGAAAATGACATGGTGCAACACGTAGGCGAATGTAATGATTGAGATAATAAGTCTGTATAGTGTTTTATACTTTACTTATACTTAAAATATTTTACTTATAAGTAAAGTATTTTAGTAGTAAAAAAGTAGCATATCACTCAAATAAGTGATATGCAAATGAGCGACAACCAATCTTTATTTTTTTTATTTTTTTTGTGTGTGAAAAGAGTGGTCACTGGTAGACCAAAAAAGTCTAAGGTTATCATCAGAAATGTCGCCAAGACATGCTCGCGTCAGGAAAATAAAGACTTTTAAAATAGAACATATTATTCGACATTTTAACGACTCATTTTCCCGGGCCTCTTCGCGGAGACTCAAAAGACGGGGACGCGTCTCCGCTACTCCAGAGACTCGAAGTCGCAAACTAGTCGCGAACAAGTGTAATGGACAATAGCCAGACCTTAAAGATCTATGTAGTATAGTGGAGGATAAACAATATTGTAATGAGCTTTCCTATTCTTTTAATGCTATTTAAGGGGAATATTATCATACAATTAGTAAACAAATTTCCGCTCTCCAATATGACCCAACATTATACCCAAACAACAGAAATGTTCGGGCCGAACTTTTTGTGTATTCTAGTAGATGCATTTCTGTGTGTAGTACATGATTGTGACTGAAAGCCGAATCGGGTTTATTTCCTATCAGTTTTCAACATCTCACATCACAACAATGCTTAGGTGAATTTGCTGTTAAATATTCAAAAGCGCTTTTAGACAGTGTTTTCAACATTTCAATCAGATGACCAGAGCAATTATACTTTCACTTTTATGCTTGTATCTTGATATAGAGCAGAATACGGTTTTACTCCTTCAGCGAATGCGACGGTTGAACTCAAATCCGAGTACTAACATTATTAATTGATTTGGAGAAAAAAAAATCTTTTACTAAGTGTAGAACGACAAACTCACTTCTTCAAATTGAGAGAAGATGATTTTAAAGTGGTTTAAAAACTGCAATATTATTTTGTTTACGTCATTATTATTATCATTTTCAACTAAATCAATTCAATTGAATCGAAATGAATATCTTTCCAGATCAGTACCAATCACGAGTGTTTGTGAGCAAGGTAATCGTCATCATTTGGCTCTTCTCCATCATTGTCACCACACCTCCTCTCTTTGGATGGAGCAGGTTGGTATTTGTACACATCCAAACCCCTATTATACGTAATCATCTTCGTAATGCGGCGGTCACAACTCGCCGTACCTTCGACGTGCAACTCCCTACAATGGATTTCGTAGAAATTCGTGCAGCGTATGTACCATGCAGGCACGTTGCCTGTACGACGTGCAGGAATTTTTTTTCCAATACCCTTACTACAGAAACGCAGGAATCGCAGAAATCGACCCACGACCTGTGCGTGCATTGTGCATGCAACGCTGGCTACGTTGATTGCACGTGCCCCGTAGCCTGTGACGAGTTGTGACCGCCGCATTACCGCACTTCATCTCTTAAAGGGACGTATAATTGATAAAACATGGGGAATTCACCTTATCTCGGGTGAAATGATAACATTCCAATCAGAGCCCGGCGTGTTGCGTAATCTCCAGGCGTCGGGTGTCTGGAGTATAATCCTTCATGGCTAGACTAACTAACCAGAAGTCCGAAGTAAATCTAACCTATGTTTTGTTTTTGAAATGGAGCATTATACAAGTCCTCTCTTTGAATTAATACGAAGAGACCCGTTGAGAGTCTATAAACTAACCCGAAGCTATTGACCCTATTGACTGACTGAATTCGGCCAACTTCGTCATGTTCGTGCAGTCCGAATGTTAATCCCTAGTAGGCCGACCCTTGCGTAAGCCTCACTGTAGATTGTGTATGAGTCAATGGAGCTCAAGAAAAACGCGCATTCCCCACGATCTCCGACTTGCGAGGGCCTTTAAGCTTTGGATCATACTCCCCCACCATTGCCACCTCACGTCAATTCTTTAGATTTAGCAGGTTGATAGGCAACTTTCCAATGCTCCCTATTTATTATATCACTCCATCTTCATCACCCCATCACTTTCACTCTTTTGAGGGAGCAGGTTGGTTTCCAAGCCCCTCTTATACCATTTCTTTTTCGTCACCACACCTCCACTCTTTGGATGGAGTAGGTTGATATCTATACCACTCCTTTTTCATCACCACTAGTCCATCCTTCGAATGAGGCAGGTTGTTACTGCATCACTCTCAAATAATAAATCATCAATCACAGAATCACAGAATATCAACAGCATAAAAAATAATTTCTTTCCCGAAATAAAGTTATCGGAACTCATTGTACAAAAAGAAATGCGTGTTGTGTTATATCAATTACAGTCACATAGTTGGAATCGACACCAGACCAAACTAAAATCGATGGTCAAGTGTGACTGAGGATAAAGATGGTAAATCACGGAGAGGTCTCAGTAATTTATGAACATGTTTTATATTCGCACGACTCATGAAACTTTTCTCCGCGACTAGACTAGTCTCAAACCTGTCTCAATCCCGTCTCAAGTTCGTCTTATTTAAACCCTACAGAGTGGATGTGTTCTCATGTACATTTATAGGGCCAAATTACTCGTGTAATAATGGTGTCATACGAAAGTTGACAGTGGGTACAAGTCAACTTTGTCAAATATATTTCATACTTTTATGTCATAAAAAGTCTTCAATTGGCTCAAATTTTTTTCTGCTTCAATTCATTTTTCTTCTTCTTCTTTTTTTTTTTTGTGTGTGTTTTTTTTTTTTTGTTGTTTTTTGTATTTATACAGAGATTTTTTCGTATAACAAATAATCAAATATATTTTCAACATAGTGTTTTTAAAATATTATTCTTGCTTTTTTATTATTCTCGAAACAGATACGTTCCTGAGCCATATCATCTATCATGTACCATTGACTTTGCTGATACGAGTCCGAACGGTTTGACATATACCTATTTCACTATGATCACTGTCTTTCTTAATGCCGTTGGCAATCATCATCAGTGTTATGTCGCTATCGCAGAAAAATGATCCGCCAACAACAGACGTATCAATGTAGGCCACAACGCTGGAAGGATGCTTCTTGAAATTCGTCTGTTGAAGGTAGGCCTAAACGATTGATTTACGAAGAACAGAAAATTTACGCATAAACGCATACGCATATTTATACGTCAACTAATGGACATATGGCTTTTTATCCTATCCAAAGGACTGCTTTGGGTACCGAAGACAATGTTTTCTTAATAAAGTCCGCTGTTCACATATAGGCACATATAGCTTGATTTCCGAACGTATAGATATATAATTTTCTTATCTTTCTTTCTCTCTACACACCATAGTCTATATCAGGTTCATTCTCCAGTCTCGTCTGCTTTCATCTTCATTGTTTTCATAAGTTTTGATCAGACATCATCCCAGTTTTGGGGGCCGTAAAAGCAAGTAGGCTGTTATTTTTTGCTTTTACTATAGAAATTTTGCTCAAATCCTGTCTTATTCTTATTATGATATTGTGATATCGCGTTATGTATTGTATATTGTAATTGTTTTATTATTATCATTTGTAATCTGGAATATTGAGCTGAATCATAATTATATGTAATGAGTAAATCGTGTAGTAAAGCAGATATACGACAAATGGGCCTTTCATGGTCACCAATAGGACCCGTATACTGGAACTTGTTGTTGCTGAGAATATAATGTTGGACGCACTTACAGATGTTTTTATATTCCTATATTTTTCAGACCGCTGGTGCGATCACAATTGCTTACACAATCTCATAGGACTCCGTACGCCCTAATTGCAATGTGGGTCACTTTCCAGCCTGCCTCTGATACCAGATGCCTTCCGTATCCTACCAGCCTTCTGCGCCAAAGCCGCTTCGGTTTATAATCCTATCATCTACTTGCATCTTCAACAAGTCGTTCCGCCGTGATTTATGTACCTTTGATATGTTTGTGCTTGCCAGTGCTACACCACACAATCAACTTGACACGAACAACCATGCACAACACCGTACCACCAAATAGAGGCCAAACGCCTTCAGATAGGGAAATATAAACAGGCGCCATGGTGATTTTGCCAGCCTACTGGCAAAAGGCATCCGGAAACTTGCGCAAGAACCGCGTCCGAAGGTTTTATCTTAACCGCATGAACAATGCAAGGGTGGAAAATATCAATGTCAACTTCAGAAGGGACAGAGACATTGTAGAACTCAACGTCTCAACAAAGCAAGTGCCCCGTGCAGAAGTCAACACGAGTGGGAGGAGTACTGGTCGAGGAATTCTATGGTTACCAAATCTACCTGCTTTAGAAGAGAATGCCATCAGGAGCTGCACCACAAAGTACTGCGTCCAAGTCCACATGCCGGATCAGTGGGTGTACGGTCTTACAACACCGAGCCAAGCCAAGCACGTCGGACCCTCATGATGAGTTCTAAATCCAAGTTCAGTTCTTAGAACAGCGGGTTCATGGGCTAAAACCAGATATTGGAGAGGAATCATCATCAGATTGCTGATGGACCCAAATCTCCAGCCGGGGAGAGAGAGTTAGAGAGAGAGAGAGAGAGAGAGAGATCAGAGAGAGAGAGAGAGAAAGAGAGAGAGAATCCATAAAAAGGGGGTAATTTTCAAACAGTAATTAAAAGAAGGTAAATGGCCCTCATAGCCCCAAAACAAAGAAGAAAAAAAAATCCGAGGTCAAAAGAAGGGGTGGGTGTAGAACGGGGTCTCATTTGGGTATGTTAAACCTAAAATAGTTTTTGGAGGATTCAATAACATAAATCATATCGATTAATCACTCGTATGCTAAAATATTGTTTTAAAAAAATAATAGTAAAAAAAGCGATGCGACTATTACCCCTATACGCTAATTGGTTACATGCTGGATTTTTGACTGTTATAGAGCAGATTTGGCGCCCAAACATATTATATATATATATATATATTTATTTATATATGCACACAGGCAAAACCTGTTATATCAACAAAATTTAACAGATATTTGGTTTTTTTTTATATAATCTGTCACGATTAATTGAATAAGGTATATAATATAAAATATATGATTCAATTCAGTGCAAAACTATATGGAGAGGGAGAGAGAGAGAGAGAGAGAGATTATATAAAAAACAAATATCTTTTAAATTTTGTTGATATAACAGGTTTTGCTTGTCAACCACTCATGTTTTGTCTAATTTTGTTTCGTCTTATTTTGTAGCCTGATGAAGGCCATGCTGGCCGAAAGCTTGTGAATTAAATGAATTTGAGAGCTACGTTTCGAGTCATTTCATTCATTTCGCCTATACTAAATGTAAGATGGTTTTTATATATATAGGCGAAATGAATGAAAAGATGGTTCACTGCATAGCACGTTACTCAAGGGGCCCGTTTTCACTATATATATATATATATATATATATATAT
>CALNVZ010000174.1:21353684-21365936 GCA_940671915.1 Paracentrotus lividus
AAAAAAAACCAATTTATAAACCCCAACTTATTTTATATATTCTGAAAGAGTAACTCCTCTTGCATCTTCTGGTACCATTTTTGTGTGGTATGTCTTTACGCTTGGATGAACACCACGCATTGTTTGCGAACATGCAAATTTCGAATTGTGCAAGGGTGGGGATGAAATTGAAACAACAAAAGCTGACAAAAAAGCAACTCCATCATGAATAAAATAGGATAATCTTTTAACAAAAATGTGTTGAGCCAAATAACTTGGCGAGGGTGTTGGTACAGTGATCGACTAGATTCTGTGTAAAAGTTAGATTGATTCATCAAGTAATCCATGAATGAGTACACATAAAAAGTAAACTGTCACTGACAGACCTAAAAAGGCCTCTTAATACTTTTGAAAAGTGATTATTTTGTGTTTGACGTGTGCTCACTCATGCTTGACTCTACATATCTATCTCATTTTCACATAAAATGTAGTCGATAAGTGTAACAACGCCCCTGCCAAGTTATTTGGCGCTTGACATTTTCGTTAAAAAGTTATGCTATATTAATTACGATGGAGTTGCTTTTTTGATAGCTTTTGTTGTTTTGATTTTACTCCCACTTTTGCACAATTCGAATAATTACATGTTCGCAAACAATGCGCCGTGTTCATCCAAGCGTAAAGATATAACACACAAAATTGGTACCAGAAGATGCGCGGGACGAGTTACTCTTTCGGAATATGTATAAGAATTTGGGGTTTATAAATTGGTTTTCTTTTTATTGACATTTTTCTAGGTGTAAATTTTTTTCTGACTAACTCGGGTATAATGTTAGAACCCGACCAGCTCTTGCTTACCATAATATCACTCTTGAGTTGATTATTGACATCTTTTTCTTTTTTTAAATTCTAGGCATATTACACCTGAAATTTGAGATTTTTTCGTAATTGAATTCATTATCAAAATGGGATTCCTTCTCAACCCGAAAATGATGTCCGCTCTGATTATAACTTGTCCTCTGCAGACTCATTTTGACGCAACTATTTTTACTTTGAATATTGTAGAGAACAAATTGTGTTGTTGATGTTGTTGTTGTTGTTATTGTTATCCAAAACTTCATATAATAAATGTCTGTATGAGGGAAATGAATGGTCAGTTCCATTTACATGAATAAAACAGTTAAACATTTATGAATATTAGAACTTTTTTCTCTCTTTTTCTCACATCATTGTCTACTTCTCTTTTCTGTTGTCTTCTTTACTTCCCACATTCCAGTTTCTAAATTTGTCCTCAGCCCCCCCCCCCCACTCTCTCTCCTCTCTCTCTCTCTCTCTCTCTCTCTCTGTGACTGTGAATCCAAGAAAACGAGACGAATCCAAAAAAAATCTAAACAAATCCAGACGAAACCAAAAATCCGCTTGATTATTTTGACATTACAGACATGGTTAATTCAGTTTGATACATCATGCCCTCACATTTCACATAATCTAACAGAGCTGATAGGCCTATCTACCGTGTAATTTCTACGTCACGGACAAACACGAAAAAAGAAAAGCAAGACATCTTGTGGTTCTTTTTAACCCATCCGAGACAAATGCGTTTACCCTAATAATAATTTTTATTAAAAAAAAACATAATATGAATCATTTTGAATTTAGTTTACAAAATATATATATATTTTTTTTTATTTCATTCTCAAATCATTTTCATACTACAGGAATAGCAAGAAATTATTATCAAAATCAACATATGATGCTAAAATCAATCTGAGTTTGTTTGTAAAAAAGTGCTTAAAAAAATGTTTTCTACCGCAGCTGCATTGAGAGAGAAAAAGGGTCACACAAAGTGATGTCTAGTTTTATCATAAGGCTATATACATGTATGTACTGCATGAATAACAAAATAATATGCAACTTATATGCAAGCATAAAATATACAGCGTGTCCCAGAAAAAATGTCCCTCTGATTGGGCGCTAAATTAATTCTAAAATGAAGTATTATTGCCAATTTAATGTTAATAATTATGTTGAAAGCCCATTTAATATTGTAACTTGTGTGAAAATTTCATTGGTCTCGCTTCATTGGTTTTGAACAGAGAGTCTATTATGTAAAAGCAGGGCATTTCAACCCATTCCAAGTTTACAGATCCTACATGTGAAAGCAAACACAATCAGTGAAACTGAAGTTTGATTAGTTTTCATCTAAAACAGCTTAATTTTATTTCAATAAAGACCTATCTCAGTTGTGATGAGTCTAGTTTTAGATTAGTTCACGACTATACACTCTCGAGTCGTGGAGACGTCTCCTGAATTTCCAGGGAGCTGCGCAAAAATCAAGCAAAAGTCTAAAAACACTGTCAAACATGTTTTATACACTGTTTATTTTAATTTAATTTTATTTATTTAATTTCAGGCATAAAGATCAGGGACATAAACAAAGACAATTAGAAATACCACCGACATGTAGCCATAGGATAACCAAAAGAAAATAAATTCCTGTTAAATAGGCTTTCCCAACACATGTCGGTGGATTACAAACATATACATGTACACATAAAAACATATTGGAAAAAAAAAAGCCAAGGGAGAGCTACAAAAGTAAACAAGAAAATATCGTAATATGCGATATAATTGATAGACATAAAATCAGTTAATATCATAGAAATATTAAGGCCAAAAATCTTAAATTTTTTGCTTAAAAAATAAAATTTACGTATATATTTCTGTATGCAAGCTGTCAGTTCACATTAATTGTACTGCATTATTTGTTTGCATATATATACAGGGTGTTTCCGAAAAAAGGAAACCCAACTTTGATCAACAATAATTTCAAAAATATTCCAATGGTTCACATGTTAAAGTTGAACATGATGCCATTCTAATGATACCTCGCTCATCTCACCAATGTACGCATCACTAAACCCCATTGTTTGAAAAGGTCTTGTAAAATTGTGCGTGGTTCACTTTCATGCACCTTGAGATGGTTTGTGTGAATGTGCCTGGAAAGGAAACCCAACTTTAATCATCAATAATTCAAGAATATTTCAGTGGTGATTAAGAATTTAATATCACTGAAAAGTACAACTCATTACCATTCTAATGATACCTCTCTCAGCTCATCAATATCATGCATCACTGAACCCATTGTTTGAAAATTGTCTCGCAAAATTTGTGATAGATTCTCTTTCAATGCTCCTTGAGATGAGTTGCTCAAAGATCCTAACAAATCTAAGTAAAGCATTCCAGTGACTTAAAATAAATGAGTTTGATAAATGGGTTGGAAATTTTTACTTATTTAGTCCTTTAAAGGGAAACAGTAACTTTCAAAAACAAGAGCAATTAGATCAAGATGAATAACAATTATATTGCTCTAATAGTAAAAACAAACTACTGAAAATTTCAGATCAAATGGAAGTCATTTACTACCACTAAACAGTGTAACAGCCAACGCGAGTGAATTTTCCAACCCCTTTGCAGCAAACCCTCCACCCGCTAGGGTCCTGGGGAACACGACAGGAAGTGGGGTGTCTTAAAAGCAAATGGCAATTTGTTTCCACCACGAGATGGTTTACTAAATTTGAGTATATGAATCATTGATATCTCGAAAGTAAGAAGCAATTAACTTGTAATTTGAAGAGATACCAGACTGACCTATAGTTTATAATTATGTTGACAAATGAGCTAAATCAAGAAATTGTGATTTGAATATCATTCAATGTTACTGCATCCCTTTAATCATTACCATCCAGCGTAATTTCAACATGTTACTGGTCACGACAACCAGAGAACCTTCAGTTCCCCTGGATAATGTAAGAAGCATGACAGTGCATCAATCACAATTTTGCAAGATATTTTTCAGAACAATGGGTTCAGTGATGCGTGACATTGGTGAGCTGAAAGAGATATCAATTACAATGATAATGAGTGGCACTTCCAGTGATATAAACGTCATAATCACTACTTCATGTTTTTAAAATGATTGATGATGAAAGTTGGGTTCCCTTTTAGGCACATTGCAGCAACCCATCTCAATGAGCGTGAAGGTGAACCACTCACATTTTCAAGACATTTGCAAAACAATGAGGTTCAGTGATGCGTGACATTGGTGAGCTGAGCGGGTATCATTAAAATGGTAATGAGTTGCACTTTCCAGTGATATGAATTTATAATCACACATGGTAATATTTTTTAAATTATTGATGATCAACTTGGTTTCCTTTTCTGGGTCACCCTGTATATCGAATACTAAGTTTGCGAGTGTGAGAGAGATATAAATAGAGAGAAGAGATAGAGAGAAAGAGAGCGGGGAGAGAAGCATTAAAAGATTAGATGAGGGTGAGAAAAGAATATTGGAGAAAGGAAGTATGTAAAAGGAAAGGAAGCGAGATCAGCTAGAAAGCAGAAAGAAAAAAAACATTAGGGTACATGCAGGTAATATGGGCCCCTAGCTCATTTGCCTTATTTGCATTAAAATTACGAAATGACACACAGTCTAATCATTGTTTAATGAATCAATAACTACTGCTCTAACTTTTATTGTGAAGAAAACAATATATCACCAACCCCCTGTCTGCAATATTCAAATGTTACGTCAATTACCAAGTTGCCCATATTACCTGCATGTGCAGGTAATGTGGGCACATGTATTTAAATGTATGTTGTTTAAAAACTACATGACTGTACCATGTTCTGGAATTTGCTTAAATGTTGAAAATCATTAACTTTAAAGATGTAATTTGAAAATTATAAGACCCTTCAGTAAATCTCTTTGACTATATATTTCATTGTTACGTATTTTGTATATTATTTTTTTTTTTAATATTATTTAAATATTTTCATTCATACAAGTCAATATAGGCCCACAATAAGTTTATTTATATTAATTACATACTGTGAATATACCCAAAAAAATCGTAGCAAAGAGATTGATGCCTCATCCCAATACTAAGTACACAGAATCATTTCCGCATTTTTGGATGTCCCAGTATTACCTGCACTAATGTTGCTGTATCAGGCAAGCATTCAATGCCACATTGCACCCTTCACTAAACAAATTGACCTGTACACGCTAGTATGATCAAAATGAAACTATAAGCTTACTAAATATACAAACAATTGAGGTTACCCCTCAAACACTCTTCACAATCAACATTCTATGAAATATCACATTTTACATCAGGGTTAAAAAAATGCCGTAAGTTTTACCTACCTTGTTGGTTTTTCAGCAATTTCTCAGAGAAATTCGGTATCAGATGCTCTCACGACGATATATTTTTCGTATACAGTTCATATGAACAACATTATGGTGCTCACACTGGTCACCGGCTCACCGGTCGATCGGTCACGACACTGATTTGCTTCAGGTGCCCAATATTACCGTGCTGGCCCATATTTACCTGCATGTACCCTACCATAACATGTAGCATTATACATTAAAAATGCATTTTCGATTAGGAGGAAGGGCAAACAGACGTATTCTTCATGGACATTTAGAATGGGATTTACAGGTCGCGCAAGTACAGGTCTCTATCGCATCGGGGAGGGACAGATTCTCATAACTCTTGGGTAAAGGTGAAAACATGAGAACTTCAGGGCGTTATAGCATCTGGCAAATTCATGAACAAATAGTAAATCTATCGTTCTGCTTGCTCAATCCTCTTGGTCTTTGGCAGCAAGTGGATACCTGCTGGTAAGAACACACTCATTCACAATGTGAACACAGTGTGAATCACACTGTGTTTCACATTGTGAATCACAGTCTGCTCCACAATGTTAAATTGGGGCGTTTTCACATTGTGGTCAACTGGAACACAATGTGATCACAGTGTGGATACCGATTCACAATGTGGATAAACCGGAGATTCCACTGTGAAACAGCTAATTCACAGTGGGATACCAGAGAATCACACTGTGAACCAACAGTGTGAAACAACGCGGTGACACTTGCGCGATCACACTGTGAAAACGCCCCAATTTAACATTGTGGAAGTTCACATTGTGAATACTTTCATTGTGAAACTTCCACACTGTGAAACCATAACAAAACCATACCATAACATGTAGCATTATACATTAAAATGCATTTTCGATAGGAGGAAGGGCAAACAGACGATTCTTCATGGCATTTAGAATGGGATTTACAGAAGTCCCAAGACACAGGTCTCTATCCTCGGGAGGGACAGATTCTCATAATCTTGGGTAAAGGTGAAAACATGAGAACTTCAGGGCGTTATACATCTGGCAAATTCATGAACAAATAGTAAATTATCGGTTCTTCTAACTCTTGGTCTTGGCAAGAAGTGGATAACCCTTGATAGGAAAAGACTACTATTCACAATGGTGAAACACAGTGTTAATCCCACTGTGTTTCACATTGTGAATCACAGTCTGCTGCCACAGATGATAAGATCTGGGGCTTTTATCACATTGTGGTCACACTGTGAACCCAATGTGATCACAGTGTGGATTAAACCGGCGATTTCACAATGTGGATAACCGGAGATTGCACACCTGTGAAACCACGCTAATCTCACAGTGTTCGGCATAACCAGAGAATCATCACTGTGAATCCACAGTGTGAAACAACGGCGATCACAACTGTGAAAACGCCCCAATGTTAACATTGTGGAAGTTCACATTGTGAATACTTTCCCATTGTGAAACTTTCCAACTGTGAAACGCTCACATGTGAAACAATCACTGTGAAACCCAGCAACAATGTGAAACATAAATCAGCACTGTGATACTGCAATCACATCGTGAAACGCTCTAAATTTAATACTAGTCCACATTGTGAAATACCACATTGAAATATCATGGATTGCACCGCTAGATAACACATAGCAATTTAATCTTTGCTATGGCTGCATGAGTCGATCAGTTTCTCCTCCAGCTCTATGGGCTATGCCCAGAGAGTTTGAGGAATATTCAAGTGTTAACGGTAGATTGTTTCCATAGTTATTATATTTGATAAACATTTGTGTCATGGCTTATATTTTTAATTCTTTTTTTGATAATATTGCAACGCTTATTTCTTCTTTATTGCATTTTTAATTCTAGTTGTTTTTTAAATGGTTTTGTTTAAAAAACACTTGGGTAAAAGTATTTCACTACTGTTTTAGAGAAGCATGATTACTACTCGATTAATGTATCTAAATCTATTATTATTGCTTTATTGTATCGTTAGCAAATTGAACCAACTTATATTGTGAGCGGGGTAATTTAAGTGTGATGGATACCAGCACACCAATGTGAATATTAATGCAGTATCACATGTGAAATCTTCAAACACACTCATAGTGTTACATGTCAGGCATTTAGCATAGTAATGGTCATGTGAATTTGTGGCAGACCTGGTGTTTTTTCCAAGCAGGGGCAGGTTTGTACTAAGCAGGTGTCACATTAGCCGTGTTGGCGCACACGGTTCGCACACGGTTTCTGGCAAGTTTTGTGGCACTAGCGGCAGGTGCAAAGCGGTTGAGGCACAGCGGTGAAGCGGCGTTGAAAGCCCGTAAGCCGTGTCATGAGGACGCTCGGCTGGTCACTCCGGTAAAGGATTTTTTTAAAGACGGCCGAACTCGTTGCCGGGTTTTTTTCCGGGTGATGACCTGGGTATTGTCAGAAACGGTCTTAAACCGACCAAGTAGCGTGTCAAGAGATGGAATGAGGACGGACCGCGCCACGTGTTCATGCAGTTTTGACAGACGAGGATGGACGCGTGGTGAGGTCTGGAGCAGTGAATTCGGGATAACTCCCCCCCAGCAATCCTTTTTTTTCCGCTCATCAAGTATGGTACACCGCCTTGGTGGCTGCGAACTTCGCCAAACTCCTAGTCACTGAAAATCTGATACGTGAAATATTGGCTTCTTAAATCAAGTTGTCCCGTTGAATTCGTTTACGACACAAGGATCAATGTCAATATTAATATTGATTTGAGAGTTGAAAAAACTAATACCAGGCGCAGTAGTAATTTTACACAAAAACAAAATATTATTATATAGCATATTAGTGGTAATAATCATATTGGACATAAACAGGAGGGTGAGTTATGCAACTATTATTTGGCGGGCTGCTTTACTGCGGGACAAATTATAGTTTTATATGAGCGGGCGCCATATTTTGGTCTGCATTTGTTACATTACTTTTAGCTCTGTTTCAGTTTTTCATTTAATTCAGTGCTGGTTTCAAATGTATTTTTACACTTTATAAGTTAGATTTATATCAAGTTTGAATTGGTCGTTACTTATGTATATTGTTTCTATCTTAGAGTTCATGAAAGTACGGGAAAGAAACTCAAAAGGACTTAATTTGTTTGCCCCACGAGGTGCAGAGATTTCTTCATTTTGAAATAATGATAGTTTTAGTATGTTTGTGTTATTATATTATTAGAGTATAATGGGGGGTCCTGGCGTTCTGTTGGTCTTTTGGGTCGTCCAATATCCCATTCATGTATTCAAACAATCTATGTGCAGGGCTAGGAGTCGTTCCACACGCAATGGTGTCACTTCATCATTATATCATGTAATACTCATTAATTTATTTTCTTCAAGGGGAGGGGCGTTCGATAATGGGGGGGGAAAGGCAACTAGATTCGCCACTTTGAGGCACGTTTCCCCTAAATTTCGGTCGGGAAATGCTGGGGTAATTTCTTTTTGTATTCCGATTCTGTGTAGGCTTACTTGAAAAATGTGTTCATACGCCTAGTTGCTATCTCACTAAACATACCATAAACCTACTGATATTGAATTATTACATGATTATAGTACAATCTATGGGTAACATGAAATTCGGTATTTTTGGGGCATCTTAAAGACGGGTTTCTCAGATTATAGAATAACAAGGATTATGCATGTATTTTTATTTATACAAAATAGTTATATTAAGGTATTGTCTTGTATAGTTCTGATTAATCTATTAAATACAGTAGAAATCAATTTAAATGATCGTGTGTAAAACAATGAAAAATAAAAATAACAAATACTATCTCATGGATAATACAAAAACTCCCAAACTGTCAGAAATTTGAGATGATGTAGACATTTTCTTGAATGTGATCTATGGGGTATTAATTTGGCTAAACAGAATATTGCAATGAATGAATTATGAAAAAGTATTAGAACAATTCATAATATAATGATTAAAAAAGAAGAGATAAAGTACTTTTAATCATGATAACAATTATTTCATTTGATATATACAGGATTTAATCATTTCAAAAGCACGGGGACATTTTCGCGGAGAATTAAAATAATATTCGATAAAACTAACACACCATTATTTCTGTTTAATGAAACGCGGGTATAAAGTAAACATGTATTTGGGCAAAACGTATGAGACCAAACTAACTGAAGCTGATTGGGAAAGTGTGTTGTTTATTTCCAAAGTTTGTTAATAATAAACTTTAGAAACTAATGTCAACACAGACAAAGCAAACATTAAAAAAGAAATTGACATTAACTTTAGATTAATGTCCATAAAAGGACCCAATTTTAAATTCTTCTCCCGACAACGACAATAAAAATAATTCAGATTATAATGTATGTTTGAAAAGCTTAATATCATTCCTCTCAGACCTGTTAAAGAGAGCGACGAGATCGAGAGCTTCGAACAACAAAGGGGCGGTTTGAAGACACCATATAAGTGATTTTAAAGAACCATAAGGGAAGATCTGCCAGTTCAGACCACCACCGTGCACGACCGCTTTGTGGACGGGTGAGAGCGCTTGGTTCCGTCATTACACCCATTCATATACCGTCTTTTACAATGCCATTTACGCGCTTACACCGGGTCTCCACGACCGAGCCTGCGGTTCATGCCCGCGAAATTTTGAGCATGCTCAGCCTCATGCTCAAAATATTCGCCGGGCATGAACCGAAGGCAAAATCAGAAGACGGGTCATCACCGACCCACCGTGTATTATCTCCGGGTATCCTCCTTGTCCCGTCGTTCGTATCAACTTGTTTCGCACGGTCGCGAACGGTGGGAAACGGTGAGTCACCCGGGGAAGAAAACAATTTTGTTTTTCTTGTCAGAGAGCGTTGAGGCCGGCGGGCAAGCGGTAATCACACGGACAAAAGGAAAGCGTGGACTATATATGAGGACGGTCAGCCCGGTACCAGGCTGGCTAGGACCTGGTATAGACCCGGTATAGAACGATACAGACCCGGTATAGAACGACACCGACCCGGTGAAAATTAAGAAAAATGTAATGTGGCCGTTGCCGTTCTATTGCCGTGTTGGAATTTGTTGTTTTTCGGTGAACGGCGAAAACCCGTTCAATTTACCCGGTAAATGTGACACCTCCATAACAAAGAAAAAAAAAGTAGAAAAAAAATGAAATAAAACAGGGTTAACATAATATTTCGTTTTCAAAGGGGAAAAAAGGTACATTTCTATCAATTACATCGTGCTGGATAATCACTGTATTGTCATCTTGTGATTTCGATGAAGTACCTTCATCATCCTGTAATCGACGTCACTGGGTAGTTGATTCTTTATTGAAGAGTGGACTAGTGTCTGTTGCAAGGTTGGGTACACTGCAACCAACGGTGTCGATTTGTTTTGGCGATTGGGGGGGATGATCATCGATATTTCCTCTTTTCATCAATGTGACACATACGATGGTATATGATCACAGTGTCCATTGTTGGGGTGGGGTAATGCTTGTATACACACATGCATATAAATATGGGAAACTGTATTGTATAATGCGAGCGCGAAGCGCGAGCCGACAATTTCCCCAATAATAGTGACATAAAAAGGCATTTGTAGCATAATGCGAGCGCGAAACGAGGAAGGGGCTCTAATTGGTTTGTTCAAGGGGGACCATGCTCATGATGTATGGCTACAGATAATTTGCATGCATGTCAGTATCTAATAGTACATATTTTCAAATCAATTATGCGAGCGCGAAGCGCGAGCTGAAAATTTTCTCAATAATAGTGACATGAAATGTGAGATATATTATAGAATAATGCGAATTCAAAACGGGCAAGGGCTTTATCTGGTTTATTAAAGGGGGCCATCATGATGTAATGTCTATAAATATATATATATGCACATTAGTATGCATATGCTTACTAGTATATCGTCGAATTCATGGGGCTGTAATGCGAGCGCGAAGCGCGAGCTTAAAATTTTCACAATAATATTGAACTGAAACATGGTATTTGTATTGTTACATGACGATAGCGAGAAATTGATGAAGGGCTAAGGGGATTAATTGGTGATTAGAAGCGTACGTCATGACGTAATGTAATGCCAACACGCAAATGTATAATGGACGAATTCCAGTTAGGGCAATATTGTGCCGAGCGCGAAGCGCGAGCTGAAAATTTTCTCATTAATAGTGACCAGATGAGGCAAGATACTAATGGGAGCACGAAATGGGGAGGGAGTATGGTGTTTTAAACAAACATCATGACGTTAATACATGCATAAAAGTAGAACAAAGTCATCATAAGTTATATTATTGCGGAGCGCGAGCGCGAGCCTGAACATTTTCAGGCAATTTTTAATAGTTATCTAAAATTTGATTGATTTAATTGAAAAGTGGGCATTTAGTCCCCGGAGAATAGTGAAAGTGTAATATATAATCAATAGTCCGAGTCCAAAAAAGTTACCTTGTCGATGAAGAGCCGTGATAAGTGTTACAGACTCTTCAATATTCATTATTTATTTTATTAAAACCATCGTGGATTTTTGAGGAGAATACTAATGCCTTCAGTTTTACTTATCGAGGCACCTGTCCCCTATATGCACCCTTGGATCAGTGCCCCTGATTATCATCAATTTTAATGGTTTTTTCCCCCCATTGTGAATAGTGAAACATCTGCGCTTCGGTTATCTACACAGTGTATTGCGTATTACATGATTACTAAAGTATATATCAGGCACACATGAGGAAGATTAACGAAAGAGTTAGAAAATTTTTGATTATTGAATGTCAGGAATATGCTTTTGAAGACTGCAAAATAATATAATAATGTCATAAAAGTGTTTTATACGATAATGTATTTGTAATGCGTAGATTTATATGCATATAATATGATATTTTTTATTTTCTTGATATCAAAATATTGGGGGGGGGGGATGATTGTACACACCATCCCCCCCACCGAAATTATTGGGGGGGATGCATCCCCCCCATCCCCCCCCCCACAATCGACACCCATGACTGCAACAGTTATAACTGCCACAATTATGCGTTATCTCCTCAAAAGTCAACGGTTTGTCCGCATAACGAAACATTTGAAGGACAATGTGAGTACAAAATGA
>CALNVZ010000174.1:21376947-21386960 GCA_940671915.1 Paracentrotus lividus
AAATTTTGAGTTAAACTTTGAGTATAATATGCATTATCATGATTATTGACTCTATTTAGGAGCTAAAAACTGGGGTTAATTGTACATTATGGTCTTTCTATTATAGTATCCGCCAAGCGCGGCGATTTCATGTCACGACTGGGGGGACGAAAACACCCAAAAGTGAAAAAATCTACACTCAAAATTCGCATATTTCGCACATTATGCAGAAACTAATGAAAATGTTTGCGAGCGCGAAGCGCGAGCCGAAAATTTTGCCTTATTATAACATTTAGCATTGTATTTTACATACATTTTACCGCTTTATTAGCTTCTTCACAAGCTAATCACTACATAACAATATGTTATGCTTTAAAAATCGAGGGGGGGACGATCCCCCCAGAAAAAAATTGAGGGGGGACACGTCCCCGCCCCCCCCCCCCGGATCGCCGCCAATGGTATCCGCGAGCGCGAAGAGCGAGCTGAAAATTTTAAGAATCTTAATGGCTTTTCTTTTTTTTTATTGTTCTTTGAGTAATGAATATATAGGAATGCGAGCGCGAAGCGCGAGCTCAAAATTTTGAAAACAAAACTGAAGTTAATTGTGCAATATAGAGCCTATGTAGTATCCGCGAGCTGAAAGTTTTGAGCTAAAAATCGTGCCTTATAGACTCTTTCTAGGATCCATATTGAAGATACATAATAATCTTGGCTCATTAATAATCTTTGCTATGAATATTTTGTGGGCTGCAAGCACCTAGGCCTCCTCTAATCTAGCCCAAACACAATTACAAAAATTCTTTTGACAAGGTTTGTCTCCAGCAGAGAGCACTGGGTCCAACCCTTTTTTTTAAATACTTATTGTTTGTTAATTTTACAGTTCGAAGGTTCAGCAAAATGACCGAGTAAGGAAATATTTGGGGTTTTTAAAAAGGAACATTCACTGAAAGGAAAGAAAGGAGCACTTTTTTAGTATTGGTAAAGTGAATACTTTTAAGATAATTATTTTCCATGGGATTTAAAAGAGTATGAAAGGCTTTCTTTATTATAAAAAGGGCATTTTAGCTAAGAAAGGGGGCACTTTTAGAGTGGCATGAAAAAAATGGGGGCACTAATGCCCCCTGCCCCCCCCCTCCCCTCCCCCGGTTCCTCCGCCTTCTGCTTGGACCCCAAATACCCTCAAGACGCGGAAGCGCGAGTTAGAAAACTTTGAGCTGAAAATTGTGTAATTTTTGTGTGCATTATAGACCCTATTTTAGTATCCGCGAGCGCGAAAGCGCGAGCGAAAATTAGGGTTTTTAAGACATATGGAGTAACAAGGGCCCTTTTAGTATTAAAAGTGACCCTTTTTTTAAACATAAATTGTCTACGGGACTTTTTTCAAAACTTCTAGAAGAGGCTTCTTTCTTCTTATTAAAAAGATGGGACACTTTTTTATTTAGCTTAGAAAAGGGACATTTTTTGGTCATAATAAGGGCATTCTTTAAGGGTGGTGAAAAAGTTGGGGTCACCTGTGCCTCTGCGCCCCCCCCCGGGTCACACGCCCTTCCACTAGCCACTATGAGGTTTCTTACTTGTTTAATCTGTTATATTCATTTCCTAAACATTGAAGATAACATCATTTAAGAGATACAAAAATAGAACACAAATTGCAAACGAACAACATTCCCTGCAAATGGTTTATAATGTAATTCCTGCGTTAAATTGGTGTTCTGAAAAAACATGATTATCATCCCCAAATAAAAAAAAGTTGGAAGCGCGAAGCGCGAGCGAAAGATTTTACATGTAGGGGGACTGAAAGCAATGTTTTAATCTTCCTTTTCTTGTATTTCTATTTAAGTATATGTCGCTTGCTGCATTATTTTGCCAAAAGTGGGAGTTCTTATTTAATTTTTTTTTTTTTTTTTTTTTTTTTTGGTCAAGCGGACCCTGCTCCGCTGCGGGGCGAGGGGGCGTTGGGGTCCCGATTCCGAGACCCCGTAACGCCCCCCCTGGGTTTAACGGGCCTGGTCGAACCGAAGTTTATCTAATATAGAATTTATTCTAAGCCTTTAATTTTTTGTAGCATTTCCGTGTCACAAAATATATACAGGGAAAAGTGGACTGGTCAAGCTGCTATAACAGGTAGTAGGCCTAATCGTGTAAATTCCCTTAAACCTATATTCTATTAAAGATTGTGGGGTTGAGAATGATACAATTACACGAATTTTGAAAATGTCATACGCACCTAAAACTAAACATTTCCTAAAGAAGCATTAACGAAACATAATTAGTATCACTTGTATTAAAAGCTACAATGCCACGACATGGCAGATATCATCCTAAACATTTTAAACAATTATCAAGTGCATAACATAACTATCTGTCCAAGGTAATAAGCTAAGATAGATTGGGGAAAACATACTTTATCCAAATAGCGAAGTCAAGACAGTGTATTCATAGATGATGTATAAGTATTCAATGCTCAGAGACAGGTCTACTATAAGCCGGACAATAGGAACGGATTCATAGGTTTCAGATGACCCGCTCTTGCTCTGAAGAGATCCATTATCTTGGATCTATGTGTGTGACCGAAATTATATGGACAAAATTCTACCCTTAGAATTTAAATATGGCTATTAAAAAGATCTCGTTAACACAAATTTTTAAAAATTAATTAAACTGATTTATGTTTAGTGATTTGTTTTATCTATGAATATATCGTGACAAGTATGAGTGTTCGTGTCGTTGATGTTGTCGGCTATCACTATGTGTTTATAGATATCGATGTTTTGATTATATTTGGACCTGATATGGGGCTACGTCCAGTGTTCAAGGAGTCTAACGAGCTCAGGTCAAGTCAATAGATAGTGGGGCTCCACGCTGACTCGTGCACTTCAACAAACAGCAACTTGTATTCTCGAGGAAGTTCAATTTATCATTTTGAAAATTCCTGTGAGGTGTTTTAAAATATTGTAAATGTTCTCTCCATTGCTGTGATGACACTGCCAATTGATGGACCTGTTGAACCAAAAACTACCACTGATAGGAGATATCTCTGAAATTTCTTTTATTATAGTGCTACTGGTCAAATTTTATTAGATCTCGGTGATGTCAGGGTCACGTGTGTGATATCATTTGTGGTCAGTGTGTGTGTGATCGCTATGGCAGAATGTACAGAATAAAATGAATTATTACTAAGTTAATGTTATTTTCTATAGCATAAAAAACCATATATGGTGATTAGAAATAGAGCAAATCTATCACTATTTTGTCCCTTTATACAAGGGCTAAAGTATCCGGAAGATGGTCCACTTGTTTTTTGAGGATTATTAACAACATATTCTCAATATTTTATTTATATAAGGAGAGAGTGTTTCTTTAATTTTGTGATAGTGTTACTCATTTACTATTCGTCCGATGATATTTGATTATATTACTATATGTCGGTTTGCGCACTTAAATGTTGATGGGTTATTGTTTGGCTTTCTTTGCAGGGGATTCGCTATGATTATATTAATTATTCATTCTAGCAAGGCCCTGGGGGTAGTGCTGGGTTATCGAAGTGAGAAGGCCCCATGGGAAAGGAGGTCGGGACGAAGGTAGGTTTTGGCCGCAGCTAGAGGGGGGGCGTCACGAATGGGGGGGAGGGTGGGTGGGGATGAAGGGGGGGCGCGGGGGGGGGGGAGGGTTTTCCAATTTGTTAATTTGGGTGGTTTATGATTGTGTTAATTTTTATTATCAAATTTTCAATATGTATTTTTTTCATTCTTATGTATTGTCTAGGCACATTTTTTTATTTTCTTATTTATTTTACTTTGGGTTGTTTTTTCCTTTTTTTTTATTTTCAATTTTTGATTTTTTTTTTGCATTTTTTTTTTAGGTTTTCTTGTATTTATGTGGGTAGTTGGGTTATTAACTTCTATTTTTGAGTGTTTTATTTTGTATCTATGGTGGGGTATAGTCTTTTTTTTTATATTTTGTGTCTTCGTTCGTCCTTTTATTTTTATCTTTTTCAGATTTTTTTGATCTCTTCATGTAAAACTAAGTGGTTTTTTTTTTTTTTTTTTTTTCGTACATGGGCGGTGTTTTTGTTTTTCAGTTTTTTTTTTTTTCTCATAGTTTTTTTTTTTTTTTTTTTTTTTTTTTTTTTTTTTTTTTTTTGCTTGGGAGTTGATGGATGTAATTTGTTATTGAAATTGATGATATTTGGATTATGTTGCTTAGGTGTCTAATCTGTAATGTTTTACTTTAAATTGACTCATTAAGGTGTAAAAAGTAGGTTTGTTGAGTCATTTATTTTTTGTGTTTAATCTAGGGAGAAAGTCAGTTTGGCATTGTAAAGAACAATCATCTATTTGCATCGGAAACCTTAATTCAATTCTGTGCCTGGCTCGAGGTGTTTATTTACTTTGTTTCTTCTGTAATTCACTTACGACCGCTTCACATCTCTGCTAAGCCATCCCAAATTAGTTATTTGAAAATATATAAGTTTTCTCTCTCTTTACAACAGAAATCGATTTGACGAAATCTGACAAAGGAAAGATACATGAATGTTTGGTTTTCGCAATGAACGTATACACTCTATGTCATGACACACACTTTTCATACCATTGCTAATCTGAACGTAGAGGCTTTTTTCATTAAGTGTTCGGTTTACATCGTAAATTGGAAATAAGATTAGTAATGCAGGGCTGGATGTACTATACACAATGTATTTGTAAGTGAAAACTTCAACAAAACGAAACGTCGGCAAGATTAAAAACTTAAGAGCCAGTAGTGTATCATACGTGCGCATGATTGGCGTAGTTCCGAGGAATGAACTTTCACCGAGAGATGGTTAACTTAAATATTAAGGTAGTGTTGATTTTGCTGTTGGTGATGGGGGAGCAGACCACAAGTGTTGCCTGAGCTCTCTATTTGTCTGACGCGGCGCGTTGAGCTGTTACGGATTAATCCTCGGACATACAGGTTCGCTGGAGGCAGAAAATATAGGGCTTGGTTTTTGAAATACTTCAGATCCTTGAGATAGTAGTAGTATCTTGAAGAGTAGCGTTAAGTAATCGCTGGTTCGAAAGACAATAAACATAGATAGATAAGTAGGTTTTGCAAACTACATCATTCAAAATTAATTATGATCATTTTAATTCGTCGGTATCAAACGGACCTCGACGCAAACAAATGGGTGCTATTCATAATTTTGAACTTTGTGCAACATTATAAACTCTGAATTTAAAAAGTATGATTTAAAGCTTGTGAACTAGTTTTTTATCCTCTTTACAACATGTAAATAAACATTGTAAGGGACATAATTTTAACATTAATTATGATCAACTTCAAGTTTCTGGCAAGTCAAGTTTAAAAAAAAGAGTGTTCGGGTAATCACACGGTCTAGTACAAAACTTGGGACTCATATTTATTTTCGGTTTATCTTGGTAGTTATATTTTTCATTTAAAAACATTGGTGTAGCCAAGGCGAGCTAACATCTTGTGTTAATAAATCTCTCTGATAAACAATAAGAAATCATTAATATTGCCAAAACTGACAATGTATTTAGATAATACTCATTTTGTTTCATTTCTAAAGTGAGAGGGTGAGGTAATTAAAAAAATTGCATGATTTTTACATCAGCGTCAGTAACTTTGGTTGAGACTATTTCTGAGAACTGTATATATTTTATAGTTCTAAAAAAATATAGAAAGCAATGTGCTTAGGTTTCGTGATTATTTTTCACCATGTTTAGCCAAGATAATATACATAATACATGGAAATCCATTTGTTTTATTGGTTTGTACTCTCTCACTTGTTGACCAAACCTTTCTTTTTTAAATGGTTTTTGAAAATTATGAATTTTTTTTTATACAGCATTTTATTATTTTTTTCAATATGAATATTAAATGATGTCCTTGTTGTTACGTACATTATGATACTTTATAATACATGGACTTTTTTTTGAGACCAATGTCATTGCATATTTTAAGTGTCATTCTCATTACCTACTTATGAGACAAACTTGGTGATATTATGGCACATTTATGTATACTCTTTACAAACCTCTCATCTCTGATCTCACTCACGAACACTAACATGTTTCAAGAACTGAATGTAAAATAATAACACCACCTTTGGGAACAAATAAGACATGGCATACTTTGCTCCTCGAAAACCTACTATAGTGTAATTGATTATTTATGTATTATTATATTGAATTGTTTTGTGATTTATTTAATGATACTGTCCTTACTCATGATCTTTTGTCTTCTTCTCGAGGCTCCCATGTTTCCCTATCTTGTCTCATTCTTCTCCTTGTTTATAATTATTGTTATGTCGGTTGAGCACATCTGCTCACGCCCCCTTCTATCTCTCTTTCTCTTCCCTCTGATCATTCCCCTCCCTTCTATTTCTCCTTCCTCAATATTTTCTCTCCTTCGTCTTTCATTATCTTCATACTTTTCTCTCATCTCTGATTGTCTATGAGTTGCGATGTTTTAATGTTGCATTGCAGGTATCGTCTTTGTGGAGAACATAAAGAGCAATATTTATCACAAATATGTGTGGTTGTTATAAAAAAAAGAACACAGGTGAGGGCTATCGAGAAAGGGTTGCGCGTCTCTGTGAAAGGCCAAACCTTATGTGGACGTCGGTTTGGAGATCGCGATGCGGCCGAAGACCGAAAGGATCTCGTACGATGAAAGGAGTGATGGTCGCATCCGAAGGAAACGCAGTAGGCACTTCAATTCTTAACAACGAGATGGGAGGAAGTGGATAGTGAAGAAGGGGGACGGGAGAAGTAAGTGGAAGGAGGGATGTGCATTGGTAGTGGGAGAGTTCCATTACCAACTTGTAAAGGGGAGGAACAATTGACTGTTACAAGAATGGTGGAGAAGAGCATAATTTATATTGTTCTTGATCGGTGATGCTAATAATAGAGGTGTTATGATCAGTCCCTCATAAAAAGTCTTGAATCCTGATACAAAATCACAAAATAATCTGTATTAGTAGACATGAAGATTCTGGCTAAATGACTGCAGTAGGAAAAAACTTGCTAACAACTGCTATTGCGATTCTATATCAGAGTTGTATATTCGTCAAACAATCGAAGGAGAATATCAATTTCAAATAGTAGATGAGAAATTACATAAAGAGATCACAAAACAGTATTATAAGCACAATGTTTATATTATCCACAAGCACAATTTATTGAAACCACATATAAATTGTACTCATTATTTACCTATGCTCGTTCATTACTTCAGCTGCGTCAGTGGTTATAGGCGTCTAGGGTACTCGATGTTATTGTAGTTTTTTGGGGTTGAATCGCCAATATATTTTGTTTGTTCTTCTGTTTTTGCGAGCAGTTCATGTGGTGTAAGAAAGTTTGATAGGCAATATAAAATCCCACGCTCAGGTGCTGGTGTCGCAGATATTACTACGCTTTATGCTTTAGCACGCATAATATTTGATTTCGTGACGTACGATGTTACAAGTCCATAAGAATTTGTATGTGGCAATCAGGCCTTGTTAATGCACATAAAAATCGCACGTGTTTTGCTGAACAGAAACCCTTATTACATATTGCATAAGGTGAGCCCATAGTTAAAATAATGCTAAAAATGCAAGGTTATTATGATGAATTAGGACAACAACATAGTCCCTGCTTGTACTTCGAGAGTTTGCTTGTCAACCGTACAGTGAAACGACACTTTTTAGCTTATACAAATGATTTTGCAAAGAATATTATTAGTATACAAGAGGGTGGTGGTTGCATCATGAGTTGCTGGCAATAGTCCTCAAGAGACCTTGACATTTTAGAATAATCACGATAAGATTTTAAGTGGCAGCTCGGATGGAGTCCACGTCCAAAGAGTACTGCGAAGGCTCTCGACATGTAATTGGAGTAGGATTGAAGCAATTTCTGAGGTGGACGATATGAGGTGATCTGAGGAGGAGGAGAGTGGATTGGTTTTGTGTGTTAAAGAGTGGAATGGAAGTTGTGCTTAATGATACGTCGTCGACTGTGTGGACCTGAAAATAATTAAACGAGACCAGATCTGAGCGATGTGAGAGATAACTACTTAAGGATAAATTACATACATGTACTGTTAACTTTCATATACTTTAAAAGGGGGGATATTCACCATTTGTTGAAACCCTGGCAACCTGCCAAAAGTGAGCAAGGCATGATCAAAGAAAATCAGAATGGAAGATTGCTCTATTGATAATAAACTGAGTGGAATGCATCAGTTTGAAAATCTCTTGTTGGTCGTTGCGGTTGACATGTCGAGAAGCAGAAGGTCGGGGAGAACAGCACCATACGGAACCATAGCCACTATCTCTCACCTATTGACATCCCGCAATGCATAGCCTGCCATTCCACTCCTGCAATGACAGCACAAGGTAGTAGATCACTGCATCATATAATAAAAAGATAAAAAAGTTTGAAATATAGTCATATCCGAATGTGCCCACATTCTGTGAGGTCAGAGCACAATTGGATAAGGTTGACTCATTAATTGGTACAATTTTCTGACATCTGAACTTAACCTCACCTTAAACTTGCACCGTACCGTCTAATCTCACGATTCAACCAGTGGCTTAGAATGTGAATGTTTATGACTGATCAGTAGATGTAGATCATCGGTCATAGCCAATGTACCTCGTTCTCCGGTGAGCGACATTTGATAAGGTTGACTATTTTGGGCATTTACATGGTTCTAGGAACAATACGCCAAAACAAAAAATTTACAAACACCCATGACTCGACACGTAATCCTAACCCTATTTCCCCACGGAGTACAGTAAGTTGTACTGGGGGTAATTGTCCAGGGGAATAATAGATTTCCTGATAAATACAACGTTAATTTTCCAAAATTTACTAAAGATAACTCATTAATAAGCAAATAAACAAACCAGAAAAACACACCATTAAACACAAACTATGAAGGGGGTAGTTTCCATTATTTTTCATCCTTTTAATTCCTTTATTTTTTAGATTTTAAGAGTGTGTGGAGGGTGGGGGTGCGGGTCGGTGGGTGAGAGGGGGGCGTCGGATCGGGGGACGACGGGGGGTGGATTGGAATTGGTTGTGGTCAGGGTGTGCGGGGGGGGGGGGGGCTGGGTTTGTGTGATGTGGCTAGTAGGAAATTTTCAGGGCGGAGGATGTAGGTTTCAGTGAAAGCGGTAGGAATGGTGCGGGTTGGGCAGGGGTGAAAGATGGGAGGCAAGGGGTAATGAGACGGAAACGTATTTTGATTTTTTTGCTTGGGATTGTATTGTTCCATACTTTGTAGTAGATGTGTCTCTTGGTTGCTAAAATAATTTATTAAATTATTCTACTGTGTTTTTCATTATATCTTTTCTTTTTTTTTTTTTTTTTTTTTCTTTTATTTTTTTTTAATTCTTTCATTTTAAAATGAAAATTCTGGGCCAAATTTGGCTCAATTATTGATTTTTGTTTTTGTGTGCTTTTCTTTTTTTTCTTTTTTTTATATCCTTTTGATGTGTCTGCTTTTTTTTTTGCTTTTTTTTTTTCCTGAATAGTGGGTAGTGAGACATCAATTGCATATTCATCTTCCAAACGCAATTCTAGCTATCTGTAATTCTTTGAATGGAGTCTCTTGGGTATCCAAATCCCTCCATTTAGTAATTCCAGTCTGCTACGGTCTGGCTATTCACATCTCCCTTCCCCCACCCCCGTGCGGACTACTATCCAGAGACCCCTCACTTCTTAATGCTACCCAATGATTCATCTCGCACTGATGGGAACGCTTGCCTACCCTTTCACTCGTCCGCACCGAGGTGTCCGACAATGAGTTGAAGACACATCTAGCGAGAATAGGAGGATTGGTTGGTGTTTTTTGCAAGTTTGTATTTTTGTTTTTTTCTTGTGTGTTGTTATTATTTGATTTATGGTCGTTTGTTCTATTATATAATTGTCTTCTATTTTTATAACAAATTTAGGTTTTTAATTTGTTTGGGCTAATTGCAGGTAGATTATTAAGGTCGTGGGCTAGCAGTAATTATGACGTTGAATGATATTCATCTAAATTCGCCG
>CALNVZ010000174.1:21386985-21426962 GCA_940671915.1 Paracentrotus lividus
CCCTACACAGTAGACGCTTTTCGTGGGGTAGAACTGAAAATTCTTGGTCAGTCGGCTCGTAAACAAAAATTGAAGAAATGAAGAAAAAAAAAAAAAAAGAAATTAAAAGAGCTCCCATACTTGTTTAAAAAGAAAAGCTAAAAATAGGCTTTTAAAAAATAAAAACCGAATAGGGGGGGGGGGCCTAAAAGCTGAAATCCTCACACCCCTGAAATCTGTTTGGACTGCTAGTATTCATGAAGACACAGTGTTATTACCCAAAATTTATGTGTCAAATTAATGCCCTCACTCATCAACCCCCCCCCCCCGTTTCTTCTCTTGTTCTTTGAGATAAGATCGCTAGAGGGGTACAATTTTTTTATTTCTCATTATTTTTATACCCTTGTTCAAATTAGTATAATTTTGACCAGATGTTACCTTTGTTATATAATCAGGGGGCATTTTAACAAGCTGTCCACAAGTTTACTAACGACTTTAAAACACATAACCAAATAAGATGCCTTTGTAATATACAATGCAGATTGACATTATTATTGTTAACGTGAATTCGTAATGTGAGACAAACTACGGGACGAAATTTGCGCAAGCCCGTCAATGGATATCCTAAAAGGATTGTGACACATCAATACAAGTTAAGTACTCTGTCGACCCATGACAAAAGGGAGCAACTCTGAAAAATGACGATTTTGAATTTTTGATGTTTTTTATATTTCATTTAGTGCTAACTTCCTTCTGGCCAAATTTCATATGTAAAAGTTTATTCAGCTTAGAGATATTTGAGGCAAAGACATTCCGAGATTCTATTTTTATTGATATCAATGATGGATACATTTTGCTCTTTTACAGAGTTGCTTCCTTTTGTTATGGGACGGCAGTGCTACTATCTACTCCGTTAGCAAACATTTTGAACCTATTCGGCAAAATTTTCAAGAATGTAGTGAGAATTGGTTTGAAAAATAAATGCAATTTGATCAAAGACAAAAAGTAAGAGTGAAAATAACAAGCAAGGTAGGCATCATTTATTCACATAAGTTGATACAAGTAATTAGTGGCATACATCATGGCTTTTGCATGAACGTACATCCCTACCAGGCTTATCACAGTGTGTGCATGTATGCATTGCTGTTTAAGTGGATGAAATGCAGCAAAAATGAATATCATAATTATGCATTATAAAAGTCACAAGAAAAGCTACAGTCCACTCCTGTTTCCAGGAAATTGGGACTTAGTCAATAATTACAAAATCTTCTCTTTAGTTTACACAAATAAGCAAAACAAACAACCCATAAACATATGTAAGAAATAGAATGGGCAAAATGCCTCGCTTATAGTGATATACATTGTATTGTCGCATCCAAGTCCTACGTATAACAGACATGGACTGTATCAAAGTAAACACACAAGTTATTTACAAGTAGATTAGTATCAAGATAAACAAAGATAACAGATAAACTTTTCCAGAATATTCAATTGGTAGCCGATTGTCAACATTGAACAAAAAAAACAAAAAAAACCTTTAGATGAATGCAAAAACACTGATACGACAGGCTGAACAAGCACTTACTAATGGAATATATATTTATCAACAGAATATGCTGAAACACATAATCTTAACTAAATACATATAATTCACAGGTCTTGTGTCCAATTCTTTTTATATATAACATCCACAACAGCACTCATCTTGTTTCCTGAAATAATTGGCTTTTTCATTTCATTATTTCTAAGTTCAAACATGAATCAATGTCAAGGTAATCTTCTATTTTACAAAACAAATATACGTTGAATAAACAAATAATGCTTCTATATTGATTGCAATGTTTATATCATAATATAAATCTATGTGGAAATGGAAATAATAATTTTTTTCAAGGTACGGATCATGTTAATAATATCTGTTTTTTTTATGTAGTGCTTTTCCAGTTAAATTGCTCTGCACTACTCAAAGTGCTGGTCTCATTCTTGTCTATACGGTATACATAGCATACTTCATTATCAATATAAATAACTAATAACAGTAATAAACCTGAAAGAATAAATACCTCAGTTAGTGAAAATTTTCCAAGTACAAACTTTACAGTCCATTCCCTTTATACTGAACATGCAAATTTTGAACATATCTGAGAATAAGACCAGGGCCCATATTCATAAAACCCTCATAAGTCAGTTGCCAACTAGGCCTTAGCTAAAAGATAAATCCCCTTCTTTCAAACTAGCTATCAAGTAACTTTCTCATTTGATATAAAGGCAACAACACAGTAGATCATAATTTGCATGAGTAACTACAGCCATGCTGCAGGTGTTCAATTATTCTATAGTCACTCAGATGACCAAAACATGTAAACTGCACTAGAAATATGCAAACCCCTCCCACACACGGACACACAAACACAATACATTGCAATTCCTTTGTTCATGCATACTATCCTGCATAAATAATAAGAGTTTGTCTAGCAACATGTTTGCTCCCATTAATTACCCATTAATTACCCATTAATTACCCATTCATTCATATCTTCAGTGGTCCATCCTTATCGGGGAGGGGGGGGGGTTGGAAAGCAAGCATTGGACTTCCGCTTTTATATTTATTTTTCATTTGTCAAATTTCAGATTTTTTTTATTTTGTTTGGTTCTCGGATATATTTTTGGCGAAAGAAATATTTTTTCAAAACCGATATCTTTGAAAAAGTTCGTCGTCGTTACATAACTCCAGTACATTTCTCCTATCCCTGAATTCTTTCCCCTTCTTAACCCTCTACGTAGCTCTTCTAGTTCCAAAACCCTTCTCGCCATCATTAAATCATGGAAAAATGACAAGTCCAAAGTCAACAAATAGCATACACCTAACTCATGGAAATATGACAAGTCCAAAGTCAACAAGTAGCACACAACTAAATTGTTATTCACAAAACCTTACTAAGAACCCCAATAAGTAGTTGATATCCCAGATTGGTCATATGCATAACAACAGTAAAAAATGCAATTAAAGAATGTGAATATAATATATTGAATTCAGATACATAGAATAGAGACATCTGTTTTAGTCTTATGCAATGTGCAGTCTTGAGCAGTCAGCCCACCAAACTTTTCCACAAATAGGTTTTGTTTTGCTAGTCTCATCCTTCAGACCTCACGGCATAATCAGGTTAACTTACCATAAATTATCATTGATTTTGAAAAATGTGATATCTTCGATCATAACAATATTGAAATACACATTTAGTGGATTGTTCATTTGACACTATAAATAAACTAACATAAAAAATGAAAATCTCGCCAATATCGCTTTAGAAACTCAAATTTGAGGGTAAAATAAGTTACACCATAAAACGCTATAGGTGCTCATGATCAACTATATCTTTTTGAAGGAAATTGTGTGACAACTAAGGCAATTAAGGTTTTGTGAATAACAATTTTTAGTTGCTAACTATAGCCGGTTGGCAGCTTTGAAGGAATGTATCTGGCAACAATAGAATCATGAATGTTGTCACCATCTACATTTTTCAACTGGAGCTTCTTTTATTGATATTTGTGGAGGTTGAATAAGCTCATATCAAGCATGAGAAGGAAAATACCTCTATACTAATGAGCTTGAATACATTGACACACCAGAAAAACTTATGAGGGTTTTGTGAATAACGAATTTGACTTAGTGTGGAACTTTGGTCAATTTAGTTGCTAACTAGGCTTATGAGGGTTTTATGAATACGGCCCCTGGTGAATATCCCTGTTGTAATGAAACCTTTTTATTTGTGCTCATTATAAAGTGAGTGCACTGTATAATCTACAAGGAATAGAGATCAGAAACGAATTCTACACTAGCCTTGTTCTATTTTATGGACCATTTCTGTAATATTTCCTCAATCGATAGGAGATGAAGTATGCAGCGACAATCTATAATGCTCATATGAATGTTCAAAGATTATGCTCTCCAAGTATATCAAGTTCCATTCACTCTCGCAACTTAGGACTATTATAAATTCATTTAAATTATACAACATGACTGTATGTACATTGTCACTGAATAAAATGGCGTCGCCGAGTATAGTTTCTTCCATGGTGCGAAAAATTCCTTACAAAGAAGTGACTTGTAATGAAGAAAAAAGCAAGTCCTGATTTTCTACAAATATTGTACAAATTTATGAATTGGAAGATTTTTATCAATAATTTGGTAATAAAGAAGAGCATGAAAAAGGGGCAAGTATGATTTATATACACTAATTAAGAAATTAACAGAATTGATGTCGATTATTAACTTCCGCCTTAGAAGAATAAATAATGCATTTCTGAAGCACACTCATAACTTGTGTGATATTAAATGTTGATTTCAAATTTACAAATATATTGATCATGTACATGTACATGTAAGACCACCTACTCTTTTATCTATAAAAGTATAAACTAGATACTAAGTACATGAATCATACATTTAAATTGAATAATTCAGCTTGCCTGTAAAAATTAATAAATTATGATCTATACACACACACTGAGAGGTCAGGTATCTACTTGATATATATTTTTTAGGGGCGGGATTCAGTATTTGCATAGGTGTGTAAAAAAAAAATCAGCATTATGACGTTTCAAGTATTGATGTCCAAAATTCATTACAATACACATAATATTAGAAGGCAAATAATTTTCCATCCTTCATAGATATATTTTATGTCTAGAAAACTAAGGCCTTTTCTATTGAAAAGTCACAATATGGTGAAGACATCATAAGATGATCGATACAACACATAAACGGTGATGTATACTCATTCTGTGCAATATACAGGAAACATGGTATTCTTACACAACAGGGGGTGTTTTGTCAAGCCATTCCCAAAGCCATAGGTAACTTTACAAAGGACTTCTTAAAAGTACCCCAGGATAGGCACATACACCGCCTTTATTCAAAACATTGCAAGAAAAAAAATAGTTCTGTTTGCTTCAGAGGTGCTCAAGTTAAATCTACTGTATCTTGCAGTTTTCACCATCTTCACCCTGGGCCTCGGAGGTCCTTACTGTTTGTGCAGTTGCCCTGCCTCGACCTCCCCTTGTGGCTGACCTAGCAGACATTGCCAGTTCTCTGGCTTTACTGGCTTCCATGCTCCTACCTTCCTTCAAGGGGCTGTTTGTAATGGTGGTTAAAGCGGAGCTCTGGCTACTCGGACCCTACAAACAGGAGAAAAATTATGGACAAACATGGTATAAATACATCCATGGATACTAGCTATTATGCTTGGAAAAAATCCTGTCCAGATTTTAATGTTATAATGGTTATAAAGTGCTAAAAAATATTCATATCAAACTTGCATTTGTATAATGAATCCCTGTGTTGGATAGTAGTACATGTATGTAGATACTTATTTGTTGATTGGTCTGAGAGCTGAGAGGATCGCAAACATTACAATTTTGCAACTGGTCCATGAAAAATGTTGTTGACCAATGACGCCAAACAAAATAAAAAAATTTGTGACCTAATTACAGAGCGAAAGTGGTCTGTGGTAAACAAAATATTGAATATATTTCCCTTGGGACTATATTTTCCCTTGGGAAAAATATAACTTGGTCAGGAAATTCAAATCTAAACAGGGAAATATATGTATACAGTGGAAACTTGTAAAAGATCTGATACATTGTATAGCAAGATTCCTGATAAACATGAAACAAGGCACCTTTGCTGGTCCAATCTCACTGTATTTTTTTTACCCTGATATAAAGCCATTCCTGATATAACAAGGTCATTTTCATGCTCACGAGTACCTCGTTATAGCGAGTTTCAACTGTATGCTGTAATATAAGTGGGAGGGACTAGTATACTCTGATTGACCTACCCTAAGTCCTAGGTTAGAGAGTCGGCTGCGGGTCACTCTCTTACTGCTGGTGTTGAAGACCCCATCTTCACTACCCTGACTGCTAGGTACTTGGGTGGATGTTGGTTGGCTGCTGGGTTGCTGTTGAGTAGATCTCTGATGACCAGTACTGCTCTCTTGGATGTAGTTCTGGCTGGCTGATCGCCTCAACCTTGTGCTCGTGCTCAGGCCTGGAGAGGTTGGAGGGGTATCAACAAGGTGAAAACAATTTCTTCAAGCACTTGCCTAAACAATATATGAAACAACAAAATAACTAACCCTAGACCAAAAGCAGTTTCAAATTGGGAATGTCAATATGTGGTTCAATTTTAGAGACGGTGCAGATTTTAGAGATCAATTCAATAAATGAAAATGATTTTTTTTTTTTTTTAAATTGTTTATTTAATGTGGGCTAGCAGCTGAATATATCCATATAGAAGCTGCGCTATACAAATTTATGTTTATGTATGTTTATGTTTAGTAATATAGTAGCACCAACCATAATAAAGGTAATAAGTGGACATTGTGAGCTTACCAGCCTGTGACAAGGTGACAGCCTCTGCCTCGGTTTCTGTTGGACTTGGGAGTTCATTCTTGCTTCTCTTGGCCTCTTGACTTCCACTCAGATGCCTCATGGATCGCTTTGTCCCAACCTCAGCGCTTTCTTCCACAGAATGACTAACATCTGCAGACGGGTCCTTGGAGTACCTTCTCTTAGACAGCCGTGTCATTCGACGTCCTGGACTAGGGCTCTTAGTTTCTGTTAATGCACTCTCTTTAGGCTCCATTTGCTTTTCATCTGATGCTAATGGTGCAACACTGATCTTTGAAGGCACATCCTTGGTAGGCACTTCAGTAATTACTGAAGTTTCCATTGAAGCAGGCTCTATGGTAGTTTTCTTTATGCTCCTCTCTTCTGTGACACTACTGTGTCTCTTTGCGGACAGTCTTGTCCGTCTGCTGCTCGGACTTTGCTTTTCTTGTACAGGAGCACTTCCAGTTTCGTTTTCTTCTGTTATAGCAACAGCTGCAGGTGGACTCACAGTCTTTTCTGTCTCCCGTGATTTTGGCTCCAGTTTACTTGATAATTGCTTGAGGTCCTTTTTCAGCTTTGTGTTTTCTTCCCTAATTTCATTCATTTTCCTGGTTGCTATTGATATTTTGACTTTCAAGTCTTCTGCCTTTTTCTTCTCTGCTTTGCAACTCCTGCTGGCTCTCATATAGCTGGCCTGGCATCTATCTATCTCCTTCTCTTTATCATCCAGTTCCTGTCTAAGACTTGCAAGAGTGGTTTTATCTTCTTCATCATCTGAGGATGCATTGGTAGTGCCTATCTTGGCCTCAAGCTCAGCATTTGTTGCACGGAGACCCTCAAGGTCTTTCTGCAGTTTCTTGAGGTTTGTCATTGACAGCTGCAATTTGCCCTGATATGATTCTTTATCTGCCATCAGTTCCTTGACTTGCTTCTCCAGCTTCTTCACCTTCTTGAAGTCTACTCCTGCAGCACTGGCATCCTATAAAAACAAAACAAAAAACAAAGATATCTTTATATGGATGATCACCAAAGCAAAAAGGACAATAGGATTCTTTTTTATGACTACTATTGCACTTTACCGGTATACAATTAATGTAGAATATTTTAACCCAATATGATTTTGCACTGTAATTCATGAATGACAGAATCACTAAAAGGAGACGTAAACTTTGGATCAATAAAAAAAAATATTTAAAAAAAGGATGCAGTAACAATAAACAAGAATTCAAATCATTTTATTGAAAAAGATCATTTTGCTAAAATAATTATATCCATATAGGTTAGTCTGGATTCTCTTGAAATTTACAAGCCAATTGCTTGCTTTATTATCCAAATATCTATGATTTATATCCAGATTTTGAAACATTGTTACCGTAACGCTTTTCAAACAGTATCCTTCCACTGCAGCTCACAACATACAGCGTAATCTGGTTTATTAAGTTCCCACACTCACAATGTTGGATGTCCAGGTCACTGATGCTTGTGACAGATCGGTGGTAATTTGATCGTGCAGGGCCGTAGACCTAGCCTAGTTTTTTTTCAGTTTTAAGATACTAAATAATTTCCATTTGCTCTGAAAATGTCAGTACCTTGTTGTTACAGTCAGAGCAATAGATTTGTCCAATTTTGGTCCCTCTCTCTACTTGTTTTTGGCAAGTTACTAAATCCCTAATGTAAAAATGACAGATCACTTTGACTGTGTCAAACTCACCTCTTGGGCCTTAGCAAGCTTCTCAAGAGCACCCTCCCTCTCCGTCTTCTCGTCTGAAAGCTCACCTCTCAGCTTGCTGCAGGTGGCTTCCAGTTTCTTGAACTCTGCCTGGAGACGATCGCTAGGCGTTGCCTCCTGTTCGACCTTCTTCAGCTTGAGGGCAAGGTTCTTGACCGTCTGGTCAGACTTCTCAGCCAGGAGCTTCAGTTCCTCACACTGCGCTTTCAAGCAATTTACTTCCTCTTCCTGGTAAGGGCAAAAGACATTCAGATTCAGTTTTGGGATTTGGTTTGAAACCTGTTAAAGGGAATCTAGTGTAGTGGGAAAGTGTGGGAAAGATGAAGAAATTATTGTGAGCTTTCCCGTTATTTTCATGCTATTTGGGAATAATATAATGATAAAACGCTCCACAATAAAAGATTGCTTTTCAATTACCCTAACAGTCATAATATGATCCCAAATAAAGCAAGACAGCTGATATGTTTGGATCCCAAATTTTTGCGTTGCCCCATACATGCATTTCTGTGAAAGTGCATGTGACTCAAAGCTGTATTGGGTTCATTTCTTATCATTTTGATGATTCAAAAACCTCACAGCACAATCTAATGCTTAGGTGAACTGTTATCAACCTTTCCCAATCACTTTTAGACAGTGTCTTCCACATTTCAATGTCATGACCAGAATAATAATTTCACTTTAATTCTTTGAAAATGAAATATTATTCAAATCTGACGATATATTTCCTTACTAGAAAATATTATGAACATCCAAATCAAGATATAGTTAATATAACCTCTATGATTTTCCAGTGATATCAATATATATATACTTTTTGAAATTTATTTGCCTTCAAAGACTTAGCAACAACTTCTCAAAATCATGTACAAATGTAATAAGATTTATGAATGCAATCATCTTTCATGAGATATAATGTCCAATGTTCAAATCTCCCATCCTTCAAATCACTACTAATCTGACTGAAAAAGATAAAGAAAAGGAAACTTTTCTTACATATTTATTGCACATCTGGGATGATTGAGTGAGTTGTGTTGTTACATCTTCCACCGCTGCCTTCAGCTCTAGCAGAGTTGATTCTAGGGCCCTGGCCTGCTCTATCCTAGCTTCATTCTCTAGACGCACTTCCTCCAAGTTCTTCTCAAGGCACTCGACGGTCTTTGCATGCTACAACAAGAAAGCATACCAACAATATATAATAAGCAATATATAGCTCAGGAAAATTATAAGACCAAACTCTTCTCACAAGGATTTCAGTGTGTGTGTGTTTCTTGCTTTCTGAGGTAAAAAAACATAATACAAACTAACTCTACTTCTATACAATCTTCAGCAATTATATCATTGATATACGAGTACAGAACTGTCACTACAAATGTAAAGAGGAAAAGAGCTTAGTCTCATAATTTTTGCTCAAGTTGTAATAACTAATTTTACACAACATGGTAAAACACAAGCTCTGTATAATAATAAAAAAATAAATAAATAAATAAATAAACAAAAAACTATGGATGAAAGAAGTGATTTGTGCAAAATCTATGTCAGTTATGGAAGATGTGATTTACAGTACCCTGTAAATATTCACTTGTGACACTTTGAATCCCCACAAATTTGATGGTGTAAATTGTATAAACTTTTTAATACAGGCCTGTAATGTGAAAAGGGACGAAATATGGTTGTACAAACAATGACTCTCAAAACATATTCAGATGACGTGAATTTAGATTTTATTTTTTTATTTTTTTATTTTTTTGGGGGGGAGGGGGTTATTATATGAAACATCATGTTCATACCTGTTGCTTGAGGTCTTCTATTTTAGACAATCCATCTTCTCTAGCCGTTTGAAGCCTCTGCTCGTATCCTTCAGCCTCCATCTGGAGGTCTCTCTGGGCCTTCTTCAGGTCGGTGTAGGTTTGCTGTAACTGCTTCTCTACATCCTGCTTCTCACTAGCCAGTGCCTCAATCTCCAACTAAAATAGAGGGAGAAAAGAAGGAATAGTGTGATAATCAGCAAAGGCATCCCTGTATGAATAACATTCAATACTAAAAAATAAATGGGTGCATATGAAATGAGGTTAAGGTTTTACTGCATGGACATACAAATTGAAAGCTATGAGGAAGGTTCATAAAGAGAAAATAGAAAATTTCCTGTAAAAGTTTATGTCTTAAATTTGGTTTTGGTATGCATACAGTCCACTCCCATTATAATGAGCATGGATATTATTTCATTACCTGGTACTAGTATAACAAGGTGATTTTCCCAGTACAAATTTTAAACAAGTGCACTTGCCTATGTGCCTTTATGTTCAGTATATAAAGGAGATAATGATAATCACCTTGTTATAATGAGAGTTGACTGTGTTTTTTAAACATTGTAACTTCAATATGATTTACCTTCCTACTCTCCCCCTCTTCCAGTGCAGAAGCCAGTTTATGTTCAATCTCTTTAACAAGTTGATCATGCTTCTCCTTGCCACTTTCCACATCAAGGACGCTCTTCTGGAGTGCTTCAATGGTTTTGTTCTTCTCCTCAATCTCTGGCTGGTACCGGGCTGACACCGTCTCCATAATGGCATGCGTCTCGAGCAGAGAATTGTATCTCTCCTCCATAGCCGAGAGCTCCGCCTCCAGATCCTTTATCTGCTTCTCCAGATCTGAGCCTCTGGTCTGCTGGCTCTGGATCTCTGCAGCCAGTGTCATCTCTGCATCGGACAGCTGCACCTTCTCAGACTCTAGGCTGTCAATGTGGGCTTGGAGATGGGTGTTCTTCTCATTGAGGGTACATACCTCCTGAGAGTAGCCTTCCATCCTGGATGAAGCCTCCTTCAGCTCTAGATCAATGCTCTTCAGCTCTTCGTTCAATCCTAATATCATTTGATCTTTTTCTTCTGCAAGACGCTCTGCAGTTTCCCTGTCCTCCTGCTCCTTCTTGCATACAGCTTCCTGTTTGGCTAAGCTCTGTGCTAATGTTGCCTTTTCTTCTGTTTCTTTGGAGATCTGAGTCATTAGAAGTTCACATTCTTCTCTAGCTTCTGCAAGCCCCCTGACATGGGTAGCAATTTCATGTTCAACACCGTCTCTGCTCTTAGCCATTTCATCTTCAAGTGCAGAAAGATTTTTCTCTGCAGCATTCTTCAGTTGTTCGACCTGGATCAGCCTTTCTTCTGCTTGCTTCAACTCAATTTGCAACTCTGATTTCTCTGCTTGCAAGACCTCTTCAATGGACTTGCTCTCTTCTAATTTGGCTTCAGCAGCTTCTATTTCAAACCTCAGTTGTTTTGCTTCCTCCTGGCTTTGCATGAGGTCATTCTTTACCTCTGTCACCTCTTGGTCTTTGGCACTGACCTCGTCTTTGAGGTCAACAATCTCATTACATAGCTGATCAAACTCTGATTTGCTGGCTTCATCCATCTGAAGTTTTTCAGATTCAATGCTGTTGAGCTGCATTTGGAGTGAGTCTATCTCTTTCTTCAAAGCATCATTGCGGGTTTGGAGTGAGTCCATATCCTGCACCATATCTCCAGTCTCAATCAAGAGGTTCTCTCTTTGGTTATGCAGGGACTCATTTTCTTCCCGGAGATCGGCTATTTCCTTGTCTTTCTCAGCAATCTTGGTCCAGGCTTCCATTCCATCTTCTTCCATGGTTTCCACATCTTTCTCTTTGTTCTCCATTCGTCCTTCCAAATTTCCAATCTCTTTCTTCAATGCAACAATCTCCTCCTTTTGACTTTCTAGTTTCTCCTGAAGCTCCGTCACCTGCGATTCTAGGGAGCCTTTCTCTGCAGAATACAACCTAATGTGTTCATTCAATTGATTCTTTTCTTCATCAGATCTGATCAGATTTTCATCCAATTCATTCAGCTTGTGCTTCCATTCTGCAAGCTCTGCCATTGTAGATTCTATGTTCTCATTCTTGTCCAATAGATCTCTTTCATACTGATGAGTCTCCTCTTCTAGTTTTGCAATAACAGTTTTCAACTCTTGGTTTGCTGTTTCTACCGATACCAGTTGATCACCAAGTCTCTGGTTTTCTGATGAAACCATGTCTTTTTGTCTTTGTTCCGCAGAAAATTCTTCCTCAAGCTTGTTCTGGACTGCTCTCAACTCATTTTGTAGAGAAGAAGCAAGATCTTTGTTTATTCTTAGTTCCTCCTCGATCATCTGCTTGCTGCTTTTGACCATCTCAAGTTTTTGATTCAAGTCTTCAACAACATTATTCACAGTTCTGTCGTTTTCATTCAGTTTTTGCACTTCCATTTGAGCCTTTGCTACTTCCTGTTCTAATGAGCGGATTTTCTCCTTGTATTGTACAGCATCTTCCTCAAGGGCGGAGTTTTGTATCTGTATGAAAGCCTTGTCACTCTCCACCATTTCTTCTTGTGACTTGACTGCTTCTAATTCAGATTGAGCAGAACGCATCTGGTACTCTGCCTCTTCCTTTGACCGGTTTGAATTGGTCAGGTCTGTCTGTAGATCGGAAAGTTTTGCACTTAATCCATCTTTCTCGGTCTCCAAAGCAATCACCTTTGATTTCAAATCTTCTTTCTCAAGGCTAAAGGTACCTTCATCCTGTGAGTGTGCCATTTTCAAACTCAGTAGTTCTTCTTCTGTAGCCTTCTTGACTTTTTCAACATCATCAAGCTTTTCTTGCACAGAGGCCAAATCATGTTTAAGTTTGGTTGTCTTGGCTACCTCGTTTTGCAACTGATATTCCAGTTCAGCACGTACTTGAGAGAATTCTTTGTCTGCTCTCATCATTGTGTCACGATTTTCTCTCACTTCAGCCCGCAGGCCATCAATACTTTCAAAAGCAGCACGCACCTGTGCATCTGTTTCACGCTGCATCTGTTCAGCTTTCTGAGCAGTCTCTTGATGATGTTCTACCAAGGTATTTGCCTCAGTGATGTCAGCTTGAAGTTGGATGATCTTATCCTTGTTTTCTTGTAACTCCTGTACCAGATTGACAACTTTCTCCTCCTTCTCAGAGAGAAGCTTCTGCAGTCTGGAGTTTTCATTTGCACTCCTTTCACCAGTGACTTCCATGAGATGTGCGTGCTCTTCTCTTACAGTCTCAAGCTGTTTCTGAAGCAGATCCACTTCGGTAGTATGGGCTTCTTTGAATTTAGACATTTCCTCATCTTGCTCTGCAATAGTCTCCAAGAAGCAGCCCTTCTCACTATCCCTAGCTTCTTCAAGAGCATGTATCCTCTGCTGTTGTGTCTCTTGTGCTTCTTCCTTATTTGTAAGCTGCCTCTCAAGATTTCTTATAGTGGCTTCTTTCTCAAGTTCTTCACCTTTCAATCTTTTCTCCAGTTTTTCTAGTTTATCACTTTGAATCTCCGTCCTTATTTGCAAATCTTCAGTAATATGGTTGACTCTATCACACATTGCACTCTTCTCAGAAAGCTGATCTCTGAGGTCAAGGTTCTCCTTCTTCAAATTGGTAACTTCTTCTTGAAGTCTGAGTTCGAGATCACGTGAATGATCTTCTCCTCTTTGCAAGACATCCCTGCTCTCTTCAAGTTGTACGACAAGCTGGTATTTCTCTCCTTCTAGGCTTGATATCTTTAGCTCTAGTTCAGCATGAGTTGAATTGGCTTGTGCAAGCTCATTCTTCGCTTCCTCCAATGAGAACATCACATTCTCCAGCCGTGTTGTCTGTCTCTGGAGCTCACTGCACTTCTCATCTAGTTCTGAAGACAATTGGTTAACCTGTCCCTTCAAGCCTATAACCTTCATGTCAGATTCTGTGACTGTATTAGACATGTCCTCAAGTTCCTTCTTCACACCGAGTAAGGCCTCGTCCGACGTCTGCTTGTACGTGAGGTGCTTTTCCTTCATTGACTCCATTTCAGCATTTTTCTCTTCTAGTTCATCATTGAGCTTCATGATTTCCTCATCCCTTAATTCACGAACCTCCCTAATGTCTGCCACTTCGCTTCTCAGCCGGCCTATTTCGTGCTCCTTTGATGCCAGCTCAGAATGCATGTTTCTCTGGCTATTGGACAGTCCTTCTTCAACTTCGTCTAATTCTATCTGCATTCTTTCTACCTCAGCCTCCTTGTCACCTAGATGTTGCTCCAAGTCGCAAATTTTGTTGCCCTGCTCATCCAAATGTCTCTGCTGGGTTTCTGTCTTCAATGTAAGAACTTCAATGGCCTTCTCTGATTCTGCTAATTTTTCTTTCAGGGACGATTTCAATTGGTTGGCTTGTTCGAGACCTGTCTCTGTATCCTTGAGGGCACTTTGTGATTCATCGAGCTTAGTTTCAAAGTCTTTGACGTTGTCTTGTAGTTCTTGGATTTGAGTCATAAGATTCTCTCTTTCTGTGATGGCATTTTTCTGTAACTCTTCCCTGCTGGTTTTCTCTGAATTCAATTCCGAATGAATGGAATCATGAGACTCTTGAATTGCTAGAAGGGATTTTTCCTGATCTGAAACAGTTTGGCGTAGGTTCGTAATCATCTCGTGAGCATTAATTTCATTCTCTTTTTGTGTTGTTTCAAGGTCTTCAACTATTTCCTGTTTGGCTTCCAAAGAAAGTGCCATTTCTGAAAAGTAAAAAAGGAAAAAATTTTTTAGAAATTTTGTAATTATTTTGTTTTTAGGAAAGCAAAACATAAATCTATACTCTAAATATGTGATTTGTGGTTAATGATATCAGCTGCAAGACATACTTGACATTCATAAAACATTGATTATATAATTATTTTTATTTTGTCTAATGGTTTTCACAAGCTATTTTCTCATGGGTAAACGATTATGAGGGAATTTCCCTTTCCCAATTTAAGGATGTTGCACAGTTTAAATGTTTTTGCGCATCTTGACCACGCATCCTGGGCGCACATTATTTACTACGTCACAATGGAAAAATATTCAGCGCTCATGGGAGATCCAGCGCTCAAATAGTTAAAAGAAAATTAACTTCATAAATACGTTATTTATTCCTTCTTTATGTTCATTATTTACCTACTTGCAGAGATATGTAGAGCATTTATGTTGGTGCATGTTCGTGTTATTCTAGAGATTGCGATGGATATGAAATGAATTGTAAATATTTGGAAGTAGGATTTTGAAGAAGTCGAAATTTAGATAGTTTTCACATTTTTGCATATTTTGGGAGCATTTCGATGGTTTTCAAGTCGACCCGCCACTATTACAGCGCCGATATTTTGAAAACGAGCGCATGGACCCCCATTTTTTAATGTTCCTACTCTTTTAGTTTATATTCCTCTACAACTTGGCAAATTTTGATGAAATTGACATGGATTTTGAATGTTCGAGAGCATGATTTTGAATCAAGTGTAATACAATATTGGATTCTCAGACTTGTTTGATGCTTTCGACCCGTGTTTGTGGTTTTCAAGCCAATTCGCAACTATTCGGGCTCTGATAGCTTAAAATCGAGGACATTGACCACCCTTTTTGAATGTTTTTATCCATAAAGTATGTATTCCTCTACAACTTTGCAAATTTTTACGAAAATGACATGGATTTTGAATGTTTGGTGGCATAATTTTGAATCAAGTGTAATTTAGAGTGGATTTTCACGCTTTTTTGGACGTTTTCGGCGCATTTTTGCGACTTTTCAAGCCAATTAGCGAGTATCCGGGCACCAATAGTTCGAAAACGAGCACATGGACCCCCTTTTTAAAATAAGTTTCTACATATTTATCATGAATCCCTCTACAACTTTGCAAATTTTGATGAGACTGTCATGGATTTTTAAAAAAAGTGCACCATCAACTTTACTTTTTTATTTTCTTGTAGATTCCGAGCCTCTAAGATATGGTTTTTGTCATTTTACGCACCATTTTTGCCACATGAGGGCGCTGCTGGCTGTGCCAGTTTAAACAATGTCCCCATCTTTGGTATAAACTTTGTAACAAATCGGAAAGGTTTGATAAAGTTTGATGCGGTTTTGACAAAGTAATGACGAATTTAACCAGTTTGTTGCAATCGCGAGGTCTAACAGAGGTCAGTTTCTTAAATTATGCGTACTTAACATGCCATCCAAATATGGCAACTTCAAAGTCCCTTAGCAAAAAATCAAGCACATGAACCTATATTATTTTTTGCATTTTTGGCATAAATAGATACCAAAGTAACTCTGTGCAAAATTTGGTGAAAATGACACGGACTTCGTTTCAATTGTGCAACGTCCTTAAAACATTTGCATGTGTGTCCACCTGCCTATATATTCAGTATAATAACATTTTGTAACAAGGTCATTGGCTTGGTCAAGCTCATTTTATTATAATAGGAATAGACTGTACGAATTTAAAGATAAAAATTCTATTCATTCATCACTTGAGATTTTTTTTTTTTCTGACATGCATTTACATATTCTGCAAGCAATTAATTTGATCTTCATCTTACCTGATAGTTTAGTTAATGCTTCTTGATGAGAAGTTTGCAATTCGGAATGTTCCTTGGTTAGGTCGGCTAGCTTGTTGTCCACACCATCCTTCTCAACCTGGAGATCTCCAAGCTCAACCCGACTGCTATTCTGCAGGTCCTCATACTGCTGTTTGACCTCCTCAAGCTCTTGTACAAACTGGTCCTTCTGCACCACCAATTGTTCATATTCTGCTTCAAGATCAGAGTTCTTTGACTGGAGTTGCTGATAGCGCTGATCCTCATGGGACACCTTCTCACCAGCCTCCTTGAGTTGATCTGACACTCTCTCGAAGTCCTCACTCATGTTTTCTAGATTGAACTGTGCTTCTCCTAGTTCTTTCTTAAGCTTCTCTTTTTCTGTGTTGTTGGCTTCAATATTCTCTTTCAAGGTTTCAAACAGAGCTTCGGATGCTGTGGTCTTGGCAGCAGTGCTTGCTGACATCTCTTGAAGCTGCTGAGAAAGAGAATTCTTTACTGACAACAGCTCTGCATTGGCTGCTTCTAGATCGGATACCTTATCAGTCAGATCATGAACTCTGGTTTCATTTTCTTTCAAGAGTAGTTGAGAATTTTCAAATTTGCTTGTGATATCATGGAGAGCACTGTCTTTGTCCTCTAGATCCATTTCACCAATATCCAGCTGAGATTTTAGTGCATTCAACTCTTGTTTGAGTTTGGCAGTTTCAGTTTCCATTACTGATTCTTTTTGTTGAAACGACTCCTGCAGATTATCTGCTTTTTCTTTTAGATCTCTGAATGACTGGACTAGATCTTCATGCTTTGCGGCCTCAGTGTCCATCTGTTGGGACAATCTGTGACATTCCTCCTGCTTTTCTTCCAAACATGATTCTATCTTCAGCATGTTTTCTTGGAGACTTGATAACCTTTCCTTCAATGTCTCACACTGACTTTGCTTTTCTGCAATGTCCCCACTCTTCTTTTCAGATTCCAGGTTTGCTTCATGAAGCTTCTCTGAAAGCTGTAAGTTGTCCATGTTCAGCTGATCAATGCTGTTGTTCTTATCAGTAATTACTTCTTTCAAATTACCTGCACTTTCTTCTAGTAATGACAACTTCTAACTTTCAAGTCATCTGCTGATTGGAAACTTCATCAAATGCTGAAGATTTTTCCTGCAGTTTTCTCTCAGCTGCAAGCACATTTTTCTCATTCTCAGTGATTGCCGTTTCCTTGTCTTTCATAGATGTTTCAAGGCTCTCCACTGCTTTCTGTAGCTGATCAATTTTCTCTATGTACATCTCGACACATTCATCTTTATCTTCACATCCATCTGAATGAGTTCCAATTTGCTGTTGAGTCGTTCGTTGTTCTGCTTCAGTGCATCCATTGCCAGGGTAAGTCCAGCTAATTCTTCTTGTTTCACTCTCAAGAGATCAACAGTCTTTTCATTGTCCATCTCAGCCACAGAAAGCTTGTCCTCTACTTCAGCAAGGCTGGTCTGCAAAGTGGAAATTTGTTGATCAGTAGATTCTTTCAAGGCTTCTAACTCCCTGCAAACTTCTGATGCTTCAGACTCTCTTTGTTTAAGAACATCCTGCAATTGTTCATGTTCAAAGGTGGCAGAGGAGACACTGCTTTCGAGCTCCTTCACCTTTATCTCCATTTCTTTCTCCCTGTTATCTAGGAGACGTTGTAATTCATCCAGCTCCTGACACTGCTGCTCGAGTGCAGTTTCTTTGGTCTTCATGAGTTCCTTGATATCACTGTGTTGATGACACAGCTCAGAATGCTTCATCTCGAGGTCTCTGAAGCTCTCCATGTTTGCATTGACAGTTACTCTCATCTGTCCCACTTCTTGGTCTGACGACTCCACTCTTGATACTAGCTCATTCAACTCTGCCTCCTTCTGTGTGATAAGCTGTTCCTGCTGCTCATGTTTCAGGATGTACTCTTCATTGCACTTGGTAGACTCATCAAGACTCATCTCCAATTTATGTACTGTTGCATCAAACTTTTCCTGAAGGACACTGAGCTCCTTTTCTAAATGAATGATCTCTTCATTTTTCGTTTTAAGCACAGATTGCCTCTCTTCCATTTCCATCTCAAATAATTTGAGCTTCTCTCCTGATGACTCCTTCTCCTCTTGTAGTTTAGACGCTCCTTCGGCAAGGATGACCACATCTTTCTCCAGGCTGGTAACCTTGGCTGTAAGACTTGCAATCTCTTCATCCTTCAGGGAAGTGCTACTTGAAGCTTGTTCAATCTTTTCTGAGAGTTGACAATTTGAAGATTCCAGCTCCTGAATCTGTTTACCCATGGATGCAGTCTGCTGCTCAAGTAACTCTTGAAGTTTGTCCAGTTCGGATTGAATGGATTCAATCTCATCTTTCTTTACGTTGAGCTGTTCTGTGGAATCTTGCAGTTGTTCTCTCAAGACATCATTTGTCCTTTCCATTTCAGAAATGCGTTTCATCTCCTTCTCAGCATGTGACGAATACTCGTCCAGCTTCTTCTCACTTGCTGCCAGTTGTTGCAGTAAATCCTCTGCTTCCCTGCTCTTGGATTCTCCAAGTTGCATTGCCTGTTCATTGCTCTCCTTCAGAGCTGCTATTTCATCTTGAAGCTTGGAAGTTTCCTCTGTTGAACGATCAAATCTTGAAGCAAGATCCTGGAGCTCTATTTCTTTCTGCTCCCTTTCAGTCTGTAGTTTATCAAGCTTCTCTTTCAGGCCCTCAATCGTAGCTGCAAAGGAAAATGAATTAAACACAATAATTATTTGTTTGTTATTGTTTTCGATCAGTAACAATAGTGTTACACCTAAAGTTGAGCACATATTCTTTCAGCCATTTCATCAAAATTTCAATGCCCATTCCCTTCCCAATTCTGGAAAAGTGAATTGCATATATATTGGTAACTGTTAATATTAAATGATGTTACTGGATGTATTATGGTTCTATGGTAGACACTTTAATTTACAATTTTTGCATAAAGCTGAAGAAAAACAAAATTGATGCGTGGGGCATTATTTTCAATACTGTCTTATCTCAATCAGACATTAGAAACTGCAAAGTCATACACTGATTTATATAAACACTAGAAGTATTCTAAACGAGATATAATGGCCCCTTCCAGAAACAAAAAAAAAAGAAAGAAATGAAACAAATAACTACATGTAATTGAAATTTGAATGTTTTTATTGTGGAATTAACAATTAAAAAATATATAAAAAATGATTGTTTTATGCTGGGAAGTATTCATATCTTACTTTTAAATTGTGACTCTTTTTCTTCAACAGCATCATTTAGACTATCTAAGTCCTCCTGTAGACAGCACAGCTGAGATTCTTTCTGGGCGAGCTCTTGTTTCTTTTCTTCAAGGATGGTATTGGCAGTCCTGAATAAAAGGAAATTAATGGATAATTAATATGGCTTGACAGGACTTGCTAGACATGACTAATGACATGATAAAAATTTTAATCTATCCATTTCATCCTTTCGATCATGTTATGTTTCTAATACTGTAGTATTAACCCTCAAAAGACTGGGGGGGGGGGGGGCCATCATGATGGCCCCCCCTAAGATCTCGGCCGTCGATCGCGCGACCGCTCTGAAAATTTGCACGATGGTAGTTTGTCATGTATTCTACAAGACTGCGCTGTTAATTTTTCCGAAATAATATAGATTTATTTTATATGAATTAATTATGCTAATTTATGCAAGAAATCATACTTTTTGCTCTAATTGAAAAAATAAAGCTCCTAGAATGCTAATTTTTGTGTATTATTATTCCTTATAGCATTCCTAACGATTGTACTAGAAAAAAATTCTCGTATCGAAATTAATTTCTTATGTATTTTATTGTTTTATGAATTTCTTATGTATTTCTTTGTTTTTTCGACCTTTTGTTTTTCTTCGTTTTTTTTCGCAAAAATTATTGAAGACCCATTTTGAAGCATAATAATGCTCAAACAAATTAATTTAAGCCATTGAAAGTGAAAAATAATCATATCTTTATGAATAAGGTGAGAAAACTCCATTTGCATTGACTTTGTACACAAAATCATGTTTTTGAGCCATTTTCGGTCTGACGGATATTTTTGAAAATCGTGCAGCGTCGTAACGGTATGACCGGTTTTCATGAAAATGGTTTCAAAAGATGCGCGAGACTTTAAAGTATAAAGTCGCAGAAACTGTAGAGGGGAGGGGGGCATGATGCCCCCCCCCCCCCCAGGATCTTTTGAGGGTTAAGAATGATTTTTTTTTTTCCTTTTTATAATTATTATTGCCAGAACCCAAAATCACTTCCACTTCAGAATAGACATAACAATAAATTATTTTTGTTTACAACTCACTGTTTAGCAGATTCCACATCCCTGATGGTCTCCTCAGTCATTGTGATTCTGTCCTCAGCTTGCCTACTTCTGTCTCTGAAGCTTGCAGCTTGTCCAGTAGATCCCTTGCCTCTCCACCCTTAGCATCTGCTAGGTCACAGCCTTCTTGTAAGCATCCTGCAGAGTTTGGTTCTTGTCTCAATGTTTGAATAGCTGCCTCCAGGTTAGCGGTCTTTTCTTTGATCTTGTTATTCAGGGACTTCACTTCCTCATCTTTTGGTCTCCAGCGCAGAGGACAAGGAGCCTTTCTCGCTGCAGAGTGTGTCAAGCTTTTGCTTCATCTCCTGGTGGCCATCCTGCATCTCCTGCAGTCTGGTCTCTCTGCCTTTCAGTTCTTCTTCAGCATTGGAAAGTTGCTCTCTAGCAAACAAACCTCGCTTTCTTTGGCACTAAGGGCTTCTGACTTCTCTGCGCAACATGCTGTCTGTCAGCTGCTCAAGTTTCTCCTGTTCAGCCTTGGAACCCCTCAATTCTTCCTGCAGATTGGCAACAGTCTTCTTCATCTCGGAAGTTAGTGCATCAAGTTCTGATTGCTTAGCAGACAATTTGTCATCCTTTGTTTTCAAGATACTCTCGTTGCCTTTGAGTGTTTCCTGTAACTCTGCAATGTTCTTGTTTAGTTCACTTGTTGCAGCATTCTGGCAGTCAATGTCCTTTTCTAGCTGAGTAATCTGACCCTTGAGAGAGGACACTTCTGTGTTTAGCGCTTGTATTTTTCCTTCATGACTCTTCTCAGTATTTTGTAACTCATTTTGCAATTCCTGAATCTTTGCATTACCCTCTTTGACTAGTGTGTCCTTCTGATCCATCTGGAGTTGAATGTTTTCAACATTTGCTTGGTTCCCTCTGAGTTTGGTCTCCACTTCAACAACCATATCCTTAGCCTTCTGCAATTCACATTCAATATCCACAATCCTGTTGTCTTTCTTGTCAAGTTCCTTCTCCATCTTCTTTTTTTCTTCCAGGACCATGTTCTGTTTTGTTGTAGCTTCTTTCATGCTCTGTTCTAGTGATGTCATCTCTGACTTGATCTTCTTCAGCTCATCCTCTTTTTGTTTCATCTCATCTCCCATCTTGCTCTGCTCAGTCTCCAATTGATGTAGTGCCCTCTCCAGCATCTCTGCCTTCTGCTCTTGCTTCGTAGCCCGGTCGTTGGCAGAGTCAAGCTTAGTCTTTGCATCCGCCAGCTGGATCTTCAGATTCTCCACCAGATTGTTGATCTCCTTCACACGACTGTCACATTTGGACTCGAGGCTTTCCATGTCTAAATCCTTCTCCATCATCTTCCCTCTAAGGTCGCTGTTGACATTTTCACTCTGCTGGATTTCTCGTTTAGCTTTCTCCAACTCTCCTTCCAAGCGCATCACCTTGCAGTCGCTCTGTTCCATCTTGAATACCAAGCCTTCTTTCTCTTTCTTCAGGTTCTCGATGCTCTTGTTGAGTTTCTCCACAACTTGATCATGGTTCCTCAGACTCTGATCTGCTCCTTGTACCTAAGATATGAAGATATGTGAAGGTCACACAACACCATAAACAAAGAGGCAAAGTATGAATGCACAAAATCATTAACATTACCAATACACTTCCGTCACTTCAGAACAAAATGCTCAGGACCAAGCCTTGCTATATAAAATTGTTTGTACCAGTGTTCCCTATAATGGAAGTACATCATATTCTAATTATGATGTTGAAATATTGCATTATCTACAAGTCTCTTGTCAAGAACCAATACTTGCAGTAACATTTTTAAATCAAACCTTCTGCTGTTGCAGAGGCAGAACATACCTTTTGCTTTAGCTCCTTCAGCTCAGCCTCCAACTTTTGTTTTTCAAACGTGGCCTTCTCCATCTGAGCAGACAGCTGGTCCCTTTCCTTGGTTAACCGATTGACCTCCTGACTGGACTTGGCCTTGGCCTCGTTCAGCTGTTTGTCCATAGTGGTCAGGGTCTGGATCTGCTGGGACACCTCCTGTTTGTGCTCCTTCTCACGCTCCTTGAAACGTTGTTCTTGGGCCGCTCGGGCAGCTTCTGCATTGTGGCGCTGGCACTCTAAATCCTTGGTGACGGACTTAGTCTTCTGTTCCAGGTTGCTCAGCTGTATCAGAATAAACATAGGAAAGAGGGAGATTGCAGATAAAATTATATTGATAATATTAGTAAGTGTGCCACAAACACGATTTCGTGCAAACTGTACTTATTATCTCTACGCTAGTAATTTAATTCATTTTCTCTTTAATGCTGGGAGTTCTGGCTTCGCAAACCAACAATACTGGTTAACTGCTGGTCATTCACATGAAGCAAGAATATCTCCTTTTTTTTTCAATAAAAATTAATGTGGCATGTTAACAGTTAACAATTTACAAAGGTTTCTATGTTGACCATGCTTGCCATCAGAAAAATCTAGAAAAATTCTAGCAATATAACACCAAGCCTTGGGCTTTTCATGAATATTGAAAAAGATAATAAATACCAATGTATGTACACAATCAAGTTCTTACCTGAAGTTTGCCTTCTTCAATCTTGCCCTTGAGGACGTTTATCTCATCTTGTTTGGTATCCAGGATCTTAATCCTATCCTCACCATCTTTCCTCATCTCAGCGATGTCTTTCTTAGCTTCCTGCAGCTGTGCCGTGGTGTCTCTCAGTTGCTTATCGGTGGCCTGAGCCTTCAACTCAAGCTTGTGGTTCTCCTGTGTGCACACTAGAGATTGTGACATGACAAGAGAGAAGAAAGATTGGTGACACTTTCTTTCTCACTGGAGAGTAAGGCAACAAGCCAAGAAACACATGAATGAAGGATTTTCATCTTATATTTTTACTAATCAAAGCTGCCATAAACTTGTTACGCCAAATTCACGAAAACCAATAATAAGTAATCCATACTATAACGACATCATAATGATTAAACAGAAAATATTCCATATACTTGTGTACAAAGAACTTCACATGACAGTTCTTCAGTGTAGTTTTATAATCCAAGAATCTACTAAAATATTCAGATTTTATGTGTCAGATCTAGCCTCTACTCTACATAACCTTTTGTTCTGACCTGTTCAGATTCCACCTTGTGATTTGTTGGGAGTAAGGACAAATTAGTAGATTCAAATCGCACCAAAATTTGTTCTTATTTTGAATGGGTTCTTACCCTCTTTCTGCTTCTTGAGATCGTTGACCATAGTCTGAAGCTCGGTCAGTTTCTCTTTGAGTTGTGAGTCATCAGAACCAGACTGCACCGGTAAGGTCTGAACTGGGGCCGTCTCAGGGATGATGGGTTGCTGTATGGCCATCTTGGCTAAGGATGCCTCGCTTTCTCCCATCTGAACAAACGAAATCACATTGAACATTTGAAAAATAGACACCTTTTAGTATGTACATGAACTTAAACTTGCATTATACGGAAGAAAAAACATGATTTGGTTTGTTTGTTTTTTTTGCTACTGAAAAAACAGATTTGTAAGAAAAGGTAACAGAATATATCAGCAAATTACAGGTACATGTACAATATCTTTAAGCAGTACTTCACCAAAATAATTAGGTCTTGACAGTTGTTGACATACATGAGCCCCCTCCTTTATGTACTACACAGCAAAAGGAATTTTCAAATATGATAATAAAAATATAGACGTGAGAGATTAATAGTTGTCATCATTCTGCATGGGTGGCATTAATTAGTGCCACCACATTTGCTTCACCTACATGTAAGATTACTTTGCTTTAAATTAATTTGTCTATGATGTAGGGTTAGGGTTGCAATAGGACTTTTTTTTCAGGTTTAGGGTAGGGTAAAGTTTCAAGTCTATGTTTGAAGTTAGTATTTCATTAGTGTATGGAAATGACAGCAGAAATATTGTTGCCAGAGCAAATGTCAAGGAATTTTGTATGGTGTCCAACCATATCTTTACCTTTGCTTGAATATCTTGAAGCTGTTTTTGCAGTTGCTTACGGGTAACTTCCTCCTGTTCTTTGGCTGCCTTCATTTCTCTGAGTTGCTGTGAGAGGTCACTAGTCATATCCTCATCAGATGAACTCCCTATCAGGAAAGGGTAAAACATTTCAATTGTTACTTTTTAGCAGGACAAAAGAGATTTGCATGGACCAACCAGAATCCTCTGTACCCATCAATTTAAAAAAAATCCTGACTGACCACTCTCAGAATTCATAGATCATGATCAAATACGGTCTACTCCTGTAAATGACAAGGTGCTAATTAACTTGTAACAAAATCTTGTACCGAATACTATATACCCATCTATTGGCACAAGACAGAGCTATTTGGAAGAGCATCATCAACAGGGTCACAAAGGTTCAGACATGACCTGTATGACATCAATCAATCAATCACAAAAAATTGGCAGTAAATCCAAGGCCCATAATGTTACTAATATTTCTTAATACTAACTTTCAATCATATAATCAAGCTTCAATATCATAGTCAAACTTTCTTCTTCTTTTAGTTCCAGTTTCATTTTTGCTGGATTAAAAAAAGAAATACATACCTTGTGATTTCTTTGCCTGTCCGTTCTCCTTGGAGGCCTTCAGCCTCTGTGTTTCAAGCTGACGTTGCTGGTGATTACAGTTTTCCTAAATGGTGTCGAAGAAAACAATATATAAATGTAAGTAACATATCTTAACATATCTAAACGTGATACATGTATATGGAGGTATGAGAATAGCTTCAATGAATCTACACAACTCACATGGGCATTAACATAATGCTAGTAAATGAATATTGTGTTTGGTTACAATGGAAAATATGATTCCAAAGATTTAGGCGAACATTTACTGTAACATTCTCCTGCATGAAGGACCTCTAAGCAATTATTCAAACAGCATTGTACAGGAATCAAACTCAATTCCTACCTGGAGTTTTCTGTAATCCTGCGATAGCTTCTCGAGCTTATTAGTCATCTCGTTGGCCTCCATCTGGGCTTTTTCCATCTCATTCTTGAGCTGGGTTGACTTGGACTGCTCTGCTTCTAGCTGGCTCTTGGTGTGTGACAGCTGACCATTCAAGCAAGATACCATGGATTCCTTGTTCTGAAGCTCATGGGCAAGCTGGTGAGTCGGAATGAAGACAGAAAGAGAATAAAAACAAGTTGCATACATGTACAGTCCAACCTTGCTTTAAAGCTAATCTAGTGTTGTAGTCATGATATTGAATTGTGGAAGAGATTGTCTCAAAGTGATGGGAAAGGTTGATAACAATGCATCAAAGAATTGTTTATTGATGTGAGGTTTTGGAATCAAGAAAGTGATAAGAAATTTACCAAATGCTTCTGAGAGTAACATGCACTGCACTCAAAAACACATGTATGGGACTACATGTACATGTGCTCGCATGTTCGGGACCCGAACATATCGGCTTTTTATGTCATATCATCACTATGAGGGCATTTGAAGAGCAATCATTTTCAGTGAAGCTTTCTACTATAAAATTCTTCCCAACTACCTTGAAAATTATTTGAAAGCTCACAATTATTTTGTTGACCCATGGTTCACCTTTCCCACTACACGAGATTCTCTTTAATATAAGGCCACCATTTAACCGGCCTGTCAACTGGCCATAGACTTTAGCCAGATTCCCTTTTTATTCCTTTTGAAATTCACATAAATGCCTTGTTTTTCTTCTATTTTTCATAACAATTTCATCTACTTACGCTCAGTAAGACATAATGATAATTTACGATCATCCACCCCATATAATCCGTCCCCACAAGGCTATTAAATCATCCCCCTATAAATTTTGATAGAAAATGCCATGTGGTGTCTCAGTACAAAGCTATACAGTATCTCACAACTGGCCATATTACTTAAATGGATGGGTGCTGGTCCCAACGGGGTCACAGATAAGTCTCTATGATATTTTGCATTTGGTATTTTTCAAAGTAAATGTTACATAGTGCAACACATAAATTTTTTTTTTTTTAAGTATGTTATGACAGTCACTTACCCTCTCCCTCTTCTTCTCCACATCCTCACATGCTTCTGCTAAGCTATGATTTTCTTTCTTCAATGTTGAATACTGGGCTTTCTCCTCTTCAACCTGTAACACAAGAAAGAAAAAAAAACAATATAGCCCCTTCATGATTTTAGATTCAAAATATTTTAATATAATACATACTGACAAAAGTTTGCTTGCTGTCAAACACATTCCATTTCAAGAGTTTTCAAACCTAACACATTAACTGGGCCCAATGAGGACTGTTATCTGATATTTTTAAACAAAAATTAAAATAATAAAACCATGTGTAAAGAAAGTATGACCTCAAGTTTACTTTTTTTGGCAGAGTTATAATTATCACAGTATCCTGAGTGAAAAACTGGCTCAGATTATAATTCATCAAACTACCTTCTTTTGCTGCTTCTTCAATGCAGCATCAAGAGATTCCATTTGAAACTGCTTTTGCTTTTGTTCCTTGCGCAGCTTCTCCAGATTGGATTCCAATTTCTGAATCTCCAGAGGAATAAAGAGAGAGACTCAGTCGGGCTTTTATCTCTTGGTGTCATTTCCACCGTCTAAAGTCCTTAGCCGTACCATTTGAGGATTGAGCTTTTAATCTCATTCTGTTTGGTATCCAGATCTTATAAACACTGGCACTCAATTTTGAAATCAAGTATCAACTCTAAAATCAATTCAAAAATCATCTAAAATCAATATATCGCAATGGTATCATCTTACCCAGGCTATCTTGTCTGCGTATATATGTATATCTTGTATATCTATTAATATCTCGTCTACTACAGCGATGAGGAAATTCCATAAAGACAAATATAAATGCATGCTTCAAACAGCTGAATTAAGTGGAAACAGGGAGAACAGTATAGTTGTACTTCATTACTGAATGCAGCCATAACTATGGTATCTTCTTTGGTAGTTCAGAGCCAAAAGGTAAAAACTGGCTCATCTTAACTCACTTCCCCATACTCATTACAGAAAGTTGAGGCCTTGGCGCTGGCTGGGATGACACGTCTAACTTTTCATAATTGTATGTATGTATGTATTATTAGCTCAGTTCATGCAGTCTCCATTCATGGAACAATATATAGGCCTAATATGTTTACAAAACAATCCTCACTAATAACAAATACAAGTATACCCAGTTATTGGTGTTCCGGACGGGTTGGGTGTCCGGACACTTAATTTTAACCAGCCATTTAAAGGGGAAGGAAACCTAGGAATTCATTAAATTGTAACAAAACAGAAAAAATCAAAGAAGCTGATCAATGAAATTGAGAGAAAATGATGAATAGTAACAAAGTTAGGAGCATTTGAATGTTGTGATCACTACCGCTATGGGGATCCTCACATTTGGCAACGGCCCAAGAGGTGTGATGTCATATCGAACAACTTCCCCATTCCTTTTGTACATATTCACTCAAATTGTCTTTTTATTTATTCTGTTAAAAGATCTGAGATTCTTTCATGTGAGGACATGTTATACAGGTTCAGCAAAATATAATCATGGGGTGAAGAGTCTGTACTACCATTAGAATGAGGAAAAAAAAAAAGGATTTTGGTATTTTTTTGTATGTCATATGGGAGTTGTTCATGTGTGACATCACACATCTTGGGCCTGTTGCTAGTGTGAGGATCTCCATAGCGTTAGTGATCACAACATTCAAAAATGCACATAACATTTTATCATTTATTCAATTGTTCTCAAACTTCTTTAAATCTGTTTCTTTGATTTTCTGTTTCATACATTTCAACTGAATCCTAGGGTTTCATCTCTTAAAGTGCAATATCCTAGCGCTGTTGATGTTTGCTAGCCTATTCGTTCATAGAATGAATCTCTGATTATAATTTCATCATTATTATAAATAATATTCTTTCGATTCTCGCACTGTATATATAGTTCTGCTTGAGTGCCTATTAGATCTGCTTTCGGTTCTTGTCCTTTTTAATTTTTAAACGGCACTAAAAACAAAACGAGGTACGTACTCAAGCGCATCTGGATGACAATAGATGCTCAACGGTCTCACGAAGCGGTTGAAAGAGTGGTCTACTATCTCAGTACAATACGCTGCGCCGTATTCAACACCGTTACGGGTAAAATAGGAACTTGCACCAAGTCAGCTACCACCACTTCAAACTGCGCCTTTTTTGAAGCAAGCGAGAATCGAGATTGATATTTGTGTGTACACAGTATGGACGAGTTTGCAAGATCCAGCTGATTTGTGGGATCATAATTGGGACTTTTGAGTCAGCTTGAGCAGATGAAGTTAATAGAAAAGTAGCTGTGCCGGTAAGGATATTCTATAATATATCATAAATGTGGTACATTATTCAGATATTATCAAACATTACTGTAAATTGAAACAAACTCAAATTTAAAAAAAATCAACTAACGTTAATCTGCTGCAGCAGTGCAGTGCTGTGCTGTGTGCAGTGCATGCAGTGTGCCGTTTTTTTTTTTTTTTTTTACTAGTCCTAGTGACTAAGTTAGATTCTAGAGTCTAGAATCTAGCCTAAGTGATTTGTAATTTAAAATTTTGATTGAAATTGAAATAAACATGATATTGGAATGCATTTGTGAAACGTGGGACTAAGAGTGAGATTTTAGATAAATGTAGGATGCCAGGAAAGATTTCCATTACTTAGAAAGTCAGATCTAACTTAAGCAGTTAGTCCTTAGTAGGACAGATACTAGCCAAAAATAATATAATAGATTCTGTATGTCATGTATGGTGAGAGTGCCTAACAGTTAAAGTAGACAACTGGAGAGTCAAAAACTGCTTTTAATTGCAACCAAACTCATACCACTGCAACGGAAAATCTTTTACTGATTCAGAATATTTAAACCCTTGTCAATATCTCTTTTAATTCGGGAGTTATCACCTTTCAAAAGAAGGGCCCCATTTTCAGGCTTCAGCGGTACCCGCTCCGCGGGCGTCGAGATTATGACGTCACAGCGTGGGCACCCGTACTGTGTCCACTTTATGCAGTATCCCATACTGTGCTATATTGCGTACATTGCCATTGTGATCTTCAAAAACTTTCTTTCTCTCTTTTTTATCTCATGCTTCACCAAGGCCCTGACTGTCAAATGATATATTTGCCGACTGTCCTCTATCACTTTTGTTCTATATCTTAAGTTATTCCGTTCCAATAATGTATTTTTTTTATTTATATTAAAATATAATTAAAATAGGCCTATCCTCAGCACGAGAGGAGTGAAAACAAAAATAAAACAAAGTGACATTGTTTTCATTATGGACTGTTCAAATCACACTTTTAGTTTTTGTTTCCATGACAAATTATTATAACCAGTAACCCTATATACGTATCTATATTGTAAGGTTATCATAATCTTGAAATTGTTCATTTGGTTTTGTTCATTATGCAGATCCCGAGATACTTTCATCCGTTATCTCTATAACAATAATTCGTCCAAACTTTCGGTAGAATAGCTCCTTAGTTCTTCAGTTACAGTATATGTAAACCCTTTTTCAGTGGTTTTAGATATTGTTCAGAAGAACAATGAAATACATTATTTGTAGATTCGACCTTGTTGCAACGGATTTGACAGATTTTGCATTCGTGATAAAAAGCAGCAGTCTTATACGAGAGACCGACTGTATATTCCATCCGCTCCTGGCGGACTGGTATCCCGTTGCGTGTGTAAGAATTAAGCAAAAAACTAAATTAGTAGACCGTAAATATTGCAAACAAATCAATGCTTACATAATTGATTTTTAAATATTCTGTCTCTTCAATATGTATGATTTATTTTATGGACGTTTCTGGTCTTTCAGCCATTGAATTTCGATAATATGGAATTTTGGGAAAGTCGATGACCACCTTGTCAAAACTATAGTGTTAATCCGTGTAAGTTAGTTGGAAAGTCATGACGGTGGCATGATTATATTTTGCTCTAAAACCTATTTGGAGGATTCAGTTATAAAGAAACGATCATATTAAAATCAATATAGATTCAACACGGAATAAGTCTTCTTAAGAATGAAGTCACTATAATTTACGTGGAATTGTAAGCATTATATCTCCGAATGTCAATGGGCAAATTAAACGCTTCACCAACAACCAACGGGCCGCACCGTTCACGCCCCTCGGTGAGAGATGAGCAAGGCAATTCGTGCTTTTACCATGATGGCAAACTCTTCAAAAATCTATCGCGGCAAATTCAAATCTACAAAATAATCACAATCGTTAATAATATCTCAAAACACGATATTCTAAGATATACAACCCTTATGATTTGTCCAATGTGTAAATCAGTTGTGATAAAGAGCCATATTAATCCGAGACACAGCAGCTATAGCAAGCTAGTACAGTGCGAGCTATGTGTTTACGTTTATATGCACAGTACATGCATGCATTGCATGCACATGCATCAAGCTGGCGGCGCAGGTTCAGATCAGCTGGCTAGCTGTTGTTCGAGCTGTCCAAGGTGTGACGTCACAAGCAGGAGCTCCTCCGCTTGCCGAGCGGCCCATTTGGGGCGGATTAAACAAAAACACTAAAAACCATTTCAGCTATTTCTGAGAGATTCAAGTCATTTCCCGCATGTCAATCATATAAACGAAGGAAAATCTATTCAGCAACATGCAATTTGGCCATTATTAGCAAATATTGTGTATTTTCTCTGTGTGTATACTTTAAGTCTGCGCGGTGCCCATGTCTGCGCACCCACGTAAATGCGCGAATTTTATAGAAAAAAACCCCTAGCTAATATCAACCTGCAATCTTAACCTCAACAATCCATTTGATAAAAAAAAAAACTGCAAAAAAAAATTGATTAAAAATGGTTTTCAGCAAGTTATATTTGCTACCCTGAAAATTTCAACCATTCTCAAAAAGAGAAAGTCAAAAACTTGCGTGCGCTTGATTTGCGTGCGAAATGAGTTAGTGCGCAGACATGGGCACTATTCAATTCTGCAATACAAAATGAAAGCCCTTCAAAAAATCGTAGAAAAATATTGTTCTTGTAAATTAATTCTTGAGATTTTTGCTTCATTGATCAATAGAATATGAAGAATGGAATAATATTGATGAATCTAAAAATAATCCTTTAACTTTTTATTGAAATTGAGGTCAAATTTTAGGTGCGCAGACTTGGGCACCGCCTTCATACTTTTTTTTATTTCCTTTGTCCGGACACTTAAGAAGATAAAAACATCATCTTTGCTCTTGATTTTCTCAAAATTTGTGCAGTAAATAGCAAAAATATTTGTAAATATTTGTGCTTTGTTATGTTGTCTGATATTATTTCAATCGATGAATGAAATATTGATCACAAAGCTCCTAAAATTGCCACATTTGTCATACAACAACAACCGGGTATAGGATGGCGGGTCCGTTGTCCGGACACTTAAGCAGATAAAACATCATCTTTTGCTCTCGATTTTTTCAAATTTGTGCAGTAACAGCAAAAATATTTGTGAATTATTTGTGCTTGTTATATTGCTGATATTTATTATCAATCTATTAATGAATATTGATCACAAAGCTCCTAAAATTGCCGTCTTTGTCCGGACAAACAACCCGTCCGGACATACAACAACCGGGTATACTACTGTAGCGTTATCATCATGGTTATGTATTGCGCCAAACGTGTGTCCGGAACACTTAACAAAAATGAAGCCTGATTTTTCGTCTTAGGATTAAGCCAAAAATAATATTTTGAATACTTTTATTATCATTAATTTTTGTTTTCCACAATACATACTTGCCAGCTGTCCCTATTAGTAGGGACAGTCCCTATTTTAGGGAAAAGAAGGAGCATTTATCACCATTTACAACCCTTTGTCCCTATTTTTTGAAAAAAATCTGTGTACAGTAACTATAGGAATACAGAATTGTCCTATTTTTTAAAATTTGTATTCCCACTTTGTCCTATATTTGGACTCAAATGTTGGCAGGTATGACAATATTTTTCTGACATTTTGGGCTAGAAAGCTACAAAGACATTGCTTTTAAACCCTTTCAAAAAATCAAATGGCTGGTTAAAATAGAGTGTCCGGACACCCAACCCGTCCGGACACCCAATAACTGGGTATATCTAGATGTCTACTAAGTAAGTTAGTATGACCACTTATTAAACTAAAGTGGTCATAGTTTGGCACTTTCATTTGTTTTTTCTCAAAAAGGTAGGCTAACTGGAATAGTTTTTCTATTCAGCGTATGAAAAATGAAATCGCATTAGAAGATCTAGATCTAGAACTCTTCTAACTTTGTTAGATCTATGTTGAACTTAAAATATTTGGTTGTATTAGAGGCCTTTGCGTTAATTTCATATCCTAATCTGCTAATTTTGTCATCAAAGAATCATTGGCCCTAAAGGGATTATATTCTTAGATCAACAATAGAAGTGCCCCTTCTTAAAAAACAATTGAGATTCGCGTGCGCCATTAACGTTAGGCCGTAATTTAATATTGCACGATTTGCTCGTCATCGTATGCAAAAGAGTAGAAGTCTATGGTAGAAGTACCGTAGTCAACACAGTGCTTAGTCCACTGCTCACGCACCTCTAAATACGCGCAATGCGACGCAATATGTGTGCTCAATTTCCTGAGCAGTTGAGAGAATAACGATCCAATCGAAGATATTACAAAAAACTTTGAGGGAAATCTTTTGTTTCTTGTATTTTTATGAAAACATAAAACCATCAAAATACACGTCATTGAGACAGAAAATGAAATTTTACATTCATTTACTGTATGTGTGTGGACTAATGTACTGTTGGGTTGTCAATACAAATTGACACGGTCGTGAAATCGACAACAGCTTGTGCATTTGCCAAATATTTCTGTCATAGTTTTCTCTCCTAATGTTCCTTAGAAATATTTAACATTTAATAGGGAGAATAAACTTTGATAAAAACATTGAATTATTTGACTTTTAGCAGTTGAAAACAAAGTGCATGGACTAAGGTACCTCTCATACAAGCTAAATTTTTTTTTTAATGACGTAAAATAGATTCTATTGTGACGTTTCTTCTGGGATTTCTCAACAAAAACCTTTAAAATGAAAAGGTGTATCGTCTCGAATGAGGTCATAATTTCAACAAAATTAGCAAATCTACTCTTTGAGATATTTCTTCTGTAGGCCGGTTGATCCTGCGTAATGCATAATCTTCCCTTACTAAAAAAACAACTAAGGCAAAATCACAGTAATCATTGAGATACAGTAGCCCCTACCTGTAGTAAATTTTTTTTTAGTTGCGAGTAATTAAGATAAAAAATAGATAAGACAATGTTCAAGAATACCTATTATCTCAAGATTTTTTCTTGCGCACAGATATATTTATGCGCCGTGTTTAACTTATAAAACAGCTCTAAATCATGCATGCTCAGTGAAAGACACAAGAAAAGATTGAGAAAAATAATGTAATTTTCAGAATACATATTTTATCTTAATTCTGAAGATACAAGTATGTATTTGTCTTAAAGCGCAGTAAGCAAATAATCACAGTTGACCCAAATGATGGGAAGTCTCTACACTTCAGGCAAGCTGGATAAGATATCTCCTCCGAAGCAAAGCTGAGGAAGATGGCGTGTACATCCAACTTGCGTGGAAGTGATAGACTTCCAATCATTTGGATCAAGAGGTGATTATATGCTTTATATCCACATCTGAAACATTTAAGAGTACAGGGAAAACCAATATTTTGGTTTAAAATTAAATTCAGGTTTCCTTGATCTTTAAAAGATCCACTCAAGTCATCGATGACTGCGCCTTGTAATTGTGGGGTCTTCCCACGAGTCCTCGGTCCACGAGTCCTCGGTCCCACGAGTCCTACGTTCCACGAGACCTCGGTCCCACGAGTCCTACGTCCACGAGGCCGAATATTTTCCCACGAGTCCTAGTCCACGAGACCTACGTCCACGAGTCCTACGTCCCACGAGGCCGAGTATTTTTCCCACGAGTCCTCGGTCCCACGAGTCCTCGGCCCACGAGTCCTACGTCCCACGAGTCCTACGTCCCACGAGACTACGTCCCACGAGTCCTACGTCCCACGAGGCCGATTTTTCTCATATCGTATTTTCTTTTATCAGAATGTTTTTAACATCAATGAAACATTTTGTAAGCTGAATTATACAACATGAATTAATCATGTTAATTTAGTTGTGGTTAATACATAGGCACTAAGCATGGCGAATAATGGGGCATCTCATTTCGCGGAGGCGGGTTGCGACTGATTTGGGACTATGTCTAAAGACGTCCTAATCCTTCTCAGTAGTGACGGGTCCAGGATTACAGAGGGGGGGGGGGCTCCAAAATTTTCGGTTTAAAATGTACGGTCAATGAGTGGTTTTCAAATTATAGGGCGCCCCCCCCCATCCCAACCCCGCGATCCCGCCTCTGCGTCGCAGAGACGTAGCCGCGACAATAAAAAAAAAATACAAAAATAAAAATTATATGAAGCTTCTCCGCGACGGAAAAAGAGTGTCGAGACGTCTCCGCGACAAGTTTCAAAAACCGTCTCACAACTCATCTAACAAGTCTAAAAGTAGTCCCAATTCCGTCTCAAATTCATCTCCGCAAATTAGCTTCCACAATTAGTTCGGATATATTTTTAATGAATGTAGTTCTTTGGTTTTACATGAAAAATTAAGATTTACATCCTTGAGAAATCCTAATGGAGCCCCCCACCCCCCCCCCCAGCCCCCCGGCTCTGCGGCCCTGCAATCACCCCCTCGCCGAATTTACGCGGGTGATATGTATGTTTTTTTAAAGCTGAAATGGGCTTTCCACACTCGTGTTTCTTCCATCATGTCCACGGAACTCTAACAATTTTTTCGCTCGCGCTTAATATTGTTATTATTTTATTTATTTATTATTATTATTTTCATTATTAAAATCCAGATTAATTATTTATATTATTTATTATATCTTTAAGCAACATAGCGTTTCACATTTTGGCAGTCATCAAAACAAAAGCAAATAGTCGGGATAAATGCATTTTATTCATTTCATGTCAATTTTCGACGGACCTGCGTCTTCATCAGAGAATATAATTTTTGTAAATTATAGACGGAGGTCCTTAAAAAATGGAGAAGAAATGAATAAAAAACTTCGCGTAAATGCATTATTTGCTTTTTATTATATTTTAATGTATGTTTAAGCCTATACTTATTTAGTATTTCCAGTGAAATTATTGTTAATCTGTTTCTTCAAACAGCTCTATTTCTATAAGTCTATTTATCCTACATTTTATTTTAATTGTATTTATACTTTATAATTGCCAGAAAAATGGCGGAGTACACAAATCTTTAACATAAAATAAATTAGCTTAAATTACTTTTATCTACTAAAGGTGTATACAGTTCTCGCTATTACAGTAGCGGACGCAGACCAGAGTCATACAATGAACTTACGGGCCATGGTACCATAATAGAGTCGCTTTTGTCCCCAGACAATTTTGGCCACCGAAATGAGTTCAATTCGATTTTTTGGATCTGGCCTGACTATATTCTGCAGAATTAACCCTCCCCTCCCCATCCCATCCTTCGGTCCCACGTGTTGTTTTGTTAACCTTCGTTAATAATTGAGCATTTATATGATTCTTATATTGCAAGATTCTGTTCATTTAGCCTAAAAACTTTCTGCTCGCATGGTATTTTAGATTTGTGGAGACGAAATCGGGCTCAGGCCCCCAAATTGGTAGTTTTTTTTTTGTTTTGTTTTTGTTTTGTTTTGTTTGTTTTGTGTTTTGTGTTTTTTTTTTTGTGTGTTTTTTTTTTTTTAGCTTGCGCTCTTGCTCGCTTAGAATTAATTAGGCCTTATAGGATTAAAGGAAATATAAATTTGGCACATACCCTAGGCCTACTGGTACGGCATGTTTGTTAATTCATTTTTAATCAATGCAGTATTTTATTTTTATTATGCAATATTTGGTTCATTTAACCTCAACATTTCTGCTCGCGCTTCGCGCTCGCTTTGTATATTGCTGAGGAAATTCCGGCACAACCCCTCAAATCTGCCCCAAAATCAATTAAAAGACTTTGAAAATGTTTGATTTGGGGGGGGGGGGCGATTTGGGGGGGGGGGGGCGATTCCCTGGAGACCCAGAGATGTCACGGCGACATCTGCAAGCCTACAGAGACTGGAGTCGCGAACTAGTTGCGACCGATTTTGTGTATAGTAGTAGCCAAAAGAGTATCGGCGATGTCAGGTTGCTTGCAGCTAGCAACTGGAAAGACTTTTAAATCAATATCCCCGCACCTCTCCGGAGACTCAGGAGACATCTCCACGACTCTCGAGACTCAAATCGCGAACTAGTCTAGACTCGTTGCCAATAAGATATGACATTGCTCCTTGAAAACAAAGGTATGAAATCACAGTTGTTAAACAGAAATAAAAGTGAAGCACAAAATAATGTATGGCACTTTCTAATGTATTCCTTTTCATCAAACTTGGAATCGACCAAAAGGTAGTACTCTTAGCCTATATTGATTTGTATTATGAAAATAATATTTAAATAATATTAGAAAAAGAAATAATATACAAAATAGTCAAAGAATTTACTGAAGGGTCTTATAATTTCAAACGATATCTTAAAGTTAATTATTTTCAACATTTTCAGCAAATTCCAGACATAGTAGAGTCATTGTAGTTTTAAAAAAAAAGTCCATTAAATACATTATGCCAATATGGGCATTTTGGTGATGATGTCAACATTTGAATATTGCAGACAGGGGGGTTGGTGATAATTGTTTTCTTCAACAATAAAAGTTAGAGCAGTAGTTATTGATTCATGTAAACAAAGATTAGACTGTGTGTCATTTTGTGATTTTATTCAAATTAGGCAAATGAGCTTAAGGGGCCCATATTACCTGCATGTACCCTACTGAAACATTTTGTGTTACATGTGGTTACATGTGGGGGTGGCGGTGATATACCCATTCTAGGGCACTTTTTCATTGTTTTTGTTATAAGGGGCGGCCCCCTTTCCCCTGGATCTATGACTGTCTGACACCAAAAACACAACAAACTCTAATAAGTTCAAGAAAAAAATTTCAATAAAACATTTCATGCGGGATGGAAAAACCATTTTATTATTTATTTTTTATTTTGTTGTCGTCGGGGGGGGGGGGGGGCTTTCTATTTTTACGAGGGGGGCACCTTCAAAGCCCTCCCGTATCTATGTATGCAAATTATCATTTGTTTTAAAACTGCAACATTGCAGTGACGCCTTGCGTATGTGAACCTTAACAATCCCAATTTTGTTTATAATCTTGGGGCCGTCGGGGGGAGGGGTGTTTGAAAACTTATCCAATAAAATTCAGAAAACTCACTCACCTTGTTTCAGATTTAAACGCCTAATTTTTTGTTCATAAATAAACATATATCCAACCCTACTCAGAAACACACTGCTCATGGGGTTTTCCTTAACCCCCCCGCCTCCCTGCCATTCAAAAATAAAATCAAATTAACCGCCCCATCAAGTACCCCCTCATGTGCTGTCAGTCGAATTTTGGTAAAATATTTTCTTGTGTCTTTATTACTAATCCCTCTTCCCTCACAAAATCTTTGACCCAAGCTTGGGTGGACTTACGTACTTCTTCCACTAAAACTTTAAAAAAAAATTATTTATATAAATTTTTTATATAATTTTTTTTTATTTATTTTTTAATTGTCGCGTCGACGTCCAAGCGACGAAGAGGCGGATCCGGGGTGGGGGTGGGGGGGGGGCCCCCTTTAATTTGAAAACCACTCATTGACCGTACATTTAAACTGAAAATTTTGGTGCCCTCCCCCCTCCCGTAATCCTGGACCCGTCATACCTGAGAAGGATAAGGGACGTCTTTAGACATAGTCCCAAATCAGTCGCAACCCGCCTCCGCGAAATGAGATGCCACCATTATTCGCCATGCTAGTGCCTATGGTATTAACCGCAACTAAATTATTCATGTGTATAATTCAGCTTACAAAATGTTTCATTGATGTTGAAAAACATTCTGATAAAAGAAATACGATATGAGAAAAATCGGCCTCGTGGGACGTAGACTCGTGGGACGTAGGACTCGTGGGACGTAGGTCTCGTGGACGTAGGACTCGTGGGACGTAGGACTCCGTGGGCCCGAGGACTCGTGGACCGAGGACTCGTGGAAAAATACTCGGCCTCGTGGGACGTAGGACTCGCGGACGTAGGTCTCGTGGGACGTAGGACTCGTGGGAAAATATTCGGCCTCGTGGACGTAGGACTCGTGGGACCGAGGTCTCGTGGACGTAGGCTCGTGGACCGAGGACTCGTACCCTCCCCGTAATTGTAACATAAACGCGTACAAATAAAGTGCACGCAATTCATTTGACGCGAAGGCCTAGCTCGATGGGCTGAAGTGATTGTTACGTAACAAAGAAGTTTTAAAAATAATTGTTACGTCACAGAGGAATTTTCTGTCGCTGCATGTGATGGAAAAAACGATAGTACAAAAACCCGAGTGACAACGCACTTTTTAATCGCGCATCCTGAAAAAATTGATGACGCATTATGGCTCTACATGTACATGCTCTATGGGGCGCTGAAGTGATCAGCGAAACTCAAAAGTACATTGATGATGGAAAAACTAAAATTTATCATGTGATTGCCTTTTGACCAATCCGTGTTCAACATTAAATCTTAGATGTGGAATATAATACAAACTAGCAGATCTAATATTAATAGTTATCTGAAAAGGTATACTTTAAGACTAGCTATTTATGACACACAGTCAATAAAAGTGTAGTCAGTTCGCTCTCGCTTTAAGACAATTTTCAGAATACAGCCCAGAGTTTCCAAATTTTTTGGGTTTGCTTTTGTTTTTTTGTATTTTTTAATGTCCTGAATGAATTTAAACAGTCCTAAACGTTAATAACAGACATGATTATGTTCATACTCGTTTTCACTACATTGTAGGCAACTTTTATTGTTTTGCGAAGAGTTCTGCATTTTAGTGAGCCTTTTTGACTAACATGCTTGCTGGACTTTAATGAATGAATTCATACCAGAAAAGGTATGGTATATTGAGAATTGAAAACTGTAGCTTTTCCCCGATCTATTCTTGATATTCTGTTCTCCTTACAGGTGCACATTACTAAGTAAAAACTCTGTCAGTATACTCAGGGACTAGACAAGGATGAGTTGGTTTGGAGATGAGTGGAAGGATGGCCTTCCTCACAGGCCCTACA
>CALNVZ010000174.1:21428951-21490896 GCA_940671915.1 Paracentrotus lividus
TTATATACAGCTTAGTTCTCCATAAAAATTATGTTTCAATAATCATATTACTTTGTTTGATTTCTTTTCCCCTTCTCTCCCCACTTCATGTCCTTCTCACAAGTAAATTATTTGATTGCAGAAACTGTCTTATTACCACACGCTGGCATAATCTATTCCCCACATAAGTAATTAAGATCAGTTTTGTATATGTTTATATGTTAGGCCTGCTGAGTACTATCAGCGTCCTGGGCCATCTCTATATCTATATGTCTCATGTTGTATTGTTATATTGTTATTGTATATGCTTTTCATGGAAATAAAGACTACTATGAATGGTATATGCATACCAGTACGTACCGATGGGGAAATGATGGCATGATAAAAATTCACCATGATTTTTTAAAGAATATTATCACAAAATTTGTTTCATTGCTGGTACTAAGAAATGGCTTTAACAAGAATCACATACTTATACAGGTATTTCTCATTTTTTTTCAAATTTATTATACTGCACATATGAAACACTGGATATGCAAAAATGCATCTCAAGAAACTGTAACAAAACAAATGAACAATTATAAGCAAATCACATGAGGAATGTTTGGAGCAGATTAAACAATTCAATTGTGCACATTCATGCAGTGTATATTTACTCTAAGTAATAATCTCCAATCTTTGATTCTTGATAAGTTTGAGCGAAAAGAATTCCTTTTTTTTTTTTTTCTTTTTTTTTTGCAATACGGGAATGTTAAAGACAATTAAAAGTGTATCATTAGCTGAAGTTTTGGAAAATAGGGCCTTGTTGCTGCTAATCTCAAATTTTGTCCAATAACACAAAAGAAGTGAAATCTGTATTGAGCCGAAAGACTAATTGTGCCATAGGTATTAACTGTAATTTATTTTTTTTATTCACTGTTTTTATTATTATTATTAAAAGGCAAGAGATAAGTAGAAACTTTAAGCCTGTTTTTTTTTCTTCTTTTTTCTGTCCAAGATTAACTTTTAAGCCTATCGTCAATGTTGCATACCAGAAGACTTGTATTCTTTGAAGTTTAATCTGACAAGAAAAATTGCACCTTTTGAATGTTTCAATACAAAATAAATAGCAATCTTGCAATATGGAAAAGCAAATTTCATTTTTAGACATCAATGGAAACTCCAACAAATGTATTGCTGTAAATATTTGCAATCAGCTGGTCAGTAGATATTTCAAAAGCTTGATGTAAATCAGAAGTTCTTGCTTTTGTTTCTACTAAAGAACGTTTCTGAAGAGTCAGCTAGCCCCCTTCCGCTGTGAATGACTGATGCAATTAGTCCAATGGTGTGTCCACATAGAGCACCAATAGAGCACGAAACAGGCCATTTCTGTTTAAAAAAATGTACAATGATATCAAAATGAATATGCTCTAGAATAGATCATTGTGACTGTCATCAAGATCAAGTAGAATAACCAACAATCTAAATTGTATTTGAGTATAAACTTCAAGTACCTTCACCAAATTGAAACAGAAATTTAAGACTAGGGAAAGAATATATCCTACCCCCCCCCCCGAAAAAAAAATGCTGAACTCGGCAAAATATCACAAAATTAATAACTTCAGTGTAATACAGTCCACTCCCATAATAAAGAGCATAGATACATCAAGATTTTGTTATAAGAAGTTAGTTGGTTTTGTCCCGATATTATCATGGCTAGAGTGGACTGTAAGTAATTTTTACAATCATAGAGCAACAAAAATTTAAATAATTACAGTATGCCTCTAAACAAAACACACATATATCATTTGCGGGACCCTGTTTATTATATTCTCATTGACTAACCATAAAGCCCTAGATGTCTTGCCCAATAAATTCCAACCATGTTCTCTGTGGTCTACAGAAGCTGACATACTCTATCATCTCGGGGCCTATTTCTCGAAACCGTCATCAGTCTAAGTTCGTGGACATCCCATTGAAACGTGTTTTATTCTACAACACGTGTCCCTATGGGTTGTCCAAGAACTTAGACTTATGACGGCTTCGAGAAACATGGCCCAGACCCTGAATAAGGGCAGACAATGAGATGATATATCTCACCTGCCATGGTCTATCCCAATCTAGTGGAATAGGAAAAGCCCCAAGCCAAGCACCCAGTAAACTGAAGAATACAATGTATGTCAAACACGTCTCAACTCCAGGATGTGGCCTGTTGGTTCAATGAAACAAAGGAATCATATTTTTTCTTTATTCATATCATTTCACTTAATCATGGCTGACAGATTGTTGTACAGTATACAGTGGAAACTTGTTGGATCCATGGAAATTACCTTGCTATATCAGGAATCTCTTTATATTAGGGTTTTTAAAAAAAATGAATACAAAGAGCTGGGACCAGCAAAATTACCTTGTTTAATCAGGAATCTAATTACATCAGAACTTTTCATAACTCAACTGGAGTTTAAAATTAATCCAAAAAGGACCCAATTTTTTTTTTCAATTTTGAACACAGAGCCCTTCTCCCCCCCCCCCCAACAGAAAAAGAAACTTGCGTAATTAGATTTGTATCAATAGGGTTTCTTCACCTTTTGCTGCCAATAAGCCTGCTGTAACATTCCGGATTAGTTCCTAAAACGCACAGAGTCGGAAGGGTTACTAAAGTTGTCAGCAATACACCAAACATTGCAGTTTCGGTCACAGTCCTGTGTGCAAGCAATGATCAATTAAAAACTATTTAATGAAAGGTAAATACAAACATAATGTACATGATTACACATTAATCAACAAATTTGCGAGTGCATACATATAAAAGCTTATAATGTCCTTTTACAATAGATAAAGCACTGGAAGCTAAATAAACAGGTTGAGTCAGAATATAGAAACTCAAAGCTATTTTAAAATGCTGAAAGGTAAATATGTGCTTTTCAAGTTATTATTAATTCTTCTGATGTACAATAACTCTTCCTGCGGCATTTGAGAGTATAATATATTGGGACTTTGCATGGCTGAACGACAAGTGAGTGATCCATTTACACGGATAATATTCATTAAACTGTAAAAAAAAAAAAAAAAAAAAAAAAAAAAAAAAAACACCTACAGAATGGCCTGCGGTCCAAGGGGTCGCTTGTTTGTTTCCAAGGTTTTTTTTTTCTTCTTTTAAATTTTATTTATTTTTTTTGTTTGTAATTTAATAAAAACAAATAGATTAGAATTCACATTTAAATATAAAAAATATCATGTCTGCATTTTTTTAAAGATGGTAATTACCTTACTTTAAAAAATGATCCATATTGTAATTTTTGAAAAATCAATTTAATGTTTAAATATACCTTTTCCCTCTCTATTTTCGATAACATTTGTTGCATTTATTCCAGCAGTCAACTGTGTATGAAAATGCTTCTAAAAATGATAAAATGCATGTACTGGAGCCTAATAATGTTCATTTCTTAACACCAGTATTTACTTACTCTGTAAATGGTGCACCATACAGGACTCCAACTATGTGAAAAGCGATGGAGCTGAGGAATAGAAGCAATCCATATTTTATACAGGATACTACTAAGGTTGAGATGTCATTCAATAAGGCAGAACTTGATCTTGATTTCTGTGATAAAACAAAATACATTGAATAAATATGATATCTTAAAATCTTCTCAGTATTTTAAAATAGGTGTCGAATATTTTGATTAAAGGAAAACTTACATGTACAGATTCTATATCTTTGTTATTATTGGGTGATATAAGAATAATCAGAAAGTTCATTAGTGTTACTCGGCCAATTAAAAGAGGAAGATAAGTCATTGGAAATAAAAAGATATAATATAATACGAAAAAAAAACAAACAAACAAAGCAGCAAAAAAATGTGGGAAAGTACGACAAAGAAGGAGATACTACTACTAGAAAATGTGGAAGAGTAGGGTTAGGACGATATTTTGATAATTTTTTTGTTCAATGAAACGTTGTGAGCATATATAACCCCCCAAATCCAAGTCCAGATAAAGGGATAACTTTATGATTACTAAGAAAATAAAAAATTTAGCAACCCCAGACAAATTTGAAAGAAATGTGTTAGAGAAATCAAAATGACCATTTCAGAACCGATTTGTTAGAACGATGGCTCCTACTTTCAGCATTAAAAATACTTCCCTTTAGATACCGTAATACAATCTGACACCTTCAGATTGGTCATTTTGATTTCATCTCATACATATACAGTTACATTTGTGCTGTATTATAAGCACAAGGAAAAGTGGCCTTATCCTAAGAAGATCAAAATTTAAGGCGAACTGACTATTCAAATATATCAAACTGTTTGGCTCAGATTTTTCACCACTCCATATAATGAAAAATGCTTCTCATAAGGCAGAGATCACAATTGAATACGAGACTTTCAGACTGGTGTTTTTAAACCATAGGTCCAAGTTATTCCTTTGCCCGAAAATAACTTCCATGCTCGACAGTCAACCTGGGGGAAGCTGCTGATCCTCGCAAACCAGGGGGGGGGAGGAGAATAATCGAGAAGAAGCTCCAATTAGAAGGATCTCATTTTTAAAGCAACATCCAATTTTTTTTTTCAAAATAAATCCACTCATAGGATACTATGTCAATACAAAATACTGACCTAGTAGTGAAAGTAGGACTATGGGTGGCAGGTTTTGTATCTTCATCCATTGGTTTATCCCTAAGATTTTTCTTCTTTTTGCAATAGATATCGACTCTAAACTGAAGCCCTCCTATATTTCTATGTAGTTATATTTATCAGAGAATAGGTTTTCAATAAATTTGATTTCACTATCATGAAAATAAAAAAATAAAAAGCACTCCCAATTTTTTTGCCAATTGTGAAAAACAGTACGGGAACATATCTAGTCTTCACACTAAATATTGCCACAGTCCTGACATGGCTTGCTGCTGAGCGTGAATAAATCCAAGATTTATATATCTCTCTCTAGTCTTTAAATTATTGTGACACTATGAATGTGGACCAGGAGGCAAGTGCAAACACCACTAACTTCTCTCCTCCCCCCCCCCCCATCTAGGTACATTTTTTGTAAGCATGCACAAGCGAGTATTGATTAATTAGTTCTTCTTCTTCTTCTTATTCCTCCAGTGGTGTTGGAGATCAGCAACTGTTGTTGCGCGATGTAGCTAGTTACTCTCTGTAAAAGATTGAGCCAGGTCGTGTGTAGCTTATATTGGAAATGTAGAATGAGGATGTTTAGGGAATTTTTGGCTTCCTGAGCAAGCTCAGTTTCTGGAAGAAGGAGAACTGTCGTTACATCAATTAATTGAAAGGAACACAGTTAACTTTCATTCTTTTTATGAAATCCTTAAATCTAGATTATGTGGACTTATAATAATTCCCTCTCTCCTCCTCCTCCTCCTCCAACTAATTCAATTTTGAAGATTCTTGCAGTCTTCCGGGAGAGGCTACGAGCAATACACCGGATGAAAACCTTTCTCTTTCGAATAGTGAATCAGCTTTTAACGTGCATAGGCTGTAACTCGCCGATACACAGGACCAACATTATCGTCTCCATCCGATGGACGGAGTGTTTTCCAACAAAATTTTAGGCCTGGTGCAATTTAGGACCACATTCAATACGATACACTTTTTCATTTTATGGTTTATTGGTGAGAAAATCCAAAGAAACGTCACAATAGTCGAATAGAATCAATTTTTACGTCATAAAGAAAATTTAGCTTGCAGACAAAAGCTCCCAGATCGCGCAAGATTAAATTACGCCTAATAATGTTGATGGTGCGCGAAGCGCATCTTAATTTCTTTCAGAAGGGGCACTTCTATTGCTTGGCATAAGTATTTAAACCCTAGTTTAATGATTCGTTGATGACAAAATTTGGGCGCGACCGGGCGTGACCATGGTGACAGAGATAATATAAAGGTGGTCCTTAGAGTACAATGCACGGAAAAAAGTCTACCATTCCGCTTTTACAGAAATAGAGAACAATGCATTTTGATTATTGGGCGCTCTGATTAGCTACTGGTAGCTATCGCGAGGAGTCCGCCTCCCGGTTGCGGATGACTGAAGTGCGTTGACCGTAACTGAACAAAGCGATTCAGCTGTTCCCGATAAAGACCGCTTTGTCGTGCGCGCTGTCAATCATAACCGAATTGGACCCATTTCGCAAAAAAACTGCAAGACGCGACTTCAAAAACGGTTGGGCGTAGACCACTCTTCCAATATTTTTTAGAATAAAGAGAGAAATATAAAAAGGGAACTTCAACGAATCCACTGTCGGACGTACGCCCAATATTTCAAAACGCATAAAGAAATGAGGACTTATCAAAAAAATAAATGACAAATCTAAATTTTATCGTGACTATTGTTCATTGGAAGGCACAATGGTAGTGTATTTCATATGCTAATTCCGTGATCATTCGAGCGTCATGCATACATGTAAATCTAAATTATGGAGGAACTTTTGCAATGTTAGACGAGTCGAGGATAAGATTATTTTTGGAATACGTTTTAAGGATTACATTAGACAATTTTCAGAATACCGGCCCTGGTACCGCCGCATTTGGCCAACCGAGATACAGTCCAACTCGCACGCCTAAACTCCGACAAACATACCTTGCTTACGTCAGGATCTGACTCCATTCGCGATAACAAGTTGTATCCGCAAAGTTCCAGTACGCCATACGAATGCACCAATCTTTAAGGTATTTACAGATTCCGTTTATCAAACTTGAAATCGAATTCGGAGAAAGCATAAAAAGGATCGTGGAAGCTACAAAAACAAGTAGAAATGCATTTAAATAAAGTAAACATTTCCTGTATTTTCTTGAGGTACCGACACTCAAAGGTGGTGCACTGGAGGCTGCCATCTTGGAAATGTAAAGTATTAAACGTTAGGTGGCGCATGACTCTTTTTTAGCTTGATTAGTCGTCTTGGTAAAAAAATATGAGCTCCGGTATCTCTCTCGACCCTCGTGGGGTTGGGGTGGGGGCACGGCATGAATGGTAGGCCTATGTCCAGTCGGGCCACCATGTCTTTTTTTAATGGAATAGAATAATCTTTTCCCCCCCTACTCCCCTTCACCGTGAATAATGACAGAGATACAAGATTAAAGCGAGATAGATGGCTAGGGAGAGGAGAGTGGTACTTATAGTAGTCGGATCATAAAAAATAGAAATTCGCTTCAGGATGGGGGACCCTATATAGGACGTTTAGCTTACACACCTGTAAGATTGGTTATTATCGAAATTCTAATATCATTGCATATTTTCAAAAGTTATTAATCGGTTTACCATCTAATTTCATCACATGATGTTCAACAATGTCATATCCGACACGTCAGATACGAGAGTTTATATAGGAAAGGCATAAAAAAAAAAAAATGACAGTCAATTTTCCATTGATATTTCAAATTAAAAAATGGAAAATTGAGCCCCCCCCCCAAAAAAAAAAGGATATCAAATTTTGATATCCCTTTTTTGAATGAGTAGCATATCGGTGTCACTCATAAAATCCGATGAGAGTGGTGGAGTTATTTAAAAGTGGATGCATGGGCAGCAGGGGCGTAGGCCTATGTAGAAAGTTTTGACGGGGGGGGGGGGGGGAGGGTTGCGATGTCCGACTATAAAACTTTGCTATCAAAAAGAGAAATGCCTTTGCATGCATCGATCCCCAGATCTTAGTCCATATTATAAATATGTTGACTGAGGGGCATGGTCGTTCAGGGCTCGAGGGGACTTTAGAAATATGATTTCCCCTTTTTGACTAATCGGATTACTATAATTCAAAATTTTGAAAGAGAGGTATATAATGGAATATGTCTAAAATATATACACTTAAAAACCTGCTAAGGTAATGCAGGCCTATTCTGCTCGGGTATAATTTATGTAGGCCTATAATATATGATACGAAATAAATGTTGTATGCCGAAGTGTAAAAACAACACAGGGCCCATTCTCGATATCATTTGTGGAACAATGTAATGGAATGGCTTACCAGATTATAAGAGAGAGAGAAAAAAAAGCAGAAATTCATTTCGCAATCTCCTGTCGAGAAATTTACTGCTAATTAAGCTTATATTATCATGTTTTGACTTGTTTTTGTTATTATTATTATTATTATTATAACGCATCTAATGATTCATTCTAGCCTATAACTTTAGAGAAGTAGTTTTAGATCATTTGTATTTTATACATAATAGTTATCTTACCAAATAATACTTATATACTGGGGCCAACAGGCTCGACTAGCACATGTATACCTTTTGGTTTCTATTAACAGCTATATTCTTTTATATCTATATACCTATTATTTATCTGCAACACTTTGTATTACAATAGTTTTATCCATGCAATGTATTCTGTACCTGTATTCACCATTGTTGATAAATAAATTCAATTCAATTCAATTCAATTCAAGTTAGAATACTGGCTTTATGGTTTGGACGATGTATGTGCCTTGACCGTTAGAAATTGGAAATTTCTTCTGATAATGTCTTTGATTAATCGCTTTTAAACATAGGCCTAATCGCACTGTCAACCGAGACACAAACCGAATAACACATTTAAAATTTTAAAAAGCAAGTTTTCAAAACATGCGAAAACATTATTGACGCAACCTGAAACATTCGTTTGAATTGGTTAACCTTGTATTTTTAATCACATGACTTGTTTATGGGAACAATACAAACAGTGGCGGGTCTAGCTTTTTCCGGGGGCGGGGCGGGGAACTTTTAACCCTGAGCCGTGAAGACCGAGAGCCGATCCCCCTCCCCCCCAGTTTCGGGCCTGATAATGACGTATTTTCCTAAGAGTCCCTTCTCGACCTCTTTCTTACTTACATACCTTTTTTGGCAGTCCGGAGAGGGGGGGGGGGTGTTAACACAACTGACCCGTCAGCCCCCGTATATAAATTGGATAGCCAGGCGCTATAATTTACGCCTACCCCATTCCCATTCTTATTCAATAGCTTTCAATACAGCAGAGTCTAAACCTTAACATATTAATTTTTTGTCTGCGCCTCACGGACCATTAATTTTGAGCACTCTCTTTTTTGTTGGTTGTTTTAATTTGTTTATATCCAGGGGTGAAGCCACATTCTCCAATGGCGAAAAAATTTAATCAAAATATTCGCTGTGTCAGCTGCTGAAAGAGTTAAACGCCCGCGGGGGGGGGGGGGACTTTAAGGCCTAAAGAAAGTAAATTTTAAGAACTATTTTTTAAATTTTTCACGAAACAAACTTATCTGTAATGCGAGCGCGAAGTGCAACCCCGAAAATTTTTGATATATGACCTGAAAACATTGCATTTAAGCGTTTTTTGGTGCTATGGCTTATCAAGGGGGGGGGGGTTATAGGGAAATTGTTACACTTCTATTTGGCTCATTTCTGAAGAAATGAAAAGAAAGAGGTTATATTATATATCAAGGAATCTTATGGACGATAATAAAAAAATCACCAACAATGCCTAATTAGCATAATTTATGCAAATTAGCCCTTTTTTTTGCAAAATAAAATATCTCAAGAATGTTTTTTGCTCAACTTTGCATGCTTATTGGTGAAATTTGTCTCTGGAGAATGGATTAGAATTTTAAATAAAGTTTTTAGCTTTCTGGTAATAACGTCATGAATATATATATATATATATTTTTTTTTCTTCTTCTTCTTCATTTTTCCCTCCAGTTTTTTACTTTTCATCTTCCTTCTTGTTTTCTCCTTTCCTTCCCGATCCCTTTCCTTTCTTTTTCTTCCTTTTAGTTTCTCTCTTCTTTCCATTTCTTTTTGTGTGCCGCGAATAGGAGTGGGGCGCGACCCCTTCGGCCCCTGGATCCTCCACATATATCATTTGTTATTTTCCTTTTTCAGGGGGGGGGGCAGTGGCTTGGATGACCCCTCCGTTCCACTGTGGTGACTTCGTGTTTTGGAGAAGACATGCTTCTTCATGCATGGAAAACAAAGTGACATGACGTCACTCACAACAAAGATCAGCTGGACCACTCACATGTCTCTAATTATGCATCTGCGCTGCGAGCGAGACTTGTCTGAGGCCCCTGATCGTCAGGCGAAAAAGTTACCCGGTAGTAGCTCGCCCCGGCCCCGTATTCCAGCGCTCGCAGCAATTTTCTGTATGCTACATTATTACAGTGATTACGTGTGGAATTGTTTACTTCGAAGGAGCTAGTGACTTTGTGCCGTCTGGACTTTATTGGAGCTAATTTGGAAGTATTTACCTGGTTTTATCCGTCTCTACTATTTCCCCTAGGTATCATAAAGGTGCTCAGCCGCAATGGGGACGGATAAGAAAGCAATAGATATGGAGGAGAAGGATGAAAGTGTACAAATCTTTCAAGCAACGCAAAACATTCAGTAAGTACGGCGCGGGCACAGTAATACAGTGGATGGATTGCATAGAATTCGACAGTGCATTCGCTCCTGCTTTGTTTGCCCAATCCTTTGTTATATATATATTTTCTTTCTGAAGCCTGAAGGCACTTCTGTTTTGTGTCAGATAACATGTACATGTATGAGTGGATATACAGTAAACAAACATTTTGATATAATGGAACTTGATTTATACTTTAATAAAATATATATTTGTGTATTTTATTACACAGGTTTTTATTTCTATACAGATCTCTATAATTTTTTTATTTTTGTTTTGTGGTGTGTGAAAAACAAAAACAGTTTAATATGGCTGCTATATGATATAGACTAGTATTGACCTAAAAACTTTAGGAAGGATGTTTTACCTTGGGTTTATTTTTAAGATTTATTTCCCAATATTAATCTTTCTGAAAAAAGTATGTGTTATTTCCATTTTCCAGATGATTGCAAAAAAATTGTTGATGATTTAGGTGTCCTGACTTTGCCTACATGTATCCACATTTGGAGTTTATTGTATTCATTTTTAAGTAGAAGAGAATTATGTAATATCAACACAAAATATAGTGTTGAATTGACCTACATGTACTTACATGTATTCTAAATAATAACAATATAAAAACATGTTCTTTGAAGTAAAAAGTTTTCATATAAATATATCTACCCCTCTGTAGAATTTTTTTAAAAAAAGTGATATAAAAACATCTACACTACGTAGGCCCTATAAATCAACTGGACCTGACAATCTACAAATGTGTTGCCCTGTTTTCTCTTCTAAAATTAAGAAGAATAGAGAAAGACTGTAATAATCAACTTGCTGGAGTGCCTGCTGATCTTCGAAAGCAAACGGAGGAAGAAGAAGAAGAAAAAGAAGAAGAAGTAATAATCAACTCATTAGGAAAAGACATGACATACTGTATAAGTGGTTATTTTCGCGGTGACTTTATTTTCTATATTATTAATAATATATCTTTATTAATAATAGTCAGTCAGCTCGAAAAATTTCCAAAAGGCTATTTATAGTAATGAAAACCATCACCAAAATCCCAAAATTTTTGCTCTCGCGGACTTCCCCAACTAGCCAAAAATCACAAAAATATCTGTACGCGAAAATATTGGCGTATACAGTACATGAGACTAGGAATGCAAGCCATTTGTTTGATTGTGTAGTAGGCCTACATGTATGTTGGTATAAACACCTTGTATCTATGTTATTTCTCTTTACAGCTCAAAGAAAAGAAGAAGTTGCAGGCATCAGGGCAAAATTTCCAAACAAAGTTCCAGTAAGTATTTCAGAATTTTAAAAAAATGTTGACCATTCCTAACATTTCAGTTGTCATGTAGTAAAGCAACATGCCATGAGTTATATAGGTAGTTTTCTTGCTTAAAGGCTTGGTCTTTTTAAGACATTATGGAGGGGTGGGGGGGGGGTTGCCATTAAGACAATTTGGTATACTTAATATAAAATAAAGTTATTCATATGAAACATGTGTACATGTCTATTGCTCTTGAAGTAGAATGTAAGTAGAACTGATTGAAGTCATGTGTAGACAAACGTATGTACATGTAGGCCTACTTTAGAAAGTACACAGTTTTGAGTTCCTGGCAGGCTGAGTATGTATACCTCTTGCACAGTGGGAAAAAACAAAAACAAGAAGACTTTGTTATACTTTGGAAGTTGCCCACTGTGTATATGTATGTATAGCAAAAGTCAAAGAACTTGTTTACAAGGATTCTGTCTTAACTTAAATTGGCCTCCTTTAACCCAAACTTGGTCATTTACATTTAAATTAACACCAAGGATCTATGCAACTATTTTAAAAAAGAAATAATGCTGATAAAAGAAATGATGAATTGTGAGCTTTATTGCACACATCGTCATATACAACAAATGAAAGTCTCATTATATTCAAATATATGAATGGTTATACACGAAGGTCTTTACTGCTAGGCTACATTGTATACTTGCTGAGTTTCTTTTGTCATTTAAAACATTTTATCCCTCATACATTTTGCAGTATTTTAATGTTGTATAGGCACCTTGAGCATTTTGGAAATCAAAATGTAAATCTTATGGGTTATTATTGCTATTATCATGAATTTTAAACAATTGTCCATGGATGTACGAATGTACATTCTATGAAGGTGGGAAAAGTATGTTGTCAAAGTATTTCATCTGAAAAGCAATAACAAATTCCATATGGAACTTGTCTCCAATACCACAACAATATGTTATTGTTGTGGATCAAGGACAATGGAGCTTGCAATCAGCACAAGATTGATGGAAATGATAAGAAACTGTAATTCTACCTTTTTCAGAGTTCAAGCATAAACATGCAATCGCTTTGGCACAAACAAGATCTTTCTACAATAAATACTCAAGTGTGTTTCTGTCCAATGCATTGAATGCACTATATTAAAGGTAGTATCAGCCTTTTTCACAAATTACGAAAACTAATGCAACTTGGCATAACTGTAGAATATGATTGACCCTATACTGTCTATTCAATACTGTCATAGGTTGCCTAGATCAGTAATACGAAACGAAAATCTGACTACCAATCTTGACCAGCTCTCCATCAACATCGTTGATATTACAGCGCGTTCGGCACGGACCGCACACAGCAATATACACACGGCGCATCAGAGTGCATTATTCTCTGCGCTAGCGGTCACCGGTTCGCACCGTACGGTATATTTTTCGAGGTTCAAAAAAATAGGAATGAATTTTGATAATTGCAATATAATGACAAACATACACATTTGAGCTTAATCATGTTGTGGAAGATATAGTCATTGGTATACTACTATATCCTCTTAAAAACTAGAAATTTAATATTTTTGCCTGCAAAAGGCTGACACTACTTTAAGAAGTGGTGTACATTGAAAATATTTGTTGACCATTTTTTTGTATTATTTGATAATTTTAATTAAATTTGGAAATACTGTCAGTTATGATAATTGTTGTTCTTATTTGCAGTATGTTTGAATTCTTTGATCAATGAATTCTTAATGAAAAAATAAAAAGACAAAATAAAAAAAATGTTTCCACTAAAAAGGTTCATTTTAGGCTACATATTTCCTTATTACAAAAAATTTTTTTTTCAAATGAATCAGAAAAGTAATTCAGCAATCTCTCTGGAGTAGAAGAGAAGTTTGTAAATTGTATTCAAATAAACATGTTTGTTACAATCATCAAAAGGAGGATCCATGGTAACAAATACATTAATACTGACAAAAACTTCACGTCAAAATGTAGAGAAAACCTTGGCAAATATTTATGCAATTTTGATTGTTTATCATACATAGGGGTGGGTGTATCTACCCTGTTTTCATTGTATTATGATTTATTCTGTCCCATTTTGGTATGTTTTGTCTTGGTATTGGAAATTCAAACACAAATCACTTGCATTTACATGTACATGTACACTGTATGTTGTTGCTGTATTTTAGGGTGCTGCAATAAACTTGAAGACATTTTGTGACATTTATGCTCAATTTTTTACAGGTAATAGTGGAAAGGTACTATAAAGAGGTTCAGCTTCCACTACTAGACAAGACCAAGTTTTTTAGTCCACAGGAACTCACAATGAGCCAGTTTGTTTACAATAATCAGGTATGAGCATACATGTAAGGGTGTTTTCAATGTCCATTTTCAAATTTAAATTCCAACGTAACTCATGATACAACAACGCAATTACAAAACGCTTATATAAAGAGAAAAAAATGGTTGGTCCATTGTCCCTATTCCCGGTCATAAAAGTAGAGTCTTTCAGATCTCCATTCGCCGTTTTCGGAGAAATTTAAACGCCGAAAAAGATTGGAACAAGACCTTTTGAATCATGATCAGCTTTGATATTATGACCTTGAGCATCGCGAATGCAGCAAAATGCGACATTGAACACAATTGAGTTTTCAAACGTCTTTAAATGTGCTCTCGCAGTGGAATCTTTCCGGTGCAATGAAAAAAGGCGCAAATGTTTTGTTTTGAGAGCTGGGAATTTAAAGACGATGGCGTATAATCAGCTTTAAATTTTCGACACTGAACGGATCGCATTTGTGTGTATTTTGTAATTGCGTTTTGTATCATGATTCATGTTGGTGTTTAAATTTGAAAATGGACATTGAACGCACCCTAAGACTACATTCTTGCCAAAACGTGAATCCTGATAATGTTGAGAATGCTCCTGTCAAAAATGTGTTGAAGGAGGACTCCAGGCTGAAATATAAAAAATTTGTAAAGTAAAGTAAAATTTAAAAGAGCACAACACAGAAAATTTCATTAAAGTCGGATGAAAGTTCACAAAGTTATTGATTTTTTAGGTATTGAATTTTTTTTGTAAAACAGATCTTGGCAGGTCTCATGAACAGGTCTCATGAATATTTGAATATTCAAATGAGCAAACTGATGATGTCAACAGTCCCCTACTTCTTATATATTTTGTTATTAGTGGGGCCATGTATGTAGTTTCGTTTGCAAGTCATGTTTATGTTTGGCAACATCTATAAATATGTTCTACTTGGTCACCCGAATCAGAAAATATATGTCTTCTATTTTCTAATTGACCTTTTGTGACCCAAAATGGAAGTCAAAGGTCAGGCTTCATTAACATTCTATGAACATAATTTTCTTCAAATTGTGTCAAATTTGGTAGTAAATTGTAGGTAATTTCATAACTAGCAATTAAGTTATTAACACTTTTTCACCCGACCAGCCAGTTTTAGCAATATGCAAATAGTCTATTTAGGCATAATTCAGTGCATAATGAGTCAAGCTTCACGACATCAGACATAACATATCAATAGACAATATCAATAGCAACTAATGAACAATACAACATTGTCATACTAGCCTGATATACCACACACTCTGGTGACCCTTTGACCTTAAAATAGGGTAAAGGTCAATTTATAATGATGATTAAACCTGGAAATGGCATCATTTTAGCAAAACCTCATTTCTAGGTCGATTGTGTCAACTAAAAATATGGCAACATATATTTTTTTTGTTGATGGCATCATGTTAGTTTACCAACATACGGGCCAACATACAAATGTAATTAAGCTTTACATACGAATAGACATATACATATATTTTCTGATTCGTGTGATCAAGTAGAACATATTATAGATGTTGCCAAACATTAACATGACTTGCAAGCGAAGCCCATATTCTGGCGATTGGTGGCCCCACTATATATAAATCCTATTTATCTAAATTTTTCATACATTGCGTATACAGAAAATCTATCCCTCATACTGAAATAAGTAAAAGCACTTGTGACCTTGAACATTCCACAAGGATTAATCTCTGTTTTTCTGTCCTGGTGCAGAAAATCTTGATAATTGGTATTTCATATAATAAAATACAAAGAAAGTAGGGGGACTGTGACATCATCAGTTTACCAATTTGAAATATGTCAAGAACTGTTTCCTAAAAAAATTCAAAACCTAAGAAAATTCATAACTTTGCTCTTTCTTATCCGATTTTGATGAAGTTTTCAGTGTTGTGCTTTTTAGATTTTACTTCATTTTTCAAATTATGCAAACCCCAGCCCGGAAATGACAGAATGAATACAAAATTAATTCTTCTGAGAAATACATTGATTTGCCCCAATCTCCATAGTTGCAATTCTGTGATATTAGTTATGTTTACACTTTATGTCTCTAAGTTTTACTTTTACTTGTATATGGTTATGAATATGCTTAAAAAATGATAATGTAATATTGACTTTAGAAACATATATGTTAACATATATTATATGTGGTGCAATTTTTTATCGACTAGATCTATTTATAGCGTGGCGCCATCAGAGTTACAGGGGCCCTATATGCATTAGGGCCTATATGATTTATTACTCTAGAGTCTAAACCAACATTACAGCTCAATATGGTTGTAAGAAATCAAACTCACTTGACAAGTGAAGGGGCATGGGGAAAGCCCCTTTAGCCCGAGGGGTTATATGACATATGATATTGGAATAGAAAGCCCTGTGATATTATAGATATATTGACTGCTTTGAGGGACATGGTCGTTTCTAGACTTCTCAAGGGAATCTCCGCATCTGCTATAACCCAAGACCGCAGGTCGCGGGTTATGGCAATTCGGAGATTCCCGAGAGCAGTCTAGAAACGACCATGTCCCGAAAATAAAAGCAGTCATATATATTTATATGCCGAATCTAAAAAAACAACAATGGTCTAATTTTGACCTAGAACTAAGTCTAAGTGAAGTCTACGATCTAGATTCTAAAATAGGCCTAACGTTAGATCTAGACTAGCCAGACTGGCTAGAGTCATGAAAGTTAAGTCAGTTCGAGCCTCTGGCTCTGCAGGCCACAAATGCACAGGCAACACATTTGCATTCTACTTACAACTAACTGCAAAATGCCGAGGAAGCACCCTCCAGTTTAACCTCTAAGTCGCTTGTTTAGATCAAGATCGTCATCGGAATTCAGGCTTAACGCTCAACTAGAAATCTGGGATCCGTTCTAGCGCGACGAAAGAATTTGTCTACGCTGCGCGCACGCGCGATGACGCACAAGCAGCGAAGTTGTCTAAAATTATCGACCAAATCGCGCCGCAAATTATGGTATCTGAAATAAAGCGCATGCGCAGCAGCCTTGCACGTAAACAAATGGGGATCGCACTATGCCCATGGGCAAAGTACTGTAAAAATGTTCTATTGACCGGTAAAACCGGGAAAAATGTCTATGGCGGCCATAGGTCAGATTATGACTGCACTTTCAACCAATCAGAAGACAGGATTATTAAAGATTCTTAAAATGAGGTATATAACATACAATATATGCCTACATTCCCCAAGTAAAAGCAGACTATCAATTCCACTCCCGTAGGTGACAGTGGGTTTACTTGCATAGATTCACCAGTCAAGCATGCTTACACATGTATGCAATATAATAATAATTATACTTGCTTATATAGCGCCTAACACTTGCTTTATCAGAAGTCTCTAATACCCTTTTCTCACGTACTAAAATTTCCTTAGCCCCGTACTATAGGTAGTACTAACTTGCCATTTAGCCCCACCTATAGTACGGGGTAAAGCTTATTCCACTTTCTGTTCCGACGATGTTTTGGTAAAGTAGGCTAACCCCACCTATAGTACGGGATTCTCTGGCCCTGTAAAATAGCAGGGTTAGCCGGGCAATTGCGGTGTTTAGAGTGAAAAGCCGGGATTACAAACTCTCGTCGGAACAGAAACCCGGCTAAGCCAACAGCTGTGCACAGCCGTACTAGCGAGCGCCATAGCCACAACACCGAGGCTAACTATAGTACGGGGTTACCGATTTCTGTGTGAGAACAGCGTGCATTTTCTTAGCCGGGGTTAGGCAGATATTTTGCCTCGTCGGAAAAGGAAACTAAATAGTACGGGGTAAAGGAAAGTATGGGGTTAACGATAGTACGGGGTTAAGAAAAGGCCCGTGAGAAAAGGGTATAAGCGCTCTACAATTATGCAGCATAATTACCCTGGCTTTAGCAGGGCAGCTTTTACGCGCTTGAGATATGTCTTTTGTTCAGGACGATATTTCATTCTTATGGATCTGTGCATCCAAGTGCATCCAAATAAATACCTTCTATGTATTACATACAATAAAGGGATCCTGTTGTATACCAAGACTGCACCCTCAATATTATTTTTTTCTCCTCTTTTCAGATAGAAGTATTAGAAAGAAGGAAAATGCATGAAAAGAATGGAGTGATGGGACTGGACTATGGGGCTATATTTAGCGGGATATTTAGTACGAATTCACTAGAGTGCATTTTGAGTGCCACAATATAAGTCAACCCAAGTATATAACAGAATACAATACTTTACAGCATACATGATAAATTGGCATCAGAAGTACATGTATAACAATATGAGATCCACAGGTCAAACAAAGAGTTACATATAAATGAATATCTGAGAATATCTTTCCGTACTGCTTATTAAAACCTTCATTCCTGCCGAGGGTGTACAATACCATGTATCAAACGGCATAAGAACATCAATATGAAAAGCTCTTTCAGTTTAAGGCTACCTACTTCATATATGTAATTTATATTTTAGTGGGGTGTTCCAGGTAAAAATGACATAATTATTATTACATGTAGTTTCAGGCAATGTTTCATAAAGTTCTTTGGATGTTCAACATTTTAGGGATTTATCCTGGGGGTTTATTTACAGGTGTATAGCCTTGTTTTTCATAGACCATTCTAGGAGCTTTATAATAACCAGTACATTTCCAGTTTTGTAGATGTTCATAAAAAGTCATGATTACCATTATCGTTATTATTCATACCAACAGAACGATAGCAATCTTTCTCAAGGTTTTTGGAAAAGATCCAGTGCCTTGTTGTTTGGTAATAAGTATTATAATACAAAATAAGAGAACTGCTGAAACTGCTTATCCAATAAAGGAGAGCTAATGGTGTAAAATGAAGTCAAAAGGAGCCTGAGCTTTCGATACTAGCAGAATCTTCGTCAGAGGCAAAATGACATTTTGTCTCTGATGAAAAGTATTATGATATTTATATAATTATAGTATTATAATATGTACAGTTGAATCCAGGATATACTGGTACATGTATTGTGCAATCTTTCACTGCAAACTTGTAGACCATGCACTGTATGATCAGGGACCTGCTCACGTCCCTGGTACGAATGAAGTAATTACAAGTACCTGCATATGCGATGCTCGTTTTTTCCTGAAAGATTGTTAGTCAAAATGAAATAGGGTTTGTTAAACTAAAAGGGAAAAGGTTATCGTGTAAGAGTTATTTTGGTTCAGATCATTGAACCCTGAAATGAACATGAATTTATTTTTGGATAAACAAAACTGTTATTCAATTTTCTGATCACCATATCCTATTTCATTTTGGAATTAACCAACTTCATTTCATTTTTGGAGTTTATAAAAACTTTGGACAAATAAACCTACAGACTAACAAACCTTCAGACTAACAAACCGTCAACTTAGGGGAAGCCCAGTGTACAGTAAAAAGAGGATTGCAGATACATGGTTGCTGGAGTAATAAGCCCGATGGAATCCAATACGTTACTGGTATTTAAAAGAATTGTTATACATGTATTCCTCTCTTTTTTCCCATGTTTATAGAAATCGAATGAGTCTGGCACCCACCCAGGCCTTCTACCTGATAGTGAACAACAAGAGTCTGGCCAGTATGTCCACCACGCTAGCAGAGATTTACAGAGATGAGAAAGATGAAGACGGTTTTCTCTACATGGTATATGCTTCCCAAGAGATGTTTGGTTGCTGAGTAACCGCATCAATTGCTCTTCTTGTCGCGATGTTGATGCTGTTGCTTTCCACTCGCCTTTATTTCTTATTCCAAATATTTATGTACTATTCTATTTTTTCATCAAGTTCATTTTTTTTTTTTTTTTTTATTGACTTTTTTTTTTCGCGTGAAGAGTGAATGGAGAAAGAAGAATCATGAACACTGAATATAAAAGTGCAAAAGAAAGCAAGATATATATTTGTGAATTTAAATGTGAATAAAATGGGTTATTGCTGGATTTCATGTAAGTATGCTGAACATTGGAAGAAGTTCCATTTTCTCTCTTGATGAAGGAAAACATGTGTAAGTACGGTGATAATTTTCAAAATTATAATTGAGCTCAAACAGCATTAACAATCTATGTGAACAAATATGAAATGTGCATGTAGATAATTGTCTTGATAAGAATCACACTGAGTAATTGTTTACTAGAGGATAGAGCGGTTGTGTTACCACTTTGTGGTCCCACTATCATCTCAAAGTTGGCATACATACATATACAAATGTAACTGCAGAAAGATTTGTCTATGTTTTCTATCTAACTGGGGATTATGATTGATATTTGAAGTAAGTACATTGACAACAGGATCATGTACTTCCTGCTTGTTGGTGCAGAGAATTAAGTTACCAATGGGGCAAGAAAGAGTGGGAAGGAACTTGAATGAGGGAATAGCATTATATCCCATAGCTGAAGAGAATTCAATTCGGGCGACCCGATATACTGCCAGCAGGCTAGATTAGCCAATATGCATCATGATATCCTTGACAAACCCACTTCCGGGTCAAAACCTGTAAGTGATCAGTTACTTGGGCTCGCTTATAAGCTGGCACATTGTTTCTTTGCAGTTTTCAGGCACAATTTGAGCGGTGTGACTGTTATATAGTCATCACGTGCGAATTAATGATAAATTATAGCACGGCTAGCTGTGTGTGTGCATATTAAATGCTAAAATACTCAAATATTAAGTACTAGTACTAGTTAGCAAACAAACCATTAATCTTGAAACATTAGGGAACTTTAAACTAAAGAGCTATCCTTCATAAAGGGGTATTTATTAAGTCGATTTTCTTTTTGGTTTTGGCCTAACAAAAACATAAGGACAATGCACATAAGAGACCCAGCACACTTTGGTAATGGTGAAATTTTAAGGCAAAAAACATTCATGAATTTCAGCCAAATCAATCCATCCTATACATACGGCGTTTACCCATGCTGCTACACCTAGTGGAAGTGGAACTGTCAAGGACGTGACTTTTGATCTGTAAAATTTGGCGATGATATATATAGTATTGAAAAATATTTATAAACTTTTGTATAGCGGGTTGTCCGAATTGTCGAAAAGAGTGGGAAAGTCACTTGAATGAGGGTATGGGTTTATATCCCACCGCTGCCACTATATTGCATCAATAGCCGCAGTATTCAAAGGTGGACCTTTAATTAACCAAATCTCTCTTTACATACACAAGTCCTTTTTCTTGCTCTTGTCCCTCAGTATACATGAACAATCAATGTGAATTACAGTACAAGTGGTAGAGTTTATGTGTGTGTGAAAGTACTGAATGTCAAATCCTATATTTGTGTGAAAGTGTTTTTGTAAGAATTATTCAATTGTATTTTGTTTAAACTTAAATGGGGGGAATAAGGTATAGATATCTTATCTCCTTTAACAATGTTATTATACCTGTGTATGTGAGTTTTCCAGCATAGAAGCGGGGTTGCTTTTTTTCTCCAGGAGAAGATCTTACACCTACATTCATATGTTATATCCAGGGTGTATCGTACACTTGTTCTGCAAATACAGAACATATTATTGTGCAATTTGAAATGTTACATTTTTTCATCTCATTTTATTCCATTTCAAGATCAGTTACATTAAGACAATTGGGTTCGTTGATGAAAAAGAAAGGGCATATTAGGGAAATCAAATAGGCATTGAGATATTATATGGATTACATAAAAAGCAGACAGGACGTACATTGAGTGTACATGTAGGCGGCCTAATGCATATTAAGAGACCAGTCTGGTTAAAAATAAATATTTTTTGTTTTTCAATGAAATTAAACTGTTTTAACGATGCCCAATTCTTTTTTAATAGAAAGTTTATATTCTTCAGCTTGAAGACAGCAGTTTACTTTGAAAAGTGTAGGCTTTCAGAATATACCTAATTTATTGGTTACAGGTAATTATTTATGAAATTAATTATGGTTTGAGTAATAGGCATCACCTTAGAAAAATTACTGAATGTATTTACTTTAACCTTCATTTGGGTTTAATAAAATTAAGATTTAAACATATCCAATTTCTTTTAAAAAAAAAGTATTTTCTTCAGCATTAAGACAGCAAATTACTTTGAAAAGAGATCATATGATTGCAGCTAATCAATACTTTCTAAAGTTATTGTGAATAAGGCATGCACCTGCTCCAATCTGAGGTATAGTGTTTATTACATTGACTTGAAGAAATTTTGAAGTCTTGAAAATCTTAACAAAATGTTTTTATAATTCTTCAGGCTCTACGTATATGGTTCAAATACCGATATTTGGATTCCTTGAAAACTAAGCTTTCCACCAGTGTGTATAATTCATAGGGGTAAATTTAATTGTCTCAAAGATATGCTGCTTTGAATAAGGATGTTTGTGGCATGTTAAATTCACCAGACTGGCCCCTAAATGACTTTGTGTAGGCTAACCTACTATCAGACTTTGACATGGGATTTCCTGTTATTCTTCATCAAACCACCTGTCTTATATTATTCCTTGTTGCTCACCTGGAATTACATGTATGAACTTTTTTGTCCGTCATTGACTTTCAACTTGACCTGGTCGGCTCCATTTTTTTCCCCACTTGATTGTGGTGCATAGAATGAAGTAAAACAAGTTCATCAACATTTTCTGATGATTGAGATTTGTGAGACAAAGGCAGTCATATCTACCATGTAGTCATGAGACACAGTATTGTGTTGTGGAAATTGTAGAGTGGGAATACATGTACATTGAAGTTTGATGCTAAACACTGGTCGAAGGGTTTGGTGACATGCTTGTAATATATTTCATGAGGCAATGAAATGGAATCATGAGTGACATTATGTTTGTTTAGATCAAAGAGTAGGATTTTAATTTGTTTTGACAAAATGTTGAAGAATACTTTGATCACTATCACAGTGAGGATCTTGTAATGAGTACTTGTTTATGGACTCGATTTAAAATCAAGGCAACGAGAGGCTTTTGTAATCTGATTTAATCAGATTTTAATTTTAATTTTATTGTTTTATTTTTAAAATATCTATTCTAAGATGTGATAGCTTTATATCATAGCACTCCATGGGTACAAAGAGCAAATTCAAGATGACGTTTTGCTGCGCATATGATTCCATCTCTTGAGTATATGGGCACATGTAGAGGTATTATACTGTTTGCGGCCTTCTGGCCCTCTGCAGACCTACATAATTATGTTGTAAGGATATAGCTGTTTCGTCCGATCCACAAAAAAGTCTGCTACCGTGTACTAGTATGTACTGTATGGAACTCATTCATTTTTTTCAACTCGATCAACAAATGCAAAGTATAAAATGTTTAAAATGGGGATATTTACAGATCCATAATGTATTGCCAAATAGATAAAAAGATGTAGGCATGTATTATTTCTTGATTACTTCCTAATTATGTTTTTGAGGAATTCTCTATATTTGAGCTGAATTAGGAATTATAAGTACTAGTATTGAACTTGACCTGAAATCATCATTTATGCAGGGGCTGCGAAGCATTTTTGAAAGTGAAGGGGCTAAGCTGAAAGTTGGGGAAGGGGTGTGGAACAGGCTAGAAATAACAAGTAGCTGATTATTTTTGCATTTTTGTACATGTTTACTGAGAAAAAAATTGGGAGGAGAGGGGCAAAGCCCCCAGTCCCCACGGCCCCTGTCATGTACCCTGATTTTGTTGTTGTTATATTTTCAACTACATTGTACATATGGTCTTATACAGCATTAAATGAGAATTGTCATCCTGTTGACAAGTGCCCTTTGGTGCTCCCTCTCAAAGAAAAATAAAAGAGGTATTCATCTTCCATAGTGTAGAAGTGTTTTTTAGACATTGTTAAGATTAATTACAGTCATCACTTATTGTACACTTATGTTTATGTTTATTATAAACTTAATGATCATTGTAATTGATTTTATATTGCATTTATTGGTGCTGGTAGTGTTTATGTCTAGTTTCGACAAAAAGAAACAGGCTTCAATTATTAATGGATCATTTGCAGCATTTATGACAATAATAGTTTATATTTGATATTGAATAGTCAAGGGAAAATACATGTATGCAAATATCTTATTAAAGTGGTTTTATATGGTATGTTTATTTCTGCATTGTGTGCTGCATGCACTGCTGATGTTTATGTTATATAGCCTTATATATCAACAACATCAGTGGTGAAAAAGCACCATTGCTGTAACTTACTATTTTGCTAATTTATTGTATGATAGTGTCATGCTATACTGCTCATTTATTACACAATGGAATCCTTATGGAATAAATTCTAAAGAATTCACGAGTGAACGGGCAAAGCATACGTGGTTGCTTTTTAAAGGGAATGCACCAGAGCTGTTATTTACAGGAAATTAAAGGAATGGCTGAAGGATCTTCATTTACAGGGAATGAAAGCAATTTGGGTTGATATACATGTATATGTTTATGCTCATTTTCATTATTAAAAAAGGCCAGAATGCATGTAGTGGACACATGTTACATTTATTATGTACATGTATTATTATGACTTGTTAATACCATGATGGCTTTATGTAATGTCAAGTAAAATCAATCTCAAATTTCGAATAAAAAGTATTAGTGACATCCCCGATACTTTATTCTGTCGCAGAGACGTCTTTGAGACGTCTCTGGACGTCTCTGCGACAATTTTCAAAAACTGTCTCAAAGTAGTTTCCGCGACTCATGAAACGTCTCGGAGACGTCTCCGCGACAAGTTTCAAAACCGCCTCCAAGTAGTTTCAAAACCGTTTCAAAGTAGTCCCAAATCCATCTCAAATTTGTTTCAAAAGTAGTTGCCACGAAGTGAGATACTACCCTTACCATCATTTTGCGAGAAAACCTTGTTTAATTTAACCAAAAGCCCGCACACCCCGAAGAATTGATTACAAACTCTTATCAACTAAAAATCCCAAAGGAAAAATTATGATCTGATTATGATGCCATTGCACAAAGATGTGTGGTAGGTACAATTCAAGTTGTTGCGTTACTTACTCATACAACAAAGTAACTCAATTCCCTTGCATACATGTAGGACTTTCTATTGGTTGTTTACAAAATTGCACATTTCTTGTTTTCTTAACAGTGCAGTAAGATAAATCAATGTTAAAATTAACAGTCCGATCTCCTCAACAGGTGTCATTTTGGAGGGCATTTTGTCTCATAAAAAAACTGAAATGCATTTACCTCTCGTCAAAAATGAAAGAAACAGACAATTGCAATTGATAGCTACATGGTTAAAATAAGGATCCTAGAGTCAACTCCCATTATAGAGGTGCGTGGGACTGAGCCAATTACCCCTTTACATGGAAATCTTGTTATACTGAACATATAGGCACATATCACACATGCATGCTTGAAATTGGTAGTGGGAGAATCGCATTGTTTTGATGAAATAGATATCTGTGCTTGTTATAACACAGAGAACAAAACTTTTGTACAAGGCCATAGTGGAATCATGAGTCTGGTATCACCAGCCCTTTACCTTAATTTGGTCCTCAAATAAATTTGTTTACTAGATAACATTGTACGAATAGAGTCATTAAATGTCCATTGTGTCTGGTGTCAAGGTTTGTAAAGGTTTCTCCCCTCGTATACTTTTGTCAGTTTGGTAAATATTACACACAACAAATATCCATATTAGATTGTGAGATGCTGAATTGTCATGGTCGGAAAAATTGGTCTGATTTGTATTTTTAAGGAATTAGTTGAGATATAATATAAACCTGTAAATAGATATTTTTGTAATTTGAATTTGAGCATACTAAAGATATGGTTAATGAATGCCATGGAATGAAGGCTGCCTGTATAGCTGAAATAATGCCACAATGTGAGATATTCTCTTATTCTAATATTAGGTTTACTGCCTGAACAATTTGGAACCATGTGTCTATTTTCCCTCTTGGTTTAGGGGTTGTAAAGGAAGAAAACTCACTTTTATTGTATTTCACTGCTCTTGACATTATCTGCCATCCTTGTTGACAAACGGAAGATTAGTATAAAAACCAACTAGAAAATGTGAATTGTACATTGTTCTTCTGATTTCCATTGGGATCTGACATATTTACAATCATAATTTCATTGCCACGTACCCATAGGGTTGCAAACTAAAATACAAATGTACATTTGGTTTGTGAATTATGCAGAAATACAACATTTGAATGTGTGGTATGCTGGTATATCATGTACTTTAATCTTGGGATAGGCATGTGGATTGGAGATACCTACATGTATCAACAAGATGTAAATCTAATTTATTTATTTATTTGTTTGATTGTTTTATTCATTTTAAACCACAGGGTTATGCCAAACTGCATGTTTTTAAAGGCTCTCTAAAGTTTAATCAGAGTGAGCTTCTTGGTGCAAAATATCGTTTAATAATTGAGAATAAGCGAGAATATAATTATCTAGATAAGATATCTCATCATGGTGAAGAATATGGCTTAGCTTTGTCTATAATTCTCAAGAAATTTCACACTCTAATCTTACTTCAAAATGAGACTTGAGTTGTTATAGCCAAAAGAAAATTGGAATGAAAATCTCCTCATATTCTTATATTTACTTGTACCGAAATATGCCTGTATTACATTTAGATGTGTATGTCCCATGTATGATTTTGAATGAAAATTTGAGCCTCGAGTTCCCGCTATTCGGTGTCCCATTCATTCAGTATACATAATTACTGTATAGGCCTACAATATATGCCTACTGCATGGTTTTTACCAGCATGGACTTAAAGGAGAAGTCCGGGCTAAAATGAAAAAGTTTTGTAAAGTAAAGTAAAATTTAACAAGCACAACACAGAAAATTTCATCAAAATCGGATGAACAATAACAAAGTTATGCAATTTTTAGGTATTGAATTTTTTTCGTAAAACAGTTCTTGGCAGGTCTCATGAACAGGTCTCATGAATATTTGAATATTCAAATGAGCAAACTGATGATGTCACAGTCCCCCTACTTCTTGTATATTTTATTATATGAAATCCCATTTATCTCATTTTTTCATACATTGCGTATACAGAAAATCTATCGCTCATACTAATGAGTAAAATCACTTGTGACCTTGAACATTCCACAAGGATTAATCCCTGTTTTTATGTCCTTGGGGCAGAAAATCTTGATACAAAGAAAGTAGGGGGACTGTGACATCATAAGGTTGCCAATTTGAGAACTGTTTCCTTAAAAAATTCAAAACCCAAGAAAATTGATAACTTTGCTATTTCTTATCTGATTTTGATGAAATTTTCAGTTTTTGTGATTTTTAGATTTTACTTTATTTTTGTAATAATGCAAACTCCAGCCCGGAGGAGTTCTTTAAAATAGGACTCCTTGGTTTATATATTACATACACGGTCGTGCACTTGTTGTTTCTCTTCAGCTGGTTTGTAATGATCCTGTGATTTGTGCTGGTATTGTACACTCGTGCACATCGGCAGAAATGGATCTACATGTACTTTATATCATACGTCATCAAAAAAGTTCTTCATGAAAATATAATGTGAAAAATTTTAGGATTATGTCTTTGCAGATCCTTGCAGATTCAAATTGCTAGGCAAATCCTTTAACATTACTGGGCGTTTCTCTTGTCTACTTCCCCTCAAATACAATTTTCACCCAATGACAAGTATCATTTAAATGAAATATAATTTTTTTTTTCAGTTTACCATTACGCTCCCTGACTGGGAAGTTCACTACATGTTATAGGTTACTTTGCCGTTGTTTGGGGGTTATGTCTACAATGTATATTGATCTTTTCAGTTAGTCACAGAGTCTGGTTTTGATGGTTTTTGGTTGTTTTGAATTCAAGAATGTAGAGGGGTTACAGTTATGCATTTTTTTTGACATTCAGAATAGATAAAACTAATTTTATACAAAGAGTTTAGTATAAATTTACAATTAACTTTAAATAAATCTAGGATAATGCAAAATGGTTGTAGAATCAATTAAAACAATATTTTTCTCACCATAGAAGAGAAATTGACAGCAATGGGCCTACCATCTGTCTTTTCATCTGTTTTTCTTCTTTTCTTTCTGGTTATTGCCTTATATCGAGCCTTGAAAATATGTTGTTTTTATTTGTCTAGGTGGAATAGCTTTCATATAAGGGCAAATTTAGTAAATGCAATTCATGTAGATCTTTGGAAATATGTAAATGTTAGTTTGGAATATATTTAATATGTGTATATGATCTTATATTTGTTGTATAGCCCTACTTTTTGTATAAGATTCTAATAACGAGAAATGAGGAAAAGGGACAAGTATGTGAATTATCTAAATTTGCTTTAAATTGGTTGTAAAAATATAACTTTTTCAATAAAGAGGAAAAAAATGTATAAAAATGTAACCATTCTGTTTTTGTATTCATTATCATTCCAGAAGTACATGTATTAGGTTATTAATATTAGAATTTAGGGGTTGTCTTTTATAATGAATAAACTGATGGCTGTGCATGGTTGAAGTGTAATGATATGCTTTATATGAGGTCAAAACAAATGGAAGGTCAAGACATTTCTGGGTCACCCTAATTAATTGACCTGCTGAGAAGATATGGACCTGTAAACAATTTAGGCCCCCTCAAAAAGGTATTAATTGCTTCCTCACCTAATTTCTGCATGATTACAGGCTTTTTTTACATTTTCAAAAGATTAATATAAACTGTGAAAACGGTATTCATCATTTTCAACAGGTTTATGTAAACTTTGATGGTGCTATTTGTGGATGTGTATGACTTAGGCTAAATGTTTACAAGTTTAGCTCACCAATAAATGAATTGTAAAATATAAGTTATTTTTGACCGAGTATTGCCTGCTCAAGGAACATTTTTTTAAATGTACTCTGCGGAAACTGACTTCAAACACAGTAATGGGTCCAGGATATGAAAATAAGGGGTGAGCCAGCTGCACATTTTCTGATCTCGGTTTCCAACAAGATTTGGAAGTGTCCTTATCCTCTGTCTACCCTTCCTCCTCCCCCCCCCCCAATTTTGGTTTCACCATTATCATGTAACACGTTTCATAAGCTGGCAAGTTCCTACCAACTGCGAATGATGCAGAATGAACCAGTTAAAACAAGAACATTAATATGATTCATATCAACCTCAATAAGGATATGAACTTTAACTCCACAAATATCGTTCTCATATGTTTGTAAGTTCAACGTTCTACCCTCTAATATCCTGTTTTACCAGAAACAAAGGAAGTAGGGCCTACGTGGTACACCTTTTTTTGACGTAAATTCCTCAATCTTTCCAAAAGGATTGCGGAAAAAGTAAAAAGTAAAGTTTATCAAAGGAAAGAGTTCATCATTGTTTTGTCATTGATGAGATTATGCAATTTTTTTATCAATATCTCATCTTCATGTGATATTTTCAGAAATTCCAGTACTGACGTATAGCAGGCCTATAAACTACGATTGAATGTGAAGTACTTTGAATAGCTTTGTATTTTTCGTAATTCTATGAATGCTAAATGCCCTTAATTAACATGAGGGCATTATGATTGTTTTATACCATGATATCAGCAAAATATATAGACAATCAAATTGAGAAGGATATTTCTACGAAACCTTTCATCACATCTATGAGTGGAGCATGTTTACATTCAGCCCTGAACAAAATCTATATAACAAGGACCCAAACTTAAGTCGCAAATCGGAAACATCGTGTCATTTACACAGCACTTAAAACCTACAAATCAATATTGACATTCTTATCTACAACCAATATCAAATCGCTTTACACCAGTTAAAAAAAAAATGTCCTAATTTAATTTGTTTTCTTATATTCACTAAATAAGGCTTTATTCAAAGTAAATGTTCATCATGTTTCTTTCTCCCTCTCCTATATATTTCTCAAAAATTGTTTTCCAGTTAAAACAAATGGCTACTATTGTGAATGCATACTAATTAGGCAGAAGGGATATGTCAGCACTAAATATTTATTTAAGCCCTGTCATCACTGATCATGGTCAATGATATCTACATATTCATATTGTGGTTTTATCACTTGACCTATACATTTTATTTGTTTCCCCCAAGTCCTGCTAAAGAAGCCACATGTAGGTACATGTGTATGTCCTGCACTTTTTAATTTGAATTCAGTTTCTGATAATGTATGGACTTTTAAACTTGTGTCTGCGAGAAGATGAACTGAATTAATGCAGCATTGATATTACATGTATGTTCATGAAGATCGTAGGTGAATTTGATCGTACCAGGAGATTAAAAGATAGCTTTATTGGTTTTTCTATGAATTTTTCTTCAGACATATCAACAGACTAATACCAGTGCATGAACTTTGTACAAAATAAAAAAGTTTACATGTCACATGATCAGTGATCATGTGACAACCATTATGGTGTTCTCTATTTCAGGTCATGAGTCTTATGTATTGGCAATATTTTTTCAACGTTGCTATCGATGATTATTACCAGCAAAATCGTAAACTTTATTAGTGCAGTGGCAAAATTTACATGCTTCATGTAGTCACCTGTAATTTGCATGAATCATATTTTTCAGTTGTCCCCGTATAGAAATGAATAGATCTTTGAAGATGGATCTTTGGACCATGGTACATGTATGTTATGGCAGCATCCTGACCAGATGGGAAAAAAAATAAACAGGAAAAGGAGGAAGAGGGTGCAAAAGAGAGAGAGAGAGAGAGAGAGAGAGAGAGAGAGAGAGAGAGATGAAATATTAAAGAAGATTTATTCCGAGCTGTTAAACATCGTGGGGGGGGGGGGGGTTGCTGTGGGCTCCTTTACTCCTTTGCAATGAGGACTCCAACAATGAAAGGTGCAGTTTTTTTATATGCCTCACCCCGTTATTAACAAAAACTGACCCTGTTTCGATAATCATATAAACAATTTGAGAGTAAAAATTTAACTTCAAAGGCAAACGATTCAATTCCATTCGACTATTCAATTATTACAGCCTATACTACAGTGACTCTAAGAAAAAAGTATAGCCAACTTGGAGATCTGCATATCAAAAGGTTATAGGCTTAATATTATTTGACACTAATTTTTAGTTCATATTAAAGAGTAACTCATATTCTGTCCATTGATACCAAACTTATACATGATGACTGACCAGAAGTAACCAATGGCTTCTTGAACAATCATTTATTGTATTAGGCAAGCCTTCATGAGCTCATGCACTCGGTCATCCATGACAACACGGGTATAGATTTGGAATCATGAGGCAGAATATGGGTTCACCATTAACATGAAAGAACAGTTAAGGTCACATAAGTTTCAAATATCAAATATTTGAAATATACATTCTCTTTCTGTTTTTCTGAACCTGTTAAAATGTGTTTTCTGCATTTAATTATCAATAGCTTTGCGAAATCTGTTGAATTGACAGAATGAATCTTTTTTCAATATTTCATCTCTCTCTTTATTCTGCTGCACTCTCTTCCTCCTTTTCCCTCTTTTTTTGTTGTTGTTTTTTTTTTTGTTTTTTTTTTTTGTTCATCTCTGTGTTTGTACACAGAGAGTGTGGGAGTACCACAGTGCTTTGATATGCTCTAGGCTATGATCATTGTTTCTTGAAAATGTCAATTCGTGGGCGATTTATTGCCAGGTGAACGGTGTTGAATTGAATGAAATAGCCTGATGATCAAGTTTATACTTCAATCACAGCCTTGGATGCTTAAAGGGCAAGTCCACTCTAAAAAAAAATGTATTTTTAATAAAAGAAACATTTCAGTGAGGGTTCTTCCAACAAAGGATAAACAAGTTGGGTGAATTTTTGAAATGTTAATTCTGTGACACCACTTTGGAAATCAAGCCCTCCCTTACTATGGACAGGCCCAGGCATCTGTAAACCTGTAGATTCCAAAGTTGCCATTTCTAAGAAGGATGCAAATTATTTTCCCAATGCGTTTGATAACCAGATATGAGCATAACCAGATATACTGCATTTTTAGCTGCTTGCAAAAGAATTGTGTATTTAAAAAAAAAGAAAAGGAAAATGCTTGTATATCTTTTTTTTTTTTTTTTTTTTAACTTGTTCAGGAAATGATAAAAATAAACCTTCAAGCCTTTTTTTAACACCTTTTGGCAATAAGTCAATTTTTAACACCTTTTGGCAATAAGTCAATACACATACCAGCATACTGACAAAGGCACGAGATATATAGACTAAAATAAATAATGCATCATCAACATTATGTTTCTACATGTAGTATAGTTTTCTTTATTAGTCAAGGCAAAATCATTGGAGTAAATTGCTTTGTATAAGAATATACAAATTCCTCATATATATATATATACATATATTATACAATAACATACAAATGTACTAGTACTCTACACAAAACATTAAATCCAGGTAATACAGGTTGAATGATAACATTCATAAGCCCGCAAACCATTAATTATTAAGGAAAGATTCATCAATCAAATTCATAAATATTTCATATAAAAATGAAGAAAAGACAATTGTGTATACAAATCATCTGCATAAAATCTGTTCCACAATGAAGTAGAAGAAAAAGAACGCTAGCTATAAAGCCCATTATGACCCTCCCCCCCCTCAAAAAAAAAAAAAAAAAAAAAAAAAAAAAAAAAAAAAAAAAAAAAAAAAAAAAAAAAAAAAAGACAAAGAAAAAGACAAAGAAAAAAAAAGAAAAGAAAAAGAAAGGGCCAGGTCCATTCACAGGTAAATGCATACATACAGTTTTAAGAAAAAAGGGCAATGTATCAGATATACTGACTTTTTTGTCAGTTATTTTGAGGTCATGCAAGATAGCAATTATGAGAGCTGAAGCCACTTTAAATATCTACATTATCTGTCTGTCATACATGAATGAGTTAGTGAAAAAACTTTACCATATGGATGTATTAAATGTGGATTGTATGAGACGAGACAAACAACACTCACTCAGAGGCAGAAACTTGGCAGAATAGATAAATAATGACCTTGGAATATTGCATACTTGTTCATGTGAAAAACAAACATTGAGATCCTATTTTAGGACGTCAACATATATTCTAAAACATCGACTCCTACATACTGAAACAAAATTTGACAAAAAGTTAACCAATAATAAAAAAAACAACAACAAACAAACATTATTATGCCCTACATGAATAGAATGTGAGCACAGTCATGGTTCAGCTCAAACATATTATTTTATCGCATTTCGATCTCTGCATGAATACAATGAATGAATATCATATCGGGCATAGATTAAAGTATTTCAGTGCCTCAAAGATATTTATGTGAAATTCAGTATATACACTTTTTGAGAAAATTATCTTTAGATAAGATAGTCTCTGAAGTGAAACAGTCCCGGATTGGTTGATCATAAAATACATGGTTTCAATCCTGAAAATGCAACAAAAACGGATAATTTTAACATACCGGTACACAGAAACTGGCCATGAATACCAGTACTTTCAAATTAAGGGGACCCATATCATTCGTTAGGAAATAGAAAAGTCTCTTAAAACTACATGTTGCTTTAAATTTGCTAAATTTGACGAAGATAGGAGAACGTTTTTGCAAGGCCTGCATACATAGAACAAGAGTCACAATTTTGAAAAGTAATGGCTAGTGGTTTTCTTTACACTTTCATTTATCTCTTTCCCCCTCTCTATTGACTTAACATTTTTATTCAACTTGATATCAACCACAATAAAGTTTCTTATAAAACTTATTTACTATAACATGCACAGACAAAAACACATGTGAATGTTTCTTTTTTGGTTTTGATAAACTCTTCACTTAGATTCAAGTTCTTTATACACGGTTTTTATATTTCCAGTTCACCGATTATAATATGACACTAACAATACCAGCTTGGCATGAAAATACAAAAAACGGACAAAGATTTTTACTTTGGAATAGCAGCGATTCATGGTGTTTAAAACACGATAAGAGAGAAGATGTGCAATGCCATTTTTAACAATAAGATATAATGCCTCAGACTCACAATCACAAATGATTGATCTTCTCATCAATTGAATGAATTTCTGCAGAGATTATATCCAGTAATGGATCCAGGCACAGGTAGCAGGGGACAACCCCCCCCCCCCCCTTCAATTTGTAAACCACTCAATGACTTACATGCTTAAATCAGACAATTTTGGTGCCAGCTCGCTCCTCCCCTATTTTCAAATCCTGGATCCGCCATTGATATCAAGAACAGACCAAACAAAATTTTTGCAGACCTACAAATGTAACAATTGAAAGGACCATACAAACTAATTCTTGAGTAGGGCCAAATCGTTTACTTTACTACTTTACTATTCATTCATTAAGGATCTGTCACACATGGCGGAATAAGAAACATATTAAACTAGAGGGGCGTCAAAGGCGCAGACCCACGCCTTGGTGGCACTACAGAGTAGTTGTAATACTAATACTATGGGGTCAAAACTGAAATCTACAAAGAATCTGCAGGGATCAACCAATCATCACCTAAATCTAATCGATTCTTTCCTTTACTATCCAAACAATCTGAAATTTGGTGGATATCCGTTCACTTCCGTTTCTAGTTATCTTGTACACAACAAACAAACATAGGAACCCTTTACAATACCTGCCGATTCATTCGGCGTGTGGTTAATGATGTAGAGGTCGTCGGCTCGCACTCACTGGAGCTGATGCAGTAATTCGCTCACCCATTTCACAATGCATTATGTAGACTCTATGTAGGAAAGCCGAATTTACGTAAATTTTTACCTTTTTTCATGATATAAACACGAATATTGATACCCGATAACTCTTTTTGCATAGATATATATTTGTTGAACATGACTTTGCAATGGTTTTTGCATGTCTATTGTAGTTAAAAGTCCCTTTGGCGCGTGTGGTGATGATTTCGATTTACCTGAATGCACGTGTGATTGCAAGTTCGATATGTAACAAAGAGCGTTGATGTACAAAGATCATTACCTTGCTTCGTCGTATGGATGGTTTCTCGCACACGACATACATAGATTGCGAGTGCAGGCTTGGCCACGGCAAAATCTTGTCGATCCTCACCACGTGATGCTTCCGTGCATGCGAGTTCTGTTCATGACAAACTTTCGCAGGGAGGTGAAATGGCTCATGGCACTGCGCGCTGTCGTCCGCTGTGCATGAGAGGTGGCTGTTCTCTCGAATTGATTTACCCTGGCTACAGAGTAGTTGTAATACTATACTATGGGGTCAAAAACTGAATCTACAAGAACTGCAGGGATCAACCAATCATCACCTAAATCTAATGATTCTTTCCTTTCAATATCCAAACAATCCTGAAAATTTGGTGCAATCCGTTCACCCCGTTCTCAGTTATCTTGTACACAAACAAACAACAAACATACGGACCCTTTACAATACCCTGCGATATTCATCGGCGTGGTAAAAAATAGAGGGTTTTACTGTTTATCCATTATGTGATTCTACAATGTAACACTCACGAAAAGGGTGTTGATTTTTGAATAGGTAGATATTTGTCAAATGACCAGAAAACCTGGTAGGCCTAATGTTTAAAAAAAAGTTTGTCGGTTTGCTGAAACCTGATACGTGAACACAAGACATGAACCGAAGTTTTAACAGAGTGATATTATCAATTTATTGAAAAGAAATTGGATGTATTCTACAAGTGTGAAAACGTAATAACAATTACACCATTTTTCCCCCTTGTTCGTTGAGCCATCTGACCATGTTGTGACAAGGCGAATAAAAAAAAATTATCTGTTTTCCAGCCTGCTTTTGCTGTCACACAATGAAGCTGGATAAAAGAGGGATAGCCATTAAAGCCCAAGGAAATAATTTTTAGCTTCAATTTATTTGCACAACATATTGAGTTATCAGGCACTGGAATAAGTTGATGTAATATAAATATGGTCAGACATATAAAAGTTATTTGCTTGAAGCGCAAAATAATAAACATAGAGATAAATGCTATAGTGTTTGAGACACAAGAAACAAATAAAAGTCATATTTGAAAAGGAGCAAACATAATTTGTAACATTAATTCATCTTAGGGTAGTTCAATGTCCATTTTCAAATTAAAGCCAACATGAATCACGATACAAAACGCAATCACAAACTCAGAGCACAAACGTGATCAGAGGTACACCGTTCAGTGTCGAAATTTAAAGCTGATTATTATGTCCATCGTCTTTAAATTCCCCGCTCTCAAAACAAACATCTGGCCTTTATTCACTTGCACTGGAAGCTTCCACTGCGAGAGCACATTTAAAGACATTTGAAAACTCAATTGTGTTCAGTGTCGCATTTCGTTGCATTCACGATGCTTAAGGTCGTAAAATCAAAGCTGATCGTGATTCAAAACGCATCTTTTTCGGCGTTTAAATTTTCCCCCGAATGGAGTTCTGAAAGATGTTTACTTTAACGACCGAGAATGTGGACAATGAACACCCACTTTGTTTTGTAATTGCGTTTTGTATCATGGTTCATGTTGGCGTATAAAATTTGAAAATGGACATTGAACACACCCTTACTTACAGAAAAACTATTCATAATGAGCAATGTTGAGAGTATTATCTGTAAGTGCATTGACCTGAAAGAGGATAATGCCCCTATGACTATCAACAAACCATGTAAAAAACTGAGATTAGACTCTGATCCTTTTGAGACAAGTTTCACTTTTAAAGGAAACCAATACCAATGGAAATAATCACTTTCATAGGAAAGAGCATAATGAGAGGAGCAATTAAAAAAAAAGTTTCATCAAAATCGGTTATAAAATAAGAGCGTTATGGAAGTTTGAAAAGTCTTGTTTTACCTTCTATGGGGATTCTCAAATTGGCAACATTGGATTCAAAATGGTCGATTTTACGGACAACTCTCCATTGGTTTTGTACACAAATTTTCCCCATTTTCTTTCAAAATATGTTCTACCTCCTTCTGAGCTCAACATATGTTGTGTGAAATATATTTTTCCATGACGTATTTTGAGCTCAGAAATAAATAAGACATATTTTGAAAGAAAATGGGGAAAATCTGAAAATTTGTGTACAAAACCAATGGAGAGTTGTCCATAAAATCGGCCATTTTGAAGAAGATGTTGCCAATTTGAGGATCCCCATAGAAAGTAAGACGAGACTTTTCAAACTTCCATAACTCTCTTATTTTATAACCAATTTTGATGAACTTTTTTTAAATTGCTCCTCTTATTGTGCTCTTTCTTATAAAAGTGAATATTTCCTTGGGTATTGGTCCCCTTTAAGGACATTAATCCCTGTCCACTAGGGATATTAATAAATCATGATTGAATGGACAAGGTTTGGTAGTTTTAGAACATAGAAATATTCTTGCAGATTTCAATGAAGATATTGGATATACTGGAGCTGAAAATTGTATTATTTGAATGCACATGCACTGATATTTTCAAAGTAAATCCTGATAAAGCATTGGGAGATTGAATGCAGGATCTGAACAAGGTCATGGATTTTTTCCACAAATCTACCTCTCCTTGGATTTAACTTAATTTAATTGGAGACAATAATATGTTAAATCACTGGAATGCATACCATATTCAAATAACAAGGAGGTATGAGACTGGATTGTTTTGTTTGTTTGTTGTTGTTTGATTTTAAGGGGAAAAAAACCCTGTGGGAGAGGACGAAATTACACTAATTCAGTAGAACCCCTTTATAGCAAGGTCTTTGAGAGTAATAAATTTTGCTCGTCATGTCATATGAGGTACAATGTATCTTGTTATACCAGTAGTCAATAAACACCACAAAAATGAAAAGTTTGCACTATACATTTATTATTTCTCAACCTTCATGACCCGATAATTGTTCAGACAGATTACGTGCTAAACAGTTGGACTGTATCCAATGACTGGTCACACATGATTTGCTTGACTGACTAAACAGTATAGGTCTGTTCACTTGAGTTGACCTAATTGTCTGCTCAAGGATGGTGCTTTTACGTATCAATGACCTAGTTTGAATTGAGTAAAAACGTCATTCTTCCTCTCATCTACATCTTAAAGGGATTGAGTTAACTTTGTAGAAGCCTGTATAAATTTCAGCTGTGGGGTTCTACATGCTGTCAGTGCATTCAATAATATATCAAGAGGAAACCTCCCAAAAATTTATTTCATAAGCAACATTTCATGCTTTGCAATAAGTAGAAAGAGTGATTATTTTCCCTCCATAGACTACAGTTTTAACTTAAGCGTTTTTAACCTAGCAGTGTTTATGACTATAGTCATCAAAATCGCAGAAATTAATCAACCAATTTGCTTCAAAATCTCAGGCGAATCCTGTCTGACTTAAAGGTATTCAATTATGAATACAGCATTAGCTGGAATGGAGTTAAACCATCCCTTTAATTAAATTTAAATAAGAGATAAACAATTATCATGGATATTAAATACTTATCATGGAAGTAGCTTAGGCACCTTCAACAAACAAAGTGCGTCAGTTTCATGCAGCTTCCTGATCCAACGAAAGAAACAATCGACTTTCTGCTTTTAACATGTTTAAGCCGTATTAGGATTTCGGGATTCTATTAAAAAGCTGATAAATCGTCTTGTGGTACAAAAGACGTAGGAAGCTGATGCAATTTGTTTGGAGAAGGCGCCTTAGTAGAAGTAGTAGATTATGCAGTAAATAAGCCGGTACATTCAATGGGTTGAAGAGTCAAATTCTCTTTAGAGATTTTTACTAATAATTTTAAATGATGTTTAACTTTGTAGTCTCAACTTAAATCTATTTTATTTGTAATCATGAGCCAGTTTAACCCTAATCAGACTGGGGTGTTTTGGTAGCTGTCAAGACTGGGGGGGGGGCCATGATGGCCCCCCCCTAAGATCTCGGCCGCCGATCGCGCGACCGCGCCGAAAATTTGCACGATGGTAGTGAGCCATGTAATCTACAAGACTGCACTGTTAATTTTTCCGAAATAATATGAATTTTTTTTATATGAATTAATTATGCTAATTTATGCATGAAATCATACTTTTTGCTCTAATTGAAAAAGTAAAGCTCCTAGTATGCTAATTTTGTGTATTATTATTCCTTATAGCATTCCTAACAATTGTACTAGAAAAAAATTCTTGTTTCAAAATTAATTTCTTATGTATTTTATTGTTTTATGAATTTCTTATGTATTTCTTTGTTTTTTCGACCTTTTGTTTTTCTTTTTTTTTTATGCAAAAATCATTTAAGAACCATTTTTAAGCTTAAATATGCTAAAATAAATTGATTTCAGCCAATGAAAGTGAAAATAATCATATCTTTATGAATTAGGTGAAAAAACTCAATTTGCATTGACTTTGTACACAAAATCACGTTTTTGAGCCATTTTCGGTCTGACGGATATTTTTGAAAATCGTGTAGCATCGTAACGGTATGACCGATTTTTGTGAAAATGGTTTCAAAAGATGCGCGAGGCTTGAAAGTAAAAAGTCAGCAAGCGGCGCGATCAGAAAATTTCGTGCGGCGGAGTGGTCGCGAAAATGTCAAGGCGAGGGCCATGATGTCCCCCCAGTCTATAGGCGTTAAAGTAGGTATAGATATCTTGAACGTCCTTTTCTTGCGGCGGATCCAGATTTAAAATGGGGGGTGAGAAGGATGGATGTTGGAAAATTTTAAAAACAGGGATATATATTTAGTGGATAGACTTCATAAAACAGGGGAGGGTCACACTGTAGCACCCTTGATATGCCAATGCCAACACTCATATCATCAACAAACAGAAAAAAAACTATGTTGCATACAATATACTTTCAATTTTCACTATAAATGTTGGAAGATCATTACCATAGAAGATTATACAGGTACAATGTAAGAGCAAACATCTGAGCAGCATTTGTACAAATATGTCATACATTATCAGACATTCATACATATTCACATCAATCATTCAAAACATAATGTCACATCTAGTAAAGATGTATTCTTAATACACCTGTAGAAAGCTGTTAACAGCTACCATTGCTGAATTGTGCCCTTCTGACTCCAAAATTGCCGAAATTATGTCTTTTGACTCCAACAAGATCGATCTATACACCGTAATCTTTAACATGTCTGATGATATTTGCAGTAATTTGTCCTTTCTACAGGTAGGCCTACTATCCCTACTCAAACTGGACATACTTTGCTAAATCCAACAGCTTCCTTGAAATTATGCTTACAATTTTCAAAAAATTATGAAAAATGCAGGTCTTTCAATGAAACAATTTTTAAAGGTTTTAGCCATTTCACTCACAGGCATACTATTGACATTACAGTAACAATAAACATAAATCAAAGTTATCAAGAGAAATTATCAGATGAGTGATTCCATGTGGGATGAGTACTTTGCATACTCTGTAAGTCAATAAGAGTAATCTCAGAGACATCACTTATAGTCTCCCTCCATGCACTTCACCCTCACTTCACTCTCCTCTTCCTTTCATCTAACCCAGCAATAGAGGGCAGTGTAACCTAAATGACCTCTGGTAATACGCTCCTCTCTTCCTCTTGCGGCTGCCCCAACCTCCAAAGAGCCTCTGAAAACATCCCGCTTGTTGCAAGAAGACTAGAACCCCTAGTCCAGCCCAGAGACATTGAATCCTGAATTGTTTCTGGCCAGAATCGTGAACCTTCCAGTCGCTGGTAGCTCCGCCCATCATGCCTCTGAATGGCTAAGGTTGACTGAGGTATCCTGACTGTAGTAGGCATCCATGTCATAGCATCAGTCATGTACGTGTGCCTAGATCACTGGCCATAGTTGATATAAACCTGATTAATAAAATGCAACAAATATAACTATATAGCACATCTTGAAAAAAGAGAGATGAAATATCACTTAAACAAATATAAAATTAAAGGATGCAGTAACATTAAAGAGAACTCAAATCGTAATTTATTAAAATAGCTAATCTTACCCAGATGATTAGAAACATATAGGTCAGTCTGGAATTCCTTGAAATTTACATACCAATGCTTCGCTAATATTATCCAGATAAACAAATCTCATTATCCAAATTTGAAAACCATTAACCGTAAAACTTTTATAAAAACAAGTTTACTTCTGATGTATTCTCAGAACAAAGAGTTATTCTATAGAACTCTTACTTATCCCGCGACACCCCATAGACTCGCAACAAGAGGATTCAGCATTATCAGTGCAAGCTGTAACTACCTTCATTGTTTCACTTTTAAAATAGTAAATGAATTCCATTTGCTCTGCAACTTCTAGTATTCTAAGCAATAATTTTACCAATTTTTGTCCCTTTCAACTTGTTCTTGGGAGTAAAATCCTATGATTTTCATGATGTATGGACAACAAATAATATTAATCTATTTTGCTTACTTGCTAGTGGTCTGTCTATGAGTGTACCTCCAGCAGTCATATCGGCCTCTGCCAAATCTTCTTGATCCCCCTCCTCCTCCTCCTCCTCAGTCTGATCTGGAGGTTGCTGTCTTCCAACCTGAATCACCCTGGCTACTGGACTAGGTACCACCAATGGCTTGGCAGCACTCTCCATTGGAGATGTGGGGATGTTTTCATTGGATGGTGCATCGTCATCATCCTTCCCGACACCTGCTGGTGGAAGGACAGCATCCTGTTCCTCTTCCCCATCACTCCTAACTTCACCGAGGGATCTCCGATGGTCTGACCCCACCCGAGGAGGTTTAGAGTGGTAGGCTTCCTTGTAGAGTAGACGTTCGGCAGGTGGCATTAGGTTAGGTCGTTGTCCTTCGCTCACCTCCCCGACACTGCTTGAACTGCTGATGCTGTGAGGTGAAGAGGCAGCAGAGGGGTGCATACCTGCTGGTGGTGGTATATGATGTGGATGAGGGACATTGGTAGGTGCTTGGCGGAGGCGTGAGAGAAGGGCTACCACTGGATCCCTGGTTAGCTTCAGTCTATTGGGATCCACCTCACCTTCACTCCTTGGTTCCTCCTTTATAGAAGATGTACATTGGAAGTTTATGAATGGGACTGTTATCATTTTTTTCCCCTTAACCCTTTAGCACTTAGAGACTGCGAGTAACCCTTTAGCACCTGGAGACTGTGAGAAAAGTGACAGCTTTTTTTCTAATGCAAAGTGTTTGACTATATGTATCAGTGTGTTTTAATGGGGAATTCTGGTACATGTATATCTCTGCTCTTTCTTTTCTGCAGAATTCGAAAGCACATACTGCACAGGTAACCGCACAACGAGTATGAGCATTTTTGACCAGGTATTCTGGATACTGCGTGACCATAAAGTGCACAAAACAGAGGGCGGTATAGTGAGTAAGCTGATGGGCAGTCTAGGGCGGTTTAGGTGCTAAAGGGTAAAATTATGCCAGGCAAGATGGATTACTGTGTAAATCAATGGAAATTGCATTATTAGTAGCATACATACAAAAAGTATCATGTATACATTGTGCAATAATTGAAATGGACCCAATACAGTACTGATAAAGATAAATGCAGAATAAAAGCTAAAGGAGTAAGATAGTTGGAATTTATAAAGCACCATAAGCATCATACCTGGTCTTTATCAGGGTCAGTTGGTGCTTTGATAGTACTTGTTGTGCTGCTCGGTGAACTCTCGTCAAAAGCTTCCATCTCTGGTACACCTATAGATTTTGATAACAGAGATAAAATGTAAACCCAAAGTCAACAAGGTAGTAATATGTTGCACCATATACCATTAATCACAATCTATAATATGGAAATTTGGACAGGACAGACAAGCAAAGTTAACATAATATAGAGAATATAGAATTAATTTTCAAAGAGTCAAACTGAAGAAACAAAATTGAGTGAGCAATGAAGCATACCATTGTTTTGTATTTACAAAAGGCAGGACAGCAGCAGAAAGATTCACAGCGATGACACCAGTTTCATAAAATATCATGCTTATAATGCTTTTACAAACTATATCCAAGTTGAAGGACACATGCTAGAACTCACCAAAAAGAGTTTCATCTGGTACCCTTCCCTCTTCATTTGCACTGACCAGCCACTCTCCCTCTGATATCTCCCTCCCTGTAGAATGCGTAATGGTAGAGTCTGGTGGTGTAGACTCAGTAGTGCTGGATGATACCACACTGGGTGGGGCAGGGGTGGCAGCTTTAGGAGGGGGTGGTTGTGGTAGAGGGGATGGAAGACGTGGCTCAGGACTGGAAAGTAAAAACAAATTTAAACGATTATTAGTTTGTAATTGCATAGATCCACGACACAAAAATCATGATCTGTCTTAACGAACAAGCCTGGTAATTCCCGTCTCATCCTGTAACAGAAATCTCACTTAAAATCAATTCTGATAAGAGCAGCTTGACAAGTTGTTTCTCACATCATTGTTTCAAAAGCTGGTTCAGAAAGAAAGGAGAGAAAGAAATGGAAAAAAAAAAAAAAAGAAAAAAACTAGATGAATCTTCGACCGCGCACGGGTCGGAAGGCATGCTCCGTATTGCCACATCGGAAAAAAAAGTCATGCGCATGTTGAGTATTTTACATCCATTTTATACCATGACATCTTTGAGATATTGACCCCAAATCTATTAAAGTTTATCATCAGAATTATTTCCAACTCAGGAAGGAGGCTACTGATGTAATAAAAGGATAAACATGTTTAAGTTGATCTGTCAAAGGTCCTTCAGAAATTGCACAAACGAGTCATTTACATAAATAACCAGTGACCTTTGATGTCCTGACCTCAAAAATCTAATCAGTTCATCTTTCCTCCCACATGACCCAAGTTTGAAGTTGATCCATAAAATGGTTCAGAAGTTACAGCAAGAACGTGCCATTTTCATGTATACAATGACGTCTGTGCCCTTGACCTTTGACTTCATGACCTCAAAAATATATAAATTCATTGTCCTACAATAGCACACATGACCAAGTTTTGATGTATCCATCAAATGTTCTTAAGTTATCGCAAGAACAAGCCATTTTCACGTACAAAAATGTCCTCTGTGGCCTTTGAACTTTGACCTCATGACTCTAAATTCTAATCAGTTTATTGCCCGTCCCATATGCACATATGACCCAATTTGAAATTGATCCGTCAAACGTGTTAAGTTTATTGCGAGAACAGCCATTTTCATGTACACAATGACCTCTGTGACCTTTGACCTCATGACCCCAAAATCTGATAAGTTCATGTCCTCCCCATGTTTGAAGTTGATCTGTCAGTGGTCTCATCAGTTATCATGAAAATGAGTCATTTACATAAATGACCTCTGTGACCTGTGATCACATAACCCCAAAATCAATCAGTTCATTGTCCGCCCCATGTATACATGACCCAAAGTTTCAAGTTGATCGATCAAATGGTTTATAAATTGAAGAACAAGCATTTCTCACACAATGTCAATGACACTAGTGACCTTATGACATGGTTGTACCATATCATATAAGTTCCTATGCCGTTAATAATCTGACCATCGATAATTCATAGCATCTACCCTACCGATTACTGACACCAGCCATAGACCGAGAGATCGTGGAAGATGATGCTGGCAGTCAAAGATCTGCGTATGTATTCATAAGTCATTGGGCCAGAGAACAGAGACCATGTTTGTTCAGGCAGGATACAGAGATGAGGCCATCGTGTGAGCACTTATACGAGAGAAGGACTCATGGAGCGAGCCAGCAGAACAGAATATAATCAGTCATGCTCGGAGACTTGGGCTCACCGAGTGATAGCACATATTACCCAAGTATTGTGGAAAAGATAGATACACGATATTCATAAGTTCTTAGTATAGTTCACACGAGAACTACTAATTGTTTTAATGCTATATCGATCATTGAGAATATAGACTCACTCGTGTAGCCAGTTGTGCACTTATCCGACCTGCCGAAAATCTAGATCACGGATTCGAAGATCTGCCAGAGCTAGAACTATTCTGCCATGATAGCACACATGAGACTCGCCATAAGTGTAGAAAGATGATGACTGGCTACGATTGCCGGTGTTAGTGTGATCCGCCATGCACATGCGCGTGAGGGTTATAATGCGAGAACGAACCTTTCATGTTACAATACATCTGTGACCTTTGATCCTTGACCTCATGACGCCTAAAATCTAATCAGTGTCAATGCCACCCCCATAGGCAACACATTAACCAAGTTGAAAGTTAAACCCGTCAAACAGTTTTTTAAATATGGCGAAAAGAGCCATTTTCATGCCTACAAGACCTCTGTGACCTTTGACCTTGACCTAAATGACAACCCCGAGAAGTCTAAAATCAGCATCATTGTCCTCACCATATCAATGACAGATCCAAACGTTGAAAAGGTGATGCCGTCAAACGGTTAAGTTATCGCGAGAACGAAAACGGACGGACGTACGGACGGACGGACAACCCGAAAACATAATTGCCCTCCACCGTTCGGGTGGCGGAGGTATTAAAAACACAAGATAACAGATAGAAATCTTACCTTGTCAAATAATATTATGTTTCTCAAGCAAGCAACAACCAAGAAATCTACAGTTGGAAAACTCATATAAGAACGAAGTCTGGGACCAACGAAATTGCCTATATTTAATTGGATTCCATTATACTCAGGGTAAAAAAAAACAAAGAGAATAAAGACCTGGACAAGAGCAAAATTACCTTGTTACATGCAAGACATGCGTGCTATAGACAGGTTTCCACATTACAAGCAATCAACGGCATTTAAATGAAACATTGTTTACCTCAGACAAGACACAAACCTTGGAGTACGCAGGATCTCTGGAAGCATCCTCCTACCGGTTCTGATGCCCCTGGGCTCACCTTGGTTCTGGGGTAGGAGTAGGGTAACCATTGAAGCTCTAGGTACTCCTACCAGTAATTTCAGGGAAAGATGGAGGGGCGGTAACTGGTGTCTGGGGGTGTCCAGAGAGTGGACAGGAAGGAGTGACTGGGTGCTGATGGGGTGGGGTGGTGGGAGGGGGTGCGTGGTACTGGTCTCTTGACCTGGTGCAGCAAGGTCTCTGTCTCTGGTGAGTGGAAGATAAATAGGCAATGTTATACCTGATCATTTAGGATTGCTTTTACATATTATTCAGTCTAGCAACTAGATATCTCCATGTGAACAATTCTTAGATTGGGATTTTTTTTTGGAGGGGGGGGGGGGGAGAGGAGGAGAAAAGGAGGGATATGGAGTAATATTTGTCAAAACCATGCATACAGGGTTCCAACCATGTAAAGAGTACAAAGTTCTATGATTTTCTCCTGAGTTTTACCTAATGGATTTTCAAAATATCAGGATAACAATTTTGGCCTAATCTGATGTATCATTGCGAATGAATGTGGTGACCATAAAAACTTCTCATCAAAATCCCAGTTCTTTCCATACCTGGAAAAAATGAAACTCCTTTTTCCATGTTTTCCCCCAAATTTCCAGGGAGAATGAAAACACCAGCTTAGTCTGATAATGACAAAAGACCATCAAGCTCTCTCAAATGAAACTTAGGGAGAAGGTAGGGACAATGTTTCCCAAGTAGCACCATGTTTAAAGTTGCTTTTTCATGAATCAACATCATATTGTGAATTGAAGAACAGATTGAAATGTAGGTATTCCTCATTTTGTTCAAATCAACTTTTCTACTTTTTCCCACCTTCTCTCAAAGACTCCTTCATGAGATCCTTCCAGCTCTCCGTCTCAGACTCCGCTCCTCCCGATGCTGCCTCCTCCATCTCACTGACCTCCGGTGTAGGGATGCGATCCCTTGGGGTGGGAGAAGGCTCTCTAGATGGGGCTCTCATGGGTGATGCTGGTGGTGTGGGTTCAGGGGTAGGGATGGGAGAGTGATGGCCAACCTGAATGTAGAATGACATGATTCAAGACCCTATAGGATGTGCTTTTGATGTATATACACTCCGCAACGAAATTAGACTTTTGAAGTATTTTGCATTTTGATGAAATATGGATACAATCTCAACACAAGCACCTTGATTTGCAAATATTATCATAGTTAAATCAGGTGGGATTTCTTAGTTTCATAATATTTTCACTTGACTTACAAAAAAACACATACCCCCAAAACATTTGCCATAGCTTGTTGCATTTGTTCTTTGACAAAACACTTCGCTTAAAGTTGTATCTCTAGTAAACCCAGGTATATAATGCTAGGAGTCCACTGGGCCGGCGCGACTTTGCGCCAAAGCAATTTTCTCCTTTTTGCTGTGGCGCCTAATGTCGCCAATAAGGTGCCTAGTGGCGTGTAGTGGCGCAAAGTGCCCCGAACTGCTCGCAGTGGCGTGTAACGGCGCCAAAATATTGAATCTGGCGCGACAAAAATGTCAAAATGTTTAAAATTTTTGTCGCGCCAAAATCAGCGCGAGTGTCAACCAAGTGGCACCAAATGGCGCAAACAGACCGCCTAATGGAATCAACTGGAACGTAATGGCGCACGCCAAGTTACACCAACGAGATTTTGCGCGGATAGTCCGCGCCAAATGTACAGTGGCGCGAGCCAAACGGCACCCGATTGGCGCCAAATACCACTTGGTTTCCGCCATTCAGCGCCACTTGCCGCCTATAAAAGCAGGACTGCATCACAGGACATTCAATATTCGACTCGACAACACCTCTACTAATAATTTTTTAAAGAAGATGTCCCCCAAAGGCAACAGAGGCGTGGCATGGGGAGAACGGCAAACCTGAGCAGTCCAAGAGAAGGACCCCCAGTCCAAGAAGCCAAATTGAGCTCCGGGTGAGACCCCTTGCAAGCAGCAAAGATGACGACGAGGTCCTGAATGATGAAGCCTTTGGCGTGTGGCGCTGACTAAGCTGATAGAGGCTCTGCTCCAAGAGATCGCTCTCAGCATCCCCCAAAAGTACTATACATGATGTCTATACCATCTTATCCTGCATGCAACCGCTCCGGCACTGTTGAAGTAGTACATGAGCGTATCCACTGGCGTTTGCAGGCTCAGTGTCCCTGTTTCCCTGATGGCCAGTTCAAATCCTCAGTGATGGTGGTAGTTCTCCAAGCTCCAGGATGAGGTTGTGCTGGGCATCCCCTGGTTCAACATGCGGAGGTCCAGTGCCTGATAGCACTTCCTGATGAGATTGTGCAGTATGACGACAGCTTCAACGAGCAGGCGGACTGTGTCTGGTTCCTGTCTCATCTGGCCAAGGAAGCACTGGAAACGCAGAGCCAGAATTCCAAGGCATTTCAACAACACGCCTTGCCCTGGACAGCCTGTAATTGAAGATCTTCTGCTGTTGGTCAAGGTTACGACGGCCATAGGGCTTCATCATATACGTCCTCATGGCGAAGGCATCGTCTCCCACAAGAAGTACGGCATAGGGTGGTCGTCATCATCATGGCGAAGAGGAGCTGGATCTGAGATGGCGAAAGTGCCAGCATCTACGCATCCTTCAGTTCACTGTTGTTGTAGATCTGGGCATCAGACTGATGGCCAACCCCCCAACATCTATCAACATGAACTGGTACTTTGAATCTACGAGAGCATCAGGACAACTGAGAAGAACTGCTTGTAGTTGAAAAAGGCTGCCTGACTTTTTGGGCTTCTGGAGACGGATGTGTTTTCCATCAAAGGCTCCCAGACAGTGAGGAAGATTCCATCTGGCTTCAAAATCACCTGCAACCGCAAGCAAACCTTCAGTGGTTGTGGGAGGGAGATGACTTCTGCAGCATACTCATCCACTATCGCTCTGGCTACATCAGGGACAACTTCTGGATGGTATTTTTCCCCACTCGGAAATTGTAACCCAGCTCTGCATAGGTGGCCCCAGTGGCGAGATGGCGCAGGAGACGCACAACTTGAGACCAGGGGGAATGGCCCTCCTGAAGTGGGTTTTCTTCTGCAAGTGGGTGTAAGCCTGATCAACAGGTCATCAAACATCTTAGTTCTTGAACTCAGCAAGAAGCGCGAAGTGGCGGCAAGTTTAAACCAATTAGGCGACCTTTGGCACAAACTGATCACCAAGTGGCGCAAAGTAGCCGTCTATCGGCGCAAATGGCGCAACAGGGTGAAAGTTGGAATCAAATGGCCGTGAATGGCGCGAACTGCGCAACATTTTGGAGCAAGCCGGCGGCATTTGGCGCAAGCCAGGTGGCATTTGCACACGCCATATGATACCCATTTTATCCACTTGGCGACACACATGCCGATCGGACATTAATTCGGCGCCACTACGTGCCAGTCACATAACATTTAGCGCGAAGTGGCCGCGAAGTGGTGCCAGCCCAGTGGACTCCTAGCATAAAATGGATACCTTGTTAACTTACAAAGAATTGATTATACAACATCGAGTTTTTACATTATATAGCAGAACACATCAAACCAAAAGACATGGCAACACATCAATAGTTGGGCTATAAAATTAGAAGCCCCGAACTGCCAATGAATAAACAATTACTGTATGCAAAGCCATTATTATCATAATCATAATTTGGTCGACATAATCTGTATACTAACAGGTTGTGGGGTGGGCTGTCTGACATCATGATCAGTCGGCATGGCAACGGATGACTTCTCTCTTTCATGTTGGCCCAGACAAAGGGCGATCTTCTCTTGTAGAACCTGTTGTACAAGACTGTTCACCAGGGTGGGGTCCACTGGTTGACCAGCATCCACAAACAGCTGCAAACCCCCTCCCCCAAGCGCACCAACTATGGAGTAAGAAAGAGAAAGAGTTATACATGTATACCGATGCACATTCAGATTTCAATCATACTTTTAAAACATTCAGCCATACGATGTTTAATGGATACCAGATTCAACGTTGAGATTGTGCTCATGATTTTTTTCTCCATAATTTGGTGTTTGTTATAAAATCGTATCCAGACAACTTACCCCAAGACAATTATATACCCATAACACAACTACCCCCAGGATTATGGTTAGTGTAAAGGGTAGCTTTGCAATTGGGGGTAGTTTTCCAGGGAAATAGCTGTCCTTGAAAATCATCTTCAGCCTCAGAAGATGTTTTTCCCCCAATCAGGAGTTGTAGAAAAACCATTCATAAATAATCACAGAGCAGAATGTGGACTTGATCATAAAGTATTTATAACTGAACACAGCAAATCCTTGGTACCAGAACAGTGTATTCAGGAAATTTGGGTTTGATTAAGTTGGGTTTCCATGGGACATTTTTGGGAAAGTCCAAAAGATGTTGTTTATGCAGCAAAAGTTTTTGCCGCATAAAAAAAAATGACTGTTGGAATTTTCTAAAGGCCACCTCGCACAATACGAAATTCCGTCACAAGACTTTTGACTTTTGATCTGAATTAACAATACACATATATTTTGCACACACTGTTTTATTTTGGATCCTAAGTTGGTCAATCGTGCGTCCATAAGTCATAGAGTTCGGTAGTCTTAGATCACAATTCACAAAACGTTCGCGTGCCCCAAGAAAACCCACCTTTATGAACAAAAAGATGATCTTAATCTTCAGAAAATGACTTTTGTTCAAGTACAAAAAAATCCTGTGAAGGGTTTGCTCTTACCAACATGATCTGAGTTCTCTGAAGATGATGGACTGACAGGTCTAGGAATATGGCTGGTGCTTGGTTGCTGATGTCTCTCTGATTGTCTGAGATGAGTCCCACTGATCAAACGAGACATCAATTCTTGCTCAACCCTGTCATAATAATTTGATATAATAAGACTTCAAATGCCAATGAAATTCTTAATAAATCCTCAACCTTGTCATGTTAACTTATGAAACTAATGAAAACTAACATGACATCATTTTTTATCATTTGACCTGTGCCATACAGGGGCTGAATATTTTGCATTTGTGGTAAATTCTTGATTTGGTAGTTAATGGGTATACATAGAATTAGCGCTCCTCTGGACAAGGATGATATGTGGATCATGCAACATTCATTTCTTTAAATTCAAGTATAATCATTACTATCATTACTACCATTTAAAAAAAAGGGGGGGGGGGGAGGAAGAAGAAAAAAAAAAAAAAAGGTTTCTGTTTTTACCACAGGTATTTATCTTGTTCTTTCAGACTTTGGCAAATTATAAATACTGTCTTCTCTATAGATCAAGCAACATTCATTTCTTCAAATCCAAGTATAATCATTACTAACATCAAAGTCAGATTAAAAAAAAAAAGGTTTCTGTTTTTACTGCAGGTATTTATCTTGCTTCTTTCAGACTTTGGCATATTACAAATACTGTCTTCTTGAAATCTGCAGTGAATATATATATATTTTTCAGGTACTACAAACCAGACTAAAAAAAGAGAAGGTTACATGTAAGTAAGATAAACAGCTTCTCATGGATTTTGCCTCTATTTTCTTTCTCATTCTCTCCCAAAAAAAAAACCACAAACACAAACACAAACTCAACACATGCTTAGAATGAGGTTGTATCTAGCTTATTATCAAATCTGACAAACAATTTTTGGGTTTTTGTGGCCATTTAACTCTTTTTTCTTGCCATAGTCAACTTCAGTCACATTATTGATTTATATTTTTCGGTTGTGCTACAAATTACTGCAGCATGCAAAGGGTTAAAAACTGTGATGGATAAGTATGCCAAACCCTTACCAATCAACTGCTCTTGTCTGAAGCATCTCCATCCTCCTGATACCGGTAGCTAGCTGGTCTGATGAGGGATGGATACCACCACCACCACCACCACTAGGTAGGTGATGAGATGGGGGTAACTGCTGGGGTGGGAAGGGAGGCCCATGGTAAGCTTGCTGCCTTGCTGATGGCATCCCTTCCATAGAGATACCCGGGATCGGTGGTGATGAGGGCTCCACTTCCTCTTCAGATACCTCCTTTATTAGGATTGATAATAAACAGGGAACATACATGTACAAGTCAGCAATCCGTTTGAACGAGTAATACTATTTCTCAACATTAAAATTGCTTACCAATAAGATGAAAAAAATCAAATTGCAATAACATTATATTTACCAATTGTAATGTTTTAATTCTATGTATGTCATGTCATGAAATGTTATCATTGGTAAATAAAATAAAATCAAATCAAATCAAAATAAAAAAAATAGTTGAAAGAGTGGTTAAGTGGCAGGTTTATGAAGGAGGCAGGCCAATGTTTTCTAGTCTCCATGGAATTGGAGTATTAAAATCATGTATATATCATAAACCAAAACAGAAATAGAAAATAAAAAGACAAACAACTAAAAACAAACAAACAAACAAACCCAAAACCCATGTAAAAAGGTATAAATGAACAACTGTGATTTAGTACATTGTACATCTATCAAATATGACATTCAGCTTTGTAAATGTCAAACAGGGATGCCGTTTAGCAGTGATAAAAAAAATTAGGAAAATCACCTAAAATGGGCCCTTTTAAAGGTGTTCCCTATGGCCCAAAGTAAGTTGAAAAAAGTAGGAATCCCTAATTTAGTCTTAAAAGTGGCATCCCTGGTCAAAAGGCTTTCACTAAATCCATACCACATTCGCCCATTTCCCTTCTAAGAAGGATTATTCACCTGGTTGTTATCTTGAGTACTTTGTTTGGTCTCAGGAGAGACTCTTTCTTGAGGAGAGGCTGGAGTAGCTGGTATGGAATCAATGTCCACATTAGGTAACCTCTGGAGAAGATAAAATATGCTGTAAATTATAACACGATTCTATTTCAAAAGCAACAGAGAAAGGTCAGTTCCAAGATAAACTAGATGAATCTTCGACCGCGCACGGTCGGAAGGCATGCCTCCGTATTGCCACATCGGAAAAAAAAGGCATGCGCATGTTGAGGTATATTTTACATTCTTTTAACATGACATCTTTCGAGATATTGACTCCCAAATCTATTAAAGTTGTATGCATCAAATTATTTCCACTCAGAAGGATGGCTACTTGATGTACATCAAAGGATAAAACATGTTTTAAGTTGATCTGTCAAAGGTGCGCTTCAGAATTGCATTCAAACGAGTCATTTACATAAATAACGCCAGTGACCTTTGATGTCCATACCACCCTAAAATCTAATCAGTTCATCTTTCTCACATGACCCAAGTTTGAAGTTGATCTATAAAAACGGTTTCAGAAGTTAGCAGCAAGTACGTGCCATATTTTCCATTGTATAACAATTGGACGTCTGTGACCTTGGACCTTGACTTTATGAACCTCAAAATATAAATAAATTTCATTTGGTCCTAACATAGTTTGACACATGACATCAGAAGTTTGGATGTATCATCGCCAAACTAAACTGTTCTTAAAAGTTACTCGCAGCACAAGCCATTTTCACGTACACATGTCCTGTGTGCCTTGAACTTTGACCTCATGACTCTAAATTCTAATCAGTTTATTGTCCGTCCCATATGGCACATTATGACCGCAAGTTTTGAAAATTGATGCCCGTCAAACGGTTTTTAAGGTTTATTGCGAGCACTAAGCCATTTTTCATGTACACAATGACCCCTCTGTGACCTTTGACGCATGACACCAGCTTTTCACTGTAGTTAACAGCATAAAAGATGATTCTTGATTAGTATAGGTTGAAAAAAAAAATCTAAACGAAAAGTTCCCTTCTTTTTTCCAATTACTATTTCAACATTGTGAATAAATACAGGTGCACACAAGGGAATGGCGGGCAGGGAATTTGGGGTGGTACGGCGTGAGAAAGAGCAAAATATAATGTAAGCATTGATTTTCTGTTTCGATCAATATTTAAGAGGTCAATTTCAAATTTTATGGGGAAACACCCCAGGGATGTAAAGTTAGCTTTTTCTGGCCAGTGTAGATCTGTTCACACAGCTTGTAATCATGGTTAATCGGTTTGGCTACGGATTGGGCCACTGGGAATCGCTGGGTACTATCTGTGCCGAGACTACTGGGAGAGATAAGCGGTCTACTTCTAGTCTAAAATTGACTGACTCTGACAAATATTTTTCTACAAATTTTATCCAAAATCATTAATGAAACATGACATTTTTTGTATAGGTATAGTTTTGTAGTCGATGTGGAACATATGAGGGCATGTTAATAGATTATTCCAATTATTTGGGTACACAACTTTACATTTCACCTTAACACAGAAAATGCATATGATGGAATGAATCATAGTAGCGTGTGAAGAGCAAATTTTATGTTAGTAATCGAATATCTATATTTGTCATTCTTTCTTATTACAGGTTGGTTTTCAGCTACGCAACACGCAGACTCTACAAATGCTTTGTTTACGAGAGTGATAAAGAGTTAATGTCTTTTTTTGACACACTCTTCGTCGCTGGAAGAGATTTCTCATCAAAGATCTCCTCCCCTACAAGTCTGGACGCACAGGCTCGCAGATTTTTGAGAGCGGACATTTTGTTTGAGAAATTGTGAAGAAAAAAATTAAAACCTGTAATGAATTCTATTCATGAAGCTCTTGTCCATATACTTATAAATATACCATATACAGTACTACAGATTATCAGCGCGATACACACACACCGCTATATCTGCCTTCTGGTTTTTGGTCCGCATAACGCCATCCCACACTACCTAACCTATCCCCAACCTTGATCTAAACCCCAAATGAAACGGTCCACTTGTCCCTGGACCTCGCATGGCAAGTGTACTAGCAGATGTTTTGCATCTTGTTAAAACTACTTTAAAATACTGTAAGTCAATATTCTCTGTGTTGACAGTTGAGGAATTTTACTGTTTCTCCATTATTATAAGAAATAAAAATTGCCAAAATTCCACGAAATCCATATTAATTAACATTCATTCATTGGCAGATAAGCTTGTTAGGGAGTACGGGACATTTTTGCACGAAGACCTTTGAGTGCTTAAAGGGTTCAAATGCAGTCATTTGTTTTTTATATTTATGTATTATCTGTTGCCTTAACTTTGTTATGACGAGTTACCCCTGTACTCAATATAATACCTCTTACCTCAGTCCCACTTACGAGATTTAATGAAAGACAGATAGTTTGCATGTCCGATCAGAATGATAACAGTACATTTAGATTTTGGTAACTATAAATTCCATTTCTATTAATATATGATCTGCCAAGCCTGTATGCTTGCATTTTTCTACTTCCTCTGTTCGTGTATGGGTGACACCATATTTCTGTTATTGTAATTGCCATATGCCACATCTACTACATCGAATAACTTAGTTTACAAATATATGTACCTCTTCCTCTTCCACCCATAAGACTTCATGAAATTGTTTTGTCTACATCAATAAAAAAAATTTAATATAATTCTTTTCCTCCAGTTGATCTTTGAGTCTACCGGAGCTGCATGCTGCGTTTTATCTACTGCCTTTGTTTCGTTGTGATGGGTGAGCTCTAGCGAGATGGCTAGATCTTCCTACCATGGAACATCCTCCATTCTTCTTCTCATTCTATCTGCTTCTTCATTCTGCGTTTCTTCCGTCCGGTTTTGCGACATCAAAAGATACTGGAACAAGCATTTGTCGTTTCCCCACACCAGGCCTCTATCTCACAATCTTTGCCTCTATACAGGGTCACGCAACCATCAAGGCTTCAGCAAGATCCAATTATTTATTAGAGGTAATTATACACTTAATGAGTCGGCTTTTGATGTTTCAAATTGTCGCACTGCCACTCTGTCACTCTTTCCTCTTTACCGTTTTGGACAAAATCATGATTGTATAAGACCCCGTATGATTAAAACTTGTAAATCGACACATTTAAATATCATGCTTACGTTGGAAATAGTTATTATAGTAAGGTCCCTCAAAGGTCTTGCAATTTAGTGGATTCCAATGATTATTTTTGTTAAAAGCAGTTCTACTGTTAGTCATAACAGAATTGCAAAAACTGAAATGAACTGAAACAGGACTCATATACAGTCATCTCCATTAACAGTTAGCATAGAGCATATATGTAGTAGTAATAAAGAGACACAACTATTCTAATTTCGTAACCTATCTCGATCATACATATATCTTCTTCTGTGTTCAAGAATAACAAGATCTTGATGAACTGGAGTGCTTTCTGTTAACATCATTGATCATGATTTTGGATATCTGATATTTCAAATATCTTGGAAGAGCCTACGAAAAAGAGATTATACAATTCTGATTGTACATGCCCGTCTATAGGTATGAAGCATTATTGGATTGCGACAATTGCCCAGCCTTCTAAAACAGTCCAGATGGCCAATACGATTGGCTGCAGCAGACTCGATTCGATTGCGCCCTCAAAGCCGCGTAGTAGCAGTCATCATTACCTGTGCGAGATCACAATGTCTAACTCCGTCATGGGATTTGTCCTCTACATAGTCTCAAGCGTAAGCTAAAAGTTCTTGGGAATAATATGATATATAATGATTCAATCAGAAAGGCCAGAGATTTTTCATCATGGTTTTATGTTTATTTATCCATTTAATGAAGAGCTCTCACCATTAGACCAAATTTGGTTTGGGTTGATGTTTGTCTTGTGGCGCATGGCTTGGTAGGCTTCCAGTATGCGTTAACAAAGAAAATGTTATATCAAGGCCCGCTAGCTCATTGCGGATGTGGCTGATTGCCCATTAAAAAAGCCCCCAGACTAATGGCCACCCATAAATTTACATTGCTCTTAAGCGGATGGTCTATAACCATACACGGGTCTAATGTATTTTGAAAAGAATGATGTCGTTGGTGTATCCGATAATGCAATTTTCACACACTTGGAAGAGGTACATGCTAAATTTTACATTGGTTTATATCGTTATTGCAGTCTTTTCCTTTTTCCTGTTGGATTGTTTATCCATTAGTCAAGGACAAAAAATTTGTGCAGAACACGCAAAAAGTATGAAGCACATAACGGAGATGACAGCAGCATAAACAATAAGCTCTATTCATTTAGAGGGGCATTAAATCTTTATTGGAACCTTTAACTTTGTGGACAAGAGCACAAAATAATTCCATAACACGAGTTTTTGGAATAACTGTTTTAAATGTTATAACATTGGATTATCAAGCTTTCACTTGTACATGGCCATAAAAATAAAAGACCACACAAATCTCTTTGTTATGACTTTACTGCTTGATTGCAAGTTGGTGTTATAGGACAATATGCACAAACTTCCAACCATATATATCAACTTTCTCAATACATTGTCTTACTCTTCCAACCACAAACGTATACATCATATTTTTGCCTCAGAATCACATCGCCCTCGGATCATTGTTGTTCTCAGTCCATAAGCAGGGCTTGGTTTCAATTCCTTCAGTCACTAGCTCCTCGTTCTCTGGGAATAGGCTCCCTTCCATTCTCTAAGAAATAGCAAGACTTACCCTCCTTTAAGCCAATTTAAAGGACATATATGTATCCTTCATACCTGGATCTTTCATTTTTGAATTTCCTGAGGACAGTGCAGGCGTATTTGTAATCCAATGGGAAAAAGGCACTTTATACCTTCAAGTTTATGATATTATTATTATATAATTTATGTAGTTTTTGGTTGGGAATTATTATTTTGGATTGCTCTTATAACAGTGGAAACACACAAAAAAAACAGCTCTCACGAAACAAATCAAAAATATTTTTTTATATTATCTGCTGTCCATTGCACGTTGTGTATAGTACGATCCAGACAAGTTCATCAGCTACAGAGGCAGAGAGTAGTTTTCATTGGCAGTGGAAGAGAATGCTAAGAATATATTCGCAGGTATGTTCGTTGATATCATTGATTTTGGGACAAATGGGCTTCCATACTTAATAGAGTCCAAATTTTTTCAATCATACCATAGTTTAAACGGGTTCCAGCCTATCAGGGAAATAGGGAAAATGTTTTTACTTTTTTTCCAGTCAGGGAAGAGTAGGGAATTTTTATAAAATGCCTTCAACATCAGGGAAAAGTCAGGGGATTTTGATTGGCCCAAATTGTTTTACTTTTTTCCAGTCAGGGAAAAGTCAGGCGAATTTTATAATAATGCTATCAAAATCAGGGAAAGGTCAGGGGGGTTTTGATTGGCCCCAAAATTTGAAAGTTCTGTAGTCAGTCAGACTAGTGTTTGTTTTATACTGCATGGCAACAACAAAGAAATAAGAAAACACACAACTGTAAATGGGTTAATACAATCCACATCTATACGGAGCGATTTTCACGCATTTCATCAGGCGACAAATCAGGGAATTTTGTTTTCTTGAAATGCTGATGGGAACCCTGTTAAATGTAATTATTCTTGACTCGTACCTGGAATCTTCCTACAAAGGGGTTTCAAGAATCAGAACAAACAACACATTACACGATCGGATTGTTCACCACTCTCGAGCACGCACGCGTCTACGATTTTTTGTCATTTTTTCAAACATCTATCTTTACTGTCAAAAGTAATAATTATAACTTGATACTAACCCCTAAGACTTCCACATAAAAAGGGGTGCAAAGAGGAGTGGCTGGCCAGCTGCCATCAGCAAGAACTGGTCCACTGTTTGGTTGGGAAATTCTTTTGCCACGTTTTCTTTAACACCTAAATTAGATGGCTTGTCATGAAGAGTTGAATTGTGGAAGAAACTGCCTCAAAAGTGATGGGAAACCGCGTGATAACAATGCATCTAGAATTGTTATTGATGTGTAGGTTTTGGAATAAAGCGAAATGGTAAGAAATTTACCAAATTCTTTGAGAGTACATGCACTGCCCGAAATGCATGTATGGGACTACAATGTACATGTGGCACACCATTTTCAGGACCCGCACTTATCAACTATGAGGGCATTTGAAGAAGAATCCTTTTCGCTGGTACTTACTGCTACAAACTTCTTCTACACTCACCGTTAAAAATAATTTGAAAGCTCACAATTATTTTGTTCAATTTCATTTCATTTTGTCCCCCCCTAATTTGTGGATTTTTTTTGGGTTCCCTTTTTTTAACTTTCCTTTTTTCCCAATTAAAGGGTTACGTGTTTTTTTTTCTCCAACCTAGACTCACCTACAGAGGAGGTGTAAAGAGGAGAGGAGGAAAGAGGTAATCTACATAGCTGGCCTACAAGAAGGACTCATCTAGTTGCAACAGTGTCCAGATGAGATATCAGCCACAACTCCCGATTTTTTTTTTTTTTTTTTTTGTGGTTTGAAGGATCATCAATCTAGTCATCGAAAGGTTTTTTTTTCGTTATCCAGAGAGAAAGTGGGCATTGTGGGGAAGGCACAGAGGTCTGGTCAGGTCACTTGAAGTCTATCAGTGCCAATTCTAACGGAGGAAGGTGTAACATAAACAGAAGTTGTAAAACATGTTAGAATGTTGCTAACATACTCTTTTAGTCCTTATGTTTGATTTTTAACGTTTGGATATGTAACGTTCTTTTTTGGATTCAGGCGATGGAGGTTGATACTATGTTATTTGAACACTCACGCCAAATTTTCTATTCGTCTTTATAAATGGACAAGTTAATTCAATCCAAAAAGAATTGGCAGATTTATATATTGTGCAACGTTTTCCAGGATTTATTTTCTAAACATTCCTATCTCATTCTCACAATTCAGCTCACTTCTTCGCAGCACACCGCTAACTCTCGCCCCAACCTCAGCCTACTATAAAGTCATTTTAATTAGGGCCAACCTTAAAAAGTAGGTGACATGGCCTGTAACACAGACTTACAATCGATAAAAAGTTATGATTGTTTTTTCTAGGTAGGCCTCGATTATGGAAACCAGGTAAAATGTCATGGATAGGATTTGATATGATTTAAAGTAGGGTTAGGGCTAGGGTTAGATAAGATTTAACTTTGGACATCCTGTCCCCGGATGAGGCTGCCAAGAAAAAATCAATCGTAAAACTTTTATCAATCGTAAGTCTTTGTGTTACAACCCCAATGGTCTGAGATTGTGATGAGTCCAAGTTATATAACAACTTGAATGTGAAAGTGAGCATGACAAACCTCTTTAGACATATCCGCATGATCACACTTTCTCTCTTTTCATAGGTAAATTATCTCCGGGAGTAGCCTCTGTTATCAGACTGACAGAGATATGCAAAGGATTTATCCATTGGCAGGGGAAATATTTTGAATCAATTGAGTAAATCATTTCACATCTCTATTTTCTCTTTCATAGGTAAATCAATCTCTCGAAGTAGCCCTATTTAGACTAGACAGAGATACAGTACCTGCCCTAATAATTAATGTTTACCTGTTTTCAACACTCCCTTAACCTGCCATTCGCTTTGTGGTGTAAGGTTATTGATGGAGGTGTAGACAGGTAGCATTAACTTTCGGGCGGTACTGTATGTGAAGGGTTTTATTTCCATGGCTAGGGAAATTTTGTGAATCTCATTGATCAAATAACTTCACATCAATTATTTCTTTTTCTTCTTCATAGGTGAATCATTCTAGGAGTTGCCTTCTTTGTTGTTCAGCACTGACAGAGTATGTGTAGGGTTTATTTCCATTGGCAGGGGACAGTTTTGGGAATTCCAATTGAATCAAATAACTCAGACATCATTATTTTCTTCTTCATAGTGAATCATTCCTAGGAGTTGGCCGTTGGTTCGACTGACAGAGCTATGTATGAAGTGGTTTATATTCCCATGTGGCAGGGGTTAAGTATTTTGAAATAAAGTTGAATCAAAATCCTATTCACATCTCTATTTTTCCCTTCTTTTCTATAGGTAAATGCGTAATCATCTCTTGGTAGTAGCCCTGTTCAGACTGACAAAGAAATGTGATGGTTTTGGTTCCCGAATTGCGCAGGGGAAATATTTTTGAATCCATTGAATCAAATCAACATTTCAGCATTCTATTTTCTTCTTTCAATCAGGTAAAGTCATCCTAGGAAGTTGGCCTTTTTCAGACTACAGGAGATATGCAAAAGGGTTTTGGCCCATTGACAGAAGGGATATTAGTGAATCAAAATCGTTTCACAGTTTCTATTTCTTCTTTCGATAGGTAAATCATCTCTGAGTAAGCCCTATCAGACTGACAGAGTTGTGAAGGGTTTTATCCCCATTGACTAGAGGATCATAGAGATCATCAAATCAAATTAATTTCACATTGTTATCTCCTTTTCATCGGTAAATCATCTCTTGGAGTAGCCCTATCAGACTGACAGAGATTTGTGAAACGGGTTTGTATCCTTAATTGAGGTAGGGATATAATATAGATTTAGTCTGTGCGTGAATTCTGCGTAGCCGTTCTCTATCATTCCTACAGGATCCATTCTTTCATCGGAACTATTTCAGGTTAGTTGGAATCGTAATTAAGTTATTTTTAATTTCTTAATATTTCCTTTCTTTTTTTTAAAATTAATGTTTCGCATACACTTTAGGCATTATTCCTTGAAATGACACATTTCAAACATTTTTTGAAGCATTAGCTGTTATCATTATTTTGAGATACAATCAATCCTTTAGGATATAAAGTTGTTTCAACCTGTTTCATTTTAATCACATTTGAAATCTATTTACATGTATCATGTTAACCCAAAAAATCTTTACATTCAGATATTTTTTGTGATTTTATAATTAGGGTCGGAAATTCAAGGAAAAAAAATTTGTAGTTTGTGGTGAATGTTGTCATACTATAAATAGCCTTTTGACATGGAAATTGTTGCAAGGACTTGTAAAATTCACTAACCTATATCTTACCAAATTTTAAGCTTTTAATTAATATTTTGTACGTTGTAATTTCCTAAATGTTTTGCCGAATCATATGCCATTTTTCCTCAATGAGCTTTTAAACTCTCAATAGGACTAAACTCAGTTCATTGTTAGTATTGTAAGTTTCTTTACCTTCATTTGATACAAGTGAATAACTGAGATCCTTAACAAACCTTTTAAAATGACTTTAGAACTGAACTTCATATTTTGTTTATGGTGTTATTACTAAAGAGCTATTTGTTAATCCTATTTTAGAATGCGCAGACATAGATTCCCTGAACAAACTTTTAAAAATCATTTTAAAACTGAACTACCAAGGGGTACTGTGTTCACGAAACCATGACAAGTTTAGTCATTATCTTTATCCGCCAACCACGTAGTTAGACTCCAATCTTACTAAAGGTGGTTACAGCGAAGCTCTTCCAAGGCTAGAACATTTCGTGTAATATCGATATTTTCAGGAGATGATGTATCTGAGTAATTAGCCCTTTAATCACGGTTCTTCGCTGATATTTTGAAAATTGTGGTTTAGCAAAAATTTTTCAATATTATCGAAAATTGAAGTGATATAAAACGGTCAATAACAGTATGAAAACTCATATAATTTAATGTATAAAGTTTTTATAATAGTGATATATAATAAAA
>CALNVZ010000174.1:21495123-21552971 GCA_940671915.1 Paracentrotus lividus
ACCATACCTTGGTTATATTTGCAGATATTAATTATAAATAAGAATTTGTAAGAAAAATCCCTCTTTTCGTGAATTTAAAAGAAAGGGATCAGATTTTTCAGTGCAAATGTCCAAAAACATGTCAATATTGATAAACTTGTACAAATTGATGCACATGAAAATAATTTGCTTTAGGGAAAAAAATTGAAACTTTAGTATATCACAATATACATGTACAAAGCAAGTAAAAAAAAAAAAAAAAAAAAAAAAAAATTTGGTTGATATTCAGGTATGTGGGATAGTTTGAACCTTGATCGCTATAGGAACTCTGGTGGTCTAGTGGTCATGACGCTGGTCTAGCAATCCAGAGGTTGTGGGTTTGAATTCCCATCCAGTGATTTTTTTTCACAGCTGTCAGGCTCCAATTTTTCACACAGCTAGCACTTGCGTGTGTTCCTAACCTTGGAGACAAATGAATATATTCCTTGTCTTTATTTTATCCCAACTGCGTAAAAACCATTTACTTTTGAAGCCGTATCTAATTTGCCTTTAAATAGAGAAGGTGACTTTTAATGCTTCTTATTCCTTTGTGAATTCTCTAATTTTTCTCCAATTTGCACTTTTCTGTATTTCTCTGAACTGATTTTGCAGGATTGGAAAGCAACAATATCTTGGGGCCAGAAGACTCCTTCAATCTTTCCTTGTCTATCATCTGAATACAACTTGTAGACATTTGATGCCATATAATAAATATATTGATATTAAAGGCCCCTGAAACTTGGAGATCGTGGGGAATGCTCGTTTTTCCTGAGCTTCATTGATTTGTACACAATCGACAGTGAGGCTTACGCATGGGTCCGACTACTGGAGATTAACATTCGGACAGCACGAACATGACAAAGTTGACCGAATTCAGTCAGTCAATAGGGTCAATAGCTTCGGGTTCTCGATTCCTCAACAATCCTTAGTTTATAGACTCTCACGGGTCCTCTTCGTATAATTTGCAAGAGAGGACTGTAGATATGCTTCGCATTTCACAAAAACAAAACATAGGTTAGATTTTACTTTATATCGGTTTTAATTAGTCCTAGCCATGAAGGATTAATATCCAAGACCGTGTTTGTCCTGGCTGGAGAGATTAATTTGCATACACCCTCAAGGCTCATTACATTTGGCATTGTTATATTTCAATCGCGAGATACAGGTGATTTTCCCATCGTTATTTTATCAATTATATGTCGCTTTAATTCTTCTCAACAATTCGGCAAGGTTTGTTGTGAACTTGTTGGTTGAGTTCAACCAAGTTGTTTGTGCGTACCCTCTGTGCTCTTCTTATACGTTAGTGGCGTGGTAGTATCGCAATTTTTTAAAAAGGCCCCTGAAAAAAAATTGAAAAAAAAATTACTGGTTGCTTGGTCCTGGATGAAATAAAAGAATGATAAAGTTCATTGATAATAGTTTTGTTAATTTTTAATACTTTGAAGTAATTATAGGCAACTGAAATGAAAAAAAAAAATAATACAATCAATAACCATTTCAGCTCTTGACACGAAAACACTTTAAGTTTTTTCTTGAAAATAAAAGTTTTTGCTCAGTTTTGGGTGTTCAATAAACATTTATTTGAGCATTAGGTTTCCGTATAATTATAGAGTTTTGAAGCATCTTGGTTTTAGGATCAGCTGCTTTGAACCTTGAAAAAATGACATAACTCTATGAAACGTCGCAACAGCACCCTCTCTTTGCCTTAAATAAGTATTTAATTGAACTGGGCTCCTCATCCCATGCTTATCTTGATACAAATATTAAGTCCGACATGACAATGGACCTTCTTAGCCTTGCTCTCTTGTGCTTTGGCTAATTTGTCGTGGTGCCGCGTGATTCTAATTGCAAAGTCTTCATTTGTCATTGTCGACCGACTAAAATTTAGGTTGCTTTGGTAGCGGATGCGAATGCTAGGGCCTGTCATTTTATTAAAGTTGGCGAATTTGGGGCAATTTGTCCGTTTTTTAATTTTGGAAAAAGGTGCCGGATAGAAGTTGGCCTGTATGCCGGATGGAGAGTACCACGCTGAATGGCAAGTCCATTTTAACTACGGTTACTGAGGATTTGTTATGCTCTAGGTCGGTTAGGATAGGGGTCCAGACCCTGGGTCTTGCGTGCATGCTAGATATCGTTTGAGTAGGTGCAGTGCTGTGTAGCCAAATTATTACGTCGACATTTTGGTGGGCCTTGCCGAAATGGGTGTGAATAGTTGGGTTGGAGTATCAATAGCTATGATACTCGAACTGCTTGTGGTTTTGCAGTTTCAGAGTACTGGAGTTGCCTTGGCTACTGTCTGCAGGGATTTGCTGAGAGTTGCCGTAATGAATTGCAGGTCACATACAATGGGACCTTCTTTTACCAAACATTTGGTGAAAAAAAAATATTTCTTACACTTTTTGTATCATCGTATTAGTTGGTGAATATTTAATATATTGATTAAATATGAATTTTGTCAGAAAAAAAAAAAAAAAAAAAAAAACATTAACAAAAGAAAGGGAAAAGGTTCATTAAACCATTTGTACACGAAGGACTTGGGTGTACTTAAAATTAAGTGGAATTGTTTCGAGCAGATCTGAAGTTTTTTTCTTTAGTAACTAATAAAAGGGGTAAATTGTTCAAATGCACAGGAGATTAATGGCTAATCACATCATTCTCTTTATTACTAACAATAATACTTCAAATGTGAAGCATGAAGTTTAGATTGCATTTATCTTATCTCTCAGAAAGGTTAACCTAAAATGAGTAGGAGTAAAATGCCATTAGCTACTTTTGAACTATCAATAGTATTAAGTTCATAAGAATGAGGCCGCTTCATGTCTTAGTAGGAACAGGGCGACAGAGAGACAGAAGTGGGTAAATGGTATTTTACCAATACTAACATTATGCTCTAGATACAACCCATTTAAAAAAGAGTATTTTTAAAAGCTTTCATTTAAAAGAGGAATAAGAGACAGAAAAGGTAATAAAAATCAGCAATACCTACAATATTGGAGCAATGATAAAAAAATAATCAAAACCATTGGTAAACCTTAATATTAATAATATTGATATACATAATATATAGTAATTAAGAAAATAAGGGAAGTTAATTTGAGAAAAACGCTCTTTTGTTCAAGGTAATCGATGCAGTCTCACATTATTATTACCATTATCATTATCATTATTATTTTTTATTATTATTTTTATTTTTTTTTAGTTCAATAAAATATTAGTGAGAGGGTGAAATGTCTAACCTTAAAATTCTGTATAAAATTGGATGACCCCAAAAAGGGATTAAGATGAGGAGCAAGTGCCCCGTGGAATCACCTCCTAAATTATACTTATAGCCCCTCTAATTATACCTCACTAAGAATATATATCTCCCCTCTATTCCTCATTGACGTCTCCAGGAAATCCAGCAAACGAAGGACTTGCGCAAATGGGGACACAGTACGTTGTTTAATGACATAATTTCTGCGTAATTCATGAGGACACAGCCTCATAGCCTTGAGGCTACGAAGATGCTTTATCTTGTCAACAGAGAATAACTATGAGCAATTGGAGGATTAATCGGGTTCAAATAGAATGAATGGTGAAGAGATGATTCGGTGGGTAAGGAAGAAGATCTAACCAATCTATTCATTGATCTGTTTCCCTGTGGACGCTCTCATGACAGTCTAACTTGATTCATTCCAATTTGTTGCTAGTCTGTAGTCTCTTTTAAAAAGAATAGCTTGAATGGACAAAATGGAGCAAAAACTTGTTGAAACTGATGTGATGCCTAAGAGAATCAAGCAAGAATACATACTAACTGGCAATATTTATTTTTGATATGGAGGATAATAATGAGTCACTAATAGAGTGTTCTGTTATTTCAGCCAATAATTTTGACATTATCTCACAGAATCAAGGGTAAAAAAAAAATCAATTTCATGAAAGTCTAGATCCTGATATTGAGAGCTTTCCAAGAAATAAGAGTAAATAAAACCATAGATTCTGCACTAAGATATATATATCAATTTGGGTCAAGAAGGAACAAACCATGGAATAAAATATTAATTACTAGTAAACGGATAAGGGAACAAATTAATATTCTCATCAGAGATGTTGTGAAATAAGAGTGTGTTCAATGTCCAGTTTCAAATTTATACGCCACATGAAATAATGATACAAAACGCTGATATAAAGAGAAACAAAGTGTGTGTTCATTGTCCCCATCCCCGTTGTAAAAGTATACGGTGTTCAAATCTCGATTCAGAGGAAAATTTAAACGCCGAAAAAGATGCATTTTGAAACACAATCAGCTTCAATTTTATGACCTTGAGCATCGCGATTGCAACAAAATCGACACTGAACAGGATTCAAATGTGTTTAAATGTACTCTCACAATGGAAGCTTCCGGTGCAAGTGAAAAAAGGAGAAGAATGTTTGAAGAAGATGAAATATAATCAGCTTTAAATTTTTGACACTGAACGGTGCACCGCTGATCGCGTTTGTGTTTTGTAATTGTGTTTTGTATCATGATTCATGTTGGTGTATAAATTTGAAACTGGACATTGAACACACCCTAACACTTCTAAATCCGATCCATATCATTCTGAAAACATGGGGGATTTGCCAAGTTTAGTTCTATCTGTAAAAACACTCCTTTCTCCCCCTATGGGCATGTAAGCCAAGCCATAACATCACTGTTATATAGTTGATCTTGTTGTGGCATTTCAGATTCTTTCCTTAGTGATTATGGATGGGTGTATAAGAATGTCAGACTCCCCCTCTCTTCTGGTTCATGACCAACAAGTTAATTTAGATGAGGGGGTGGTTTATGATCTTCTCCGGAGATCTCCAATCTCAAACATGTCCTGAATTAGGAATGAACTACATCATCAAGGTCAGGGCTTCATCAAGCGGGGGTAGCATGTAATTGACAATACAGTCTCAGGGGGGAAATCCTCCAAACATGCTCCAAGCATCATCACCACCCATTATTAACATATCAAGGAAGAGAGGAACCTCTTTCAAATGCCAGCAGTCCATGCCATAACCATCTTTTGAGAGATTAGTGTCACTCTGTGTAAATCCCAACGATAATTCAAGCAGGCATCTGATAAATTGTTGACTCTCTCCTTCTCTGAGATGCATCTTCAAGGGGCTTTCCCCAGAGGGCGACAAACCACTTGCCCATACTCCGCCCATCGGTGCTTCCTTCGCTGTGTCCATCCACAGGGGAGATCTCACATGGAAATGACGGAATCGTCAACATCATTACCAAATGTCAAAGTGTTGACGTCAGCATTTTATACATGTGTGGACTAAATTTGAATTATATCCCCCTTGTTGTCCAACTATTTTACACCCGGGTTGATGCCATTCATTTTGCCAATTAAAAGCAGTTAGGGACTTTGACGCAAATCTACCCACACACACATGCCATCTATTATTCAGTGAGATTACACTCTCTTAAATCAAATGAAATAGGCAAAATCTTTCCACATCCATATACTTTAACACAAAGGGTATTTTTACATAAGATTGGAGAGGAAGGGGAAAAAATGCTATGGAGTTCTGCCAGTGACACTGAAACAATTTGACTTTCTTTTGATTTCCACAGAGGAAAGAGGTCTGTTGGGAACAGCATTTATGACATTTAAGGTAGCTTTACTTCTAGCATCACTGTGACAAATTCAATTGTGAATGAAATGCAGAACAAAATGAATTCTTCAGAAATCAAGGCAAACAAGAGTTTGCTTATAATTGTGAAAACAATACTGGTTTTAAACGACTTCTTGTCTTTTTACCACTAGGAATGAAACTTTTTGTGTGAACTTCAAAATGGGTTGAGTGAAGATGCCTGTTTTTATTTTTTTTTTTTTTTTTTTTTTTACTAGAGAAAATTTATGAAATTTAATGCATATGCGGCCAGTATCATATCTACAACATTATGCAAACAAAATGAGATACAAAAAAAAAAAAAAAGGGAAAAATTACTCTCATATAATTGAAAAAAAAAATAATAAAAAAATTATTATTTCAGATTGCGGTCCAGAAAAGATATTTTTTCTTTGCTGTCCATACAAAAATATGCAATTTTGTTATGCTTTCCATGCTAGATGACATTTCTTTCTGCTGCCCATATTGAAGTATATGTAGCAGTGTCTCTAATCTTGAAGAAAAACCAATAAAGCTTACATGGTATACAAATGGTATGAATAGAGTTTGCTACATCATATACAAACTGAATTACAAATGTACTCTATAGTGAAATAGTAAATTCAATAATTCCTTTAGTCTTGTAAAATGACCTTTCAAGAAATAAAACCAAATATCATTTGGGATTTTAGGTCTTATGGCAAAACTTCAAAATCAGTTTTACATTTTAAAACAAGTAGTAAAACAAACTGCCTGACACAGAATAAATGATGCATATCCTTGAACTTTAATGTTTGGAAAACAAAATCTGCTTTAGCATCAGGTTGTGTTATTTGCTTTGAATCTGGCCAATATTCAAATCATCTTTGTCAGCAGATTGGAAAACTGGCACTGGCTTTGAACTTTACAAGCCTCTTGTACAAAATTCTTTTGACAGGGTTTGACAGTCGAGTTGGCGCAGAGAGAGAAGAGAAGTAAGAAGGAAAAAAAAAATTGATCCAGATTTGCAATGACATATCTCTGATGAATCTCCTTAAAAGTATCACCCCAATTTATCTCTCTCAAGCCCAGCCTAGTCTGACAAGATGACCTCACAACAAGGCTCAATTTTCTCTCCGAGTTGTCTCAACCACTCATCGGTTGTCATGACAACCATTGGGTATTTGGTTCTTGATGGTCTTCTGGCTGCCTAAGATTAATGTCAAATCTGAGCTCTTCACCTCTGATGCAAGGCGATGGTTTCCTGTCTTAGCGCCGTCGATAAGCTACTAGGGACCCCGCCCGTCTATTGCCCTCTCTTGACACTATCCGGGCAGATCTGTGTTGGTACTGCTGCCTGTCATCCATGTCTTAAAGGGATATCTATCAAACATCAACTAAACTTGGACCACAAGGGGAAAAAAGCTTGGACTGTCTACTTGCTGGTAATCCATAAAAATGTATTTATAATAAATTTTCAGTCATCACATTTTTGGTTTGTTCTTGCTTTGTTTTTGTATAGATTTGCAATGCCAATTGCCAAATAAATGTGAAATTTTGGTTTGTTACAGTTGAGTGAAATCATAACATGCCTCACATGGATGTTTTCACTGACAAATCAAACTAATTCTCTTACTATTTCATGATCAACTCTATTTGACCTTTCTATCCTCTAAGCAATATTGGACACTCTTACATCAATTCTATTTTTTCTTGATGAATCAAAGAGATATCGACATGGTTGAATCTAGCCCACACAGGTCGAGTATGTTCTATTTTAAGCAACCCTTCACTGATAGGAAAAGCAAATCAAAAATATTACTTCATTCAGATACTTATCTCAATGGAGCCTATGTAATTGAGGTTAAATATTTCCATGATAAATAAGGAGGGAAGTTGATGGATCATGAAGAAATGACGTACCCAAGATTGCCTTCTTATAACATAATCAAATGAACTATATTTTAAACAAAACATGATTTATGCCCATGGAAAAGTATGGCGAGGCCTTATCTGGTAATTTGTTGTATTCATTTAAATGAAGTTTATGAAGGGAAATTAAGAAATCAAAGTTCTGAAAGATACTAGTAATACATTTCTTCTAAATAGAATAACAAATTTATCAGTGGTAAACATACATGTACAGCTTGGGAAATAATTTGACCAAATCATATAGGGGCTTGATATGATTTGGTCTAATAATTATTTCCCAAAGTGTATATTGATATTGTTTAATAATTCATCTAGATGGATCTAATTTTATGTGTTTGAATGCATGAGAAATCCTGGGACAAGTATGGGAATATGTAATAAGCCCACAATTTTACAATCATATCAATATTTACTATATCAACTTTATCAACAAGCTATACAGTAAAGAATGCAGATGAAAATATCTGATACATTGGCAGTTTATGAAAACTGAGCCCCCTCCCCTAACCCCCCCCCCCCTCTTTCTGGATCTGCTACTGTGATACCATTTCAATACTCATGTCAACCCGAAGAAAACAGTAAAATAATGTCAAGAAAACAAATCTTTCCCAGTAGTATTTGAATTAATAAGATTGTGGGAGGACTGCTTATGTAGCAATCTGGAAACCATCTAACCACTCTGATGGAATACATCCCAAATGCTGGCTGCCGTCCTTGGCGTCGTGGGTGGGGCTCCTTAGTGATTGCGGTTTGGGAACCAATGGGGATAGAATTGAACTTCACAACAAATGTGGAGTTAATAACAGTCCAAGGTCTTACCCTTTCAGATGTGGGCGAAGCTAATGAGAAACTAGACTGCCAGAGTGCTTTTAACAGTTCTAGTTAGGCTATTTATCAAACTGTTTTTTCTCTTTTTTTTAAAACAATGTATACTAGTTTTAAAAAAAAAGCCTATTAAAATTCATGTAAAAAGTTGGTGAATATCTGCTAATTTGGTCCAATTTGGTCAACCTGTATTGCTCCGTCCCTATTCACAGGAAATTCAGACACAAATACATGAATAAAAAATTAGGAGAGTAGAAGTGCATAGGTGAAACAGAGAGGTTTATAAAGAGAAAGAGACAAACAGATGGAAAGAAAAGAGACAAAATTGTGATAAATTTCAAATTCTATTGTTTACAATATTTTTCAAACACTCCTTCAAAAAGTTTTTAAAAAAATCAAAACTTTTGGCAGCTGTATCTGATAACTGATCCGAGCCATATCTTTCACTACCCAGATTGCATTTCATCCCTTACCCCTTGTAACAGCTGATCCCCCGTGCTCTGTTACCCCTAAACCAAGACAAGCTACCCCCTAAGACCATGCACTCCGCCCTGATTCCTCTCCCTGTTAGCTAGTAGACATGTTTCCTGCATCACCCGGAGAAAGGAGGAGCCGTGTTGTGAAATCCCCTCAAATCTGATGAAAGCTTCGGCAGTCAAAGCTTTCAAGCAGCTTGATATCCTTAAGAAATCTCATAAATGCCTCCTTCTTCCTGCTTTTAATTTGAGATTAATCAATCAATCTGCAGGGTTTCTTGAAGATTTTGGAAGTAAAGGAATATTGAACTTCTCAATATGTAATTTTGAATACTGTTTGTTTTTAGGCATTAAACGCATCATTCCAAATCTTGCTTCCACCCCCCCCCCAAAAAAAACACCAACAAACGCATACTTCATGTTAGAAATTGGTTACATTGACTGTATGGTAAGGTGCCCCAAGTCTGCGCACCCACGTAAATGCGCGATTTTCATAGAACAAAACATCAAACCGACACCAATTTTCAATCTTAACCTCAACAATCCATTTTGAAACCAAAACATGCGAAAATAATTGATTCAAAATGAGTTCCAGCAAGTTTCATTTGCTACCCTGAAAATTTCAATCATTGTCAAAAAAGAAAAGTCCGAAACTTCACTGCGCTTGAATTGCGTGCAAAATGAGTGAGTGCGCAGACATGGGCACTATTCAGTTTTACTACACAAAATGACAAGCCCGTCCGAAAATCGTAAAGAAAATTGTTCTTGTGAATAATTTCTTGAAATTTTTTGTTTCCTTGATCATTAAAATATGAAGAACGCAATAACAATGATGATTCAAAAAATAATATTTTACTTTGTAATTTTAGGTGCGCCGACTTGGGCACCGCCATCATACATTGGAACTAAATGATGTAATGGAAGCAGTACATCATGATTATCAGTTTGCTTTTTGTTTTCATATTCATGTAGCCCTATACTGAATACAATTTTTTTTTTTTAATCTGGAGCTTCTCCTGTCTTCTGTGTAAATGTACATGTACAGCAGAAAATAAACCTTTCTTCACTGGTATTTTTAATATGGAATTAAAAGTGCATATAACAAAAAAATTAATCTTCATAAATAAAGTTTGATATCATGAATCAGGGAAACACCCAAATTTATCTCTGGTGCTTTCCCCTACATCAATGTTTCTATTTTATCTCTCCAATATTTCAACATTTACGACAAAAAGAAAGAGAATCAATCCATCAGTGATATCTCCAGAGCGCTAATTATCCATGGGAATTAAATGACATTACAGACTCCCTAGCAGGCGGCTGATTCTCTCTTGAATTATACACCATAGATAGCAGACTGTCTATGTAGGAGACAACCAGACAGTCTCTTGAACATCGTATAGAGATTGAAACTTGAAGATGAGTATGTATCGTTCGGGCGGTCGTCCAACCCTCTCACAGAGGGCTTGTGAGGTCAATCACATGTGAGAATATGACCCCTTTTTCATAATTTTCTAGTAATACAAGGACTTTAGACACTCTTCTTTAAAGACAGGGCCCAAATTATTATTACTTTTTTTTATATAGAACTGCCAAAGTATCCATTCTTCAAATCTTAATCGTATGACTAAATGAACCCTTCATCCAAACCTGAACCTAACACAATATATTATGATTGTAATATTGCTTAGTATCTCTGCGGGGCCTACATATTTTATGCTCTAAATATCTATATTAAATTTTCTTAAAAACTATATCCACTGTTTTGCAATCTATTCAATTATCCTAATTCACATTAACAGGGAGCCCGTACTTCCCACAAAGATGTCAACGCATCTTAAAGCAAAATAGGCAGAAGTGGTATGAGTTAAATCCTGAAGATCTGGCATATCTTTCATGGTTGGTATCAACTATCAACCTGCTTCACAGCTGATCACGATAAAACTCTAACAAAGTAGACTTATATGCAGAATGCTTCCGCTCTAGACAGCCTTTGATAAAGCAAGATCACGATAGGAGCCACGAAATGAAACGATTCCTCTAATTGAGCATTAAGAGGGCACATGGTAGACCCCTTCTAAGCTATGTGTCTCTACCAGTAACAGACAAGTGAACATGGGAAAGGCAAAGTGATGATGGCACATTATGAGCCTTGGCACTGATAGTGGTATTAGTGACTTAAACAATACGAGTCAAGTTTGAATGATCAGAAACAGGTTTCCTTTCAACATATTTCAATCCAGGAGATTGTTTTAATGAGATGTGTGCTGTTTAAAGTGAGCAAGGGGGATTTCAACATAAAAAAAAGACTGACTGAATGTTAAAATTCCTTATTGAGACACATCAACAATTTCCTAACCTCAAATTTTGAATTGAAAAGGAAAAACTAATCACCTCCCCCCCCCCCCCCCCCAAGAAAAAAAAAGGGAGAAAAAGAGAGGGGGAAAAGAGCACAATCTATACTCTGCTGTTAAGATTGTAAAAAAAAAAAATCTAATTAAAAAAAGAAAAATAAGAAAATGCAACTTGGATTTTCCAAAACAATATTACACAGGATGCCTGTCATCCTACTGAGATCGCAAAATTGGGGCAATTATGAGCAAAGGATTTTTAATTTCATAAGCTTGTCGTTAAACTGCCAAAAATGAGGACATCTGAATCTCCATTTCTTTGGGTTGATTTCTAGATTTATGGGACGAATGATCTTGCTCCTCAATAAGTGGAGGATATATTTTCCACTTTCATCCAGCTTTTTAATAAGCTGCTCTGGCTGCTCTTTACAAGTGTCGGTTTTCTTTTAAAAATAATTAGCTTGCAAGATAGATAACTCTAGAGTTCAGAACGACTCCGGTTTAGGATACTCGAGACCCATGTGAATCAGGACGGACGATTGCTCACGCCTGGTTGCCAGGGTAACGGGTGACATATCCATGTCCGGCGCACGGTGACATTACACCTGAGCGCTTCTTCACCTGTCGGCTATGTAAGGTGAGTGAGGTACAATTCATCCGTGTCTGACGGCAGCCGAGTGATTGATGGCCGTTTAAGGCTAGTCCGGGTTCCCACTGACAGCCATTGAAGTCCCTGTGAGATGTATCGGTCTCGTAGTACGATATTACCAGATGTATTACAAGAGATGTGTTTAGACTTCCTCTCTTTGTTCTGATGTTTGCTTGACTGTCTGGATGGAATTCTAGAGAAGAAAAACTTAAACTTCTGGCTACTGGTTTTACTAAATATTTGTTTGAAATAATGGAGGTCTCTGTAAACAATGAATGTTAAGAAAATAAAACAAATTAGTTACCAATATTGTTAATATTGTCACCATTTTGTAGAAGTGCAAAACAATCAAGATTATAGAAATCTGTGACAATAGACAAAAAAAATCTTAGTCAATTTAAGAAAAGTGTGATACAATCAGAGTCATCCTCACAGATATATTATTCAGCTTTTTGTATAAAAATTATTTGGCAGTTATCATTTATCTTCGGTTTCACATCTTCGGTGTAAAAGCCTTTTGAATCTGTAAGACGTTATCTTTCATCATTACCAAACAACGAATGTGAAGAAAATAAAACAACTTAGCTGCCAATATTGTTAACATTGTCACCATTTGGTAGATGTGCAAAACAGTCAAGGTTTTAGAAATGAATCTATGACAGACATATAAATTCTTAGTCAATTTAAGAAAAGTGTGATACAATCAGAGTCATCCTCACAGATATTAAGCTTTTTTCTACCAAAATCTTAAGTGTAAAAGTCTTTTGAATTTATGAGACGTTATCTTTCATCATTACCATAACCCAAGTTTATCCTAAAGCAAAGTTAAGATACCTAAGAATAAATATTCCTATAAATCCTGAAAAAAATAAAAACAAAAGCTTACTTAAAAAGTAAAAAAAAAAGTTCTGAAAAACAATCCTGACCATAAATAGCTAATTCCTAAGGGTACATGAATGGATTACAATCATGCACAAAATGTTTTCCCTTGATAATGTCACTCAAAATAATATTGGAAGCAGGAATAGCTAGGAGATATAGCAAGCATGCAAACACGGGATGATCATGTTATCTATGAGACCTCTGGCGAAGAGAGATAATGCAAGGTCGAGACAGCGAAAGACGATGCTGCTCCCTTGCCATCTTCATCTTCTAAGAAAGAAAAAAACTCTACTAACACATTCCAGGGAGGTGAGAGATATCCGCCCCAGGTACGAGAGAGATCGGTGGGAGAATGATGGATGATACTGTTGCTAGGGAGAGGCACATCAACATCGCTGACATCATTTTTCCTACGAAGGATAGAGATAAAACACTGGAGGGAGAGAAAATCTATGGTGCTATATAATTCAAAGGCAAGTGATAAAGTGGCTTTGCCATGTTTGAGGCCTACATATCAGGGGCCTGTTTCACAAAGAGTTGAGTTGACACTTAAAAAAATTCCTAGTTAAATGCTAGATATAACGCATCACCCCATTAGTCAGAGCAGGCTATGGGGAATGGCGCTATTCCTATTGAGAAGTCTATGAATGAGATGCATTATTAACAGTATTTGCTAGGAATTTAAGTGCAACTTTTTATTCAAACTTAATTTTTGTGAAACAGGTCCCATGTCTCTTAGCACTTTTAAGAAAGTGAGATACGAGGAGAAGGTAGCGAATGAGAGGTTAGTCTTCAGATTCCAATTCATAAAAAATACACTGTTTTCCAAGTGGAGTCTAGCCCAGCTTCTTACTACTGAGTAAAAGTGGTTATAGTACAGGGCATATTAGATGCAGTGTGTAGTGTTATATTTCAGACCCTCCTTAATGTCTCATGACTTACATGGGTATGAGAAAGCAGAGAGGTATAGAATGGCTGATAGAAGGCTCAGCTGGTAACTAGAGAGATGGGGATCGGGTTGTCAGAGGGGTCATTGCTCTCACTCAGAGCTGAGAAAGGATGATGACTGATGATGACTGATGCTGTCATATGATGAGGGTGATGACAGGGATAGTGATAGAGGTCATACATCAATTGGCACTGACATCATGGTGTCAAGCAGGATATTGATATTCACTATGCATTCAAGACATCAATAACATAGCAATGTTTTTGGTGCTGCTGATGGTGATGATGATTGACAATGATAGCAATCTGAAATCTCTGAAAAGCTCATTTTAACCTGATATAGGCCTAAATGCAAACAACTGAAAAGTACTAAATGAATAGTGCTAATTATTCTCATACATCAAGTCACTCCAGTGATACTAAGTACAAAACGATCCTTGCCTGACTTGCCACTCCAGGTAAAGTATCATTTTTATCGGTCTAGTGTTGGTTTGGAGTCCGTCTCAAAGGTGTGATTTTTGATACCTGAAGAAAGACCAACAATTGTCTCTCAAGGAGCATTGATTCATGAAAGTTACCATGAAGACATTAAACAAAGAAAGCAGATCCAATGCCCTTTCACTCCTTTCTTTTGTCTACCCAATGTAAATATAAGTATAACCAAACTAGTACTTTGGAACACATGAACTATATTACATAGGTCTGCATGGGTAATCTATGTGTTATGCAATATCAAAAAGTAACACTCAAACTTTCAACCAATCAGAAGCCTTGGATACATAATGGGGTTTGGAACAGTGTCCTTCACCACTCAGTAGTCTGCATAAACAGACTGAATAAAGTCTGGGTAAAACTAGTAAAGATTCTTTAGTGTATTGTACATGTAGTCAGACTCTCCATTATGCATTATGGAAGTTAACCACACACCATGCACATGGCTTAGGTCTATAAAGTAACAGTCCCAATATATTTGGCTGATGATGTAATTTTTAAAAGAAATGACAATTAATAAAAATATTTTATTATTTGCACCAACCATTTGGTGCAATTATCAGAATATTTGCACATCATTTGTTACATCATGAGCAAGGCACTTTCTGAATCATATTGATGGTGCAAACAGCGCGATGGCCTCAAATAGCACACCTTGAAAACAGACACCTCTAAAAGAGAACATTCTTTGTAAACAGTGTCAGATAACCCTGTGGGTGAAATAGTCCATATTTGAACGACATATGGCAGACAGGATACATAAAGGACTCTCTCCCGCTGAGTAATCTATGAAACATGAGAAACATTTCATCCCCAAAGCGCTGTCAACACCGGAGGAGAAAAAGCGAGGAAGAAGAATGTGCACAAATAGACCAAACTTAATACCCAGCCCCTCCATTTTCGGGGGCAAGGTTAACAAGACTTAAGTATGTTTGCCATCTTTTGGGAGGGTGTTGACAGGGAGGGTGGAGGGGGGCAGGATGAGGAGCTAAAGAAGGAACATAGGGGTAACTCTACGCTGCCGACTGCCTTGAACTTTCGTTGGAGGTGCAATAACCGCTAGAGCCCTGTGAAATCGGAGAGCTATCTGGGTGTCGGATCTGCACCCCATACTTTAGCTCAAGAATGGGAACAGAGTGATAAGGGCACATTAGATGGCAAGAGGGAGGTTATTCCTGTCAGGAAACTTGTGATAAACAGGGTTGGAGGAGAGGGGTGTAAAGTTCAAATAGGGGTAGTTTCATTATAGGTCCATGGTTCTAGAATAACAGATTCTCTGAGCCATATATAATATCGCAGAATAGTCCTCGACCTATTGAGCATATAAAATTTTAAACACCAAGACTGTTGAACTACCTAGCCTTGAACTATGTTATAAATGATAACCTACTCGATCTTAGTAGACAATTGTAATAAGTTTGAACAAATTATATTGAAATGAGGCTTTTGTAACTCCAAAACGGGAGAATATATAAACACAAAATATTTGCAGGGTTGCATATAGTTAATTCATTTATTTGGAGTGCAGTTGTATCCCTTGATTAAGGATTAAATTGTACCAAAAGATAAATTAGTCCCCAAGTGAAATGTGTTATCAAAACCAGAGATCAGCAACTTCAAAAAATGATACCTTTCCATCGATAGTACAACATCACATAATCATGTCAAGATCTTAAACACCTTACCTACCAAGAACTAGAACTCAAGATAGAAAAAAGGTTTTCATCACTTTTTTAATTCTCTGAATGTGTTGTATCTGTAAGTTGAGAAGCTAACGGATGCTCCCTGATCTTCAGAGACTTTAATGAAGACGCACCTGGGTCTCAAGTGACATCCTAACCCTATACTACTCTGCAGAGGAGGCCATGGCATGCCATCGACCTACCAGGTTATTGGGTCATCTAAGGCAATGCTGAACTCTCTCTGGGAGATGTATCACGTTTACACAGTGACACCGCTCTCATGTCGAATCCTCAGGAAGGGTTCAACATTGCAAACAGTTAACTTGTCATCGTATTCACAACAAGTTCAACACGGCTCACAGATCACGACCGGAAGCAGAGAGACATCATTAATGTGCGTTGTGATGTTAGCCCATTTCCACCACTGACCTTCTGTGTACACACAGAAAATTTGCTGTGTCGAACTTGCCTCCCGGATCGAAAACCTATTATTCTGGCGGAGCAAATAAGGCGTGTTGAACTTGGGTTGCAGATCACACTGATCCTGTTTACATCACAAAAAATTGCCGTCTCGAACCCCCGAGTTACAGTGTAAACACAACAATAATCAGGTTAAACTGACACCTTCCCAGGCCATAAGGAGAGAGTAGAATCGGCGAAAACAGTAACCCGATGAGTCAATTGTTCTGGAGATAAGACTACCTGACATGTCAGATCAAGGAATAAGTGTCAGTTTGCAATGTAATTTGTGGGGTTAAAATATATCCACTAGGACATGTCAACCAGGTGCTGAAAATTGTTTTTCTATCATGTACATCACTTGAAAATCCACTTTAAAAATGTTGTCGGCCTATAATCTGCTGCCATTGATCAAAAATGGGATTTTTGAAATCTAAATGTTTAATATATATTTTTTTAAAAAGAAGGGATTTTGCATTACAAAATTTTGTAAAGGAAGGTCTCAAATCTTTACAAATTGAAACAATTTCTTAATTTCCCGGAAAAGGGTAAAAAAGCTCACTATATTATCTGCTGAAAAGCGCCACCATAAAGACAGGCCCCTCTGACACTCAACACATGATAGTCAAGGGAGATCTCCTTGCTTGTAGTTCAGTGGCAATGGAAAATGCACATGACCAACATACAAATGAATCTCTAAATGAACCACCTGATAAATGATAGGCTCCCAATCAGTTATCGCATCTTAATCTCCAAAGATGAGCTTCTATTCATTACAGGGGACCAGTAATAGGCAGGCCAATGAATTAATTGATACATGACATTGTACTTCTCTTTAACCTTGTGTCTTCAAATGAATATGAGATGGATAGAGGGGTGGGTGGGTGGGTTCCAGTCTAGTATTTATGAATTTGACCAACATACTACTGGAGAATGTATGTTCTAATGAACCCCTTGATGACATATAGGTCTTTTCTCAGTTATCACTAGTTAATCTACAAGACATCAACTCCCATTGATTACAGGGAGCCTGGTAATTACAAGACTAAGACAGAGTACTAGGACATAGATATTTCAATTTTTTACTTCCAAAGCCTTTTTCCTTTCCCCATTGAAAAAAAAGAAAAGAACTATAGGTCCAATACCTCAAATAAAAGAGAAGGAATAAATAACATATGTGTAGTTCATGGCATAAATTTCATTGCTGCAAGTGCATTGGTTCATGAAACTTCATGAAACCAGTGATGGAGTGAAATATGATCTATAGAAATGAGAAATGAATCACACAAAACTCTCTTTTCAAAGAAAAATTGAGTCATATCTGTCCTTATAACACCTTTCAAGGTGTTAGCGCCATGTGGGTGTTGAGAGATATTGGGAATATCCATCATAGCTCTACAAGGTGGGGAACAAAAAGAGAAAAAAATAGTTTAGTAAAATGAAGTGAGGGGACATTATCAAAGATAGATCATACAGAAGAAATATATAAAACAAGACAGGGAGGGAGGGATATATATTTAGTAACAAGAATTACGGGACTGGAGAGTACTTGAAACATCAAATGATTCAACTTTATAAGGATATCAACATGATCAAAGTAACATTTGTTATTCATTTTTTCTGTTAAGCTTTCAGAGATTAAGCATTAACCTCTTTGTTGATTCTTTCATTTTATAAGAAAACATACATTCAGCTTTGTAATTGAAGAAAATCAGGGTGCATTTGTTTTTCTTTTTGTTGAAAACTGGAGCAGGCAAAAGCAAACAATGTTGCCTCAAAAATTACATCTGTATATATTTTGTATAGAGTACAATATTTCATGACCCCATCCACTGATATCTTTAAGAAGTTTTGAACTCTTTCCTATACATGACCAAGTGGGTCAATGTTATCTTCTGAAGATGCTGACATAGTCATATGAACCAACCTACTCAGAACTTTCAAGACTGTGAAATAATTCATTACAAAGAATTGTGAGGCTCCAGCTCTTATAGGATAAGATTGGGTAAAAGCTTTTCAAATGGGTCTTTGCAAATTTTGACACTGACGGAAACACAGAAAGATACTATTGTGTAAAACATGCTATGCTAATAACGTTTCTCACAATTTTGTCATTTTTATAAGGGTAAAATCTCATCACGTAAAAGGGCAATGCCATCTATTATGTTCATAGTCCTAGATGATAAAGCCCAGGAAGCAGACTTTTACTTTTCAAAATGCGAAAAAATTTGATTTATTATCAAAGTGAAACCTAAATCTCACTGAATATCCTTTGAATGCAACCACAATAAATCATTTTATTTCATATATGTTCATTGCTAATTATGATGACTCTGAAGAAATATTTAGTGAATAGCATAGGTCAACTGGAAGCTGTCACCCTTCGAAAACCTTCCTCAGGCTATAAGTTTACCCTTCTAGCCATGTGGTGTAACCGCATGACTTCCCCCTCTAAACCATACAATGCAATGAACCCAGCGGCATGACAATGAAAGAGGATGACCCATAAATAGCCTTCAGATCACAACCCTGGATAGACTACATCAGATGGTTTCACACTCGGAGTATGATCAAAATATAATGCATCAAATCTGTAACTGTAACATGAAAATTAAACATGTGAAAATCCCTTTGAAAGGCTCTCTAACTCAGTCAAGATTTTCAATAACCATGCTATTAAGTATATAATCTGGGTATAACAATTTATTTCTCTTCATGGTCACAAATTGTGGCATAAATACGGTTTCCTGGAATTTTCAACCTTTGCTTAAACTGTAGATTCCCAAGTGTGACCAAAGTAGAGATGTCTGTGAAAAGAACTACAAAGGACATTCTACAGGAAACCAGGAATTAGGTCTGTCCACTCTTCCCCCTCTCAGACACCATTGGGAAAGGGTAACAACCAAGCGGGTGGAGCGATAGACACTGGAGGGGCGGCCCTAGGGGATGTTTGCAAAGACTCCTGTAACTATCGTTGTGTTTAGAGAAGGACTACTCATCCAGGGAAGTTGGAAGGATGTGGCTAGTTAGTGGTGCTGTCATTAGACCATCTCCTTTTTCTTGCCCACTCCCCCAGGACTATCCCAGGTTTAGATATAAGGTGAAGGACCTGATGTTGCACTTGATGCCCAAGTCACAACCATGACAATGGTCAGCCTAACACCAGCCAGACGATAGAAGGAGCAACAAGATCAATCAATGTTCAAAGGTCATTTAACTGGTTGATTTGGCAATGGGACTAGAGCAAGACATTACTCATTATAAAATTACAGTGATGATAATAAGGGAACTCTTACAAAACCGCTTTATGAAAAGTGTTTCTTTTTGAGACGATGCTTTGTATTCAAATTAGCATCAACCCTGTATGCAAAAGAGGTTCTATTCAAAGCTGTATCATAAATATCTAAACTTGCTATTGTTTTATGCTTTGAATTTCTGGAAAGAACCATTCATAAAAATAAAATTATACACTCTTTCAATGATTTTATTAAATACCAATCTAACTCCTGCCTCTGAATGCTGTTGCATAAAACTTGATATTAGAGTAAATTTGCATTCAATGGTAAATTTCATGAAATACTGGATTTTGATTGGCTGTTGAGCAACGTTATATATAATATCAACTGATAATGCAATGGCACCCTGATCATGTAAACATCATCAATTGAGAGCGAGAAGGTTGTTAATTCATACAAAGAACAGAGCTAACACCTTATGGCTCCAACAGTCGGTATGTTAGTCCAATTTATGGTCAGGTTCCTGTGCTGAATGTATGATCACACATTTGCTCCCGAAACAATTGCTCTGGGCTTTATTTTGTCTAAGATGTTGGGGCTGGGGTTAGGGTTCGCAATAGGGTTTTACAATGTATACTAGGTTGAGGTTTAGGTTTAGGTTAGGAAATAGTGTTAAATCCAGGGTAAAAGTTAGTCATTCAATTTCTAGCAGAGCAATCATCTATGTAGCAAATGTCATGGAACAGAGTGTACGCATAGTACCTTCTCTAATTAAGTCAAGTCATATCACTCATTAAGCTCATTACACATGGGTGTTATGATCTACTAGAAGGTGACTTGATCTATGTGTAGGTATGCACATTAATGAGTGTGATGAGTGCTTCATTCTGCCAGGTATAACAAACATGTACTATGTACTATGAGCCTTGTCATAGATCTACCCGACCTGCATTCCAGTTGAGCTAAAGCACATGCATGCATTATGCAGAGGTGTTCATCAGTCGCAAAATATATCTTGACATTCAAACTTTACAAAAAGACATTTTATCGTCATCAATATTTGATCATTAACACCTTTTTTGTCGATCACATTATGTATAACTTTTGAAAAAGATGAAATTCTGATTGAAACAGAAACAATAGGAACTAACAAACACAGCAGAAAAACTTCCACTGAATATCTTCAATAGTAGAGCTGTAAAGAGGGATCAAATTGAAAAAGTCACTCGGGGTAATTATGGCCCCTAAGGCCAAAAAAAAAAATTTGTTTGGTTGTCCAATGAATGCCTTTTTTCAAAAATTGGGTCGGTCGGTCGGGGTTTTTTTTTTCCTTTTTTTTTTCCTCCCATTGAAAAACAAAGAAAAACAAAAAACGAATGACTTCCATTTTTTAGATCACTTTTACGTTTTATTGAGTTATGTAAAATGGGACTGCATGGAAAAATAACACATTTATAATACTGTTTTATGAAAAATATATACAAATAAATATGAGCTGTGTATTTTCGGCGTTTGGGTGAAAAAAAAAAAAAAAAGAAAAAAACAAGAGGTTGGTCGGGTCGGGCCGTTTTCAGAGGGTCGGTCGGTCGAGGACAACCAAACAATTTTTTTTTTGGCCTAATTCATAAACAGTGTATAAGCGCAGATGGGGACATTAACTGGTATGATTATGTACATAAACATGTGTATTGCTATATGACTGCAAAATTTCAACATTTTGGCTGAACCAATTATTGATTAAATCATTGTTGGTGGTTGAGAAGTGTATTAGGAATACCCAACAACATTTATTATAAATTACCATAAATAATTAGCATAATATCTTTTAAAATCATATAGTCATGACAATAGGGGCCATAAATACCTCAACCCGAGGGGTAATTATGGCCCCACAAAGTTGTAAGCATAATGTTAATTAATATGCAAAGAAGAAGTCACAGGTTTATACTTTCCTTTTTATATTATATGTATATATAGGACTTTTCATTGAATAGTAGTAATATGAAATGTGAAAAAGGGGGCCATAATTACCCCAGTCTCCCCTTTTATTGGAAATACACAACATGAATACAATTAGAGTGAATTGAATTTAATTTCCAATACTTAATCCTTTTTATTCTAGTGAGAGTAGCCCAGTATGCAATTTATGTGATAATAATAATACTAGTGTAAACATCTAGAGTGCACACACACCGTCCGAGGACGTTCATGGCGCTATTTAAGAAAGACAGCCATTGAGACCAAATCAAATGTGAGATTAAGCATTTTTTTTCTTGGTGTAAAAAAGACACTTTACAAGAACCAATCTACACTTGAGAGATGTACCACCCCTCCCCGTTCACTGAATCTATTTGCTTCACAGATAGGTTGTCATATAATGAATCATTAAAAGGAGCAAGACATATACCGTGTTTACACTCTGACTCGGCTTGGGGGTTCGACATGGCATCGTTTTCGACACGGCAATTTTATGGCATGTAAACAAGATAAAAATAAAGTGTGATCGTAGGTTTCAATCCGGGAGACGAGTTCGTCACAGCACTTTTTCTTTGTAAACAGAAAGTCGTGTTGACCTCGATGACCTTGAGGTCACTGGTGGAATTCTGCTATACATCCCAATGCACATTAATGATGCCCCTCTACTTCCGGTCATGATCTGCATTGAACCGGCCATTGTTGTTATGTAATGTATAAACACATTCACAGGTCCACTCTTTGCAGTGATGGACCTGTCCTGAAGCATCAACATGAGAGCTGAGTCACAGTGTAAATGAGGTAATAGTGATGACAGCTTGTGTCTGATCAGACAGAAACAGAAATACAATCCATTCAGAATAACACATAGACAATGACAAGTGTTTCATTGGGTGGCCAATATTATCAGGGATCACTGATTATATCCATCAAGCAGTGAACATCAAGTAGCCGTAAATAGCTCCCAGGTAAAATAAAATCGGGAATAAACAGTGATCTGAGCATCTTTGTCAACTTGTCATCTCATCTGCAAAGTATGAACATGAAGAGCATCAACTCATGTTGCCATGGTAACAATATTACACGAGAACAACAAGCACTGTAACCAATCACAAAGCAATATGCTACCTTGTGGTTATATCCACTGCTCTAAGCCACATCAAACCAGTTTAAACCAGATCAATCCAGCTTTGTCCAGTTTTATGTCAATGAGGTCATACTAAGTTCATATCTAGGGAAGACTGCTCATATCTACAAGTAGAAATTGAAATTGGTTGATCTTGGCATAAAAATTTATCTTAATTATAACAAAAAGTTTCAAGCAACAATTATCATCCTTCAGTTTATATAGTACTTTCAGATATCTATGCTCTCTTTCTAAGTATTGTAAACAAAATTGGGAGGAATATTGAACATTGCTTCCAGATAATATGTTCATAGAGAAATATCATCAATTGATTTCTGTTTTCCTTGGTCGACTCACTGTGGTTAGACCTATTACCATTGCCCCAATTATACCTCACACTCTTTCTTTTGAAAATCTGCTGAGACTTTAAATGCTTGCTCATGAAACATTAATCATTAATGAATTTCAAAATCATGCCATGTTCTTCCAATTCACTTTTTAAAACCTCGAAAACATTTTGTATTAAATAAAATCGATACCTATCTTTACAAAAATAGAATAAGGAGAGTTCCTTAAAAAAAAAAAAACTTGCTGAAAACTTCAGTTGTGCTCCAATAATTCTTTAAAAAAAAGACAACAAAATGGAAGATATGCGTTCAGCTAAAAGATTTTGGTAGGGAGAGATACATTTCTTATCAGAGATTCCTTGAAGACCTTGTATATATCTTGAGCAAGATCACCTGCATTAAACTGAAAGCCGGAAACGCTGTTTAAGATTCTGATTATATCTCACACATGAATGTCAGCACAAGAGAACATACATTTTTGTTGAGATTCATAAAGGCATTAAGTATGTTTAAAGGGGAAGTTCACCCTAGATTTAAATTAGTTTTTAAAAATGCAGGAAGAAAGAAGGAAAATACGAGTGAAGGTTTTAAGAAAATCAACCAAAAAATAATGAACTTTATGACTGATTAAAGTTTTGATTTTGTGATGTCGCGCCAGCTGTCTCCTATCTACTGTCTAATGTAAATTCCATAAACTGTCCGTTTTTCAGAAGAAATATTAATTATTTAACCTGTGCGGTCGATATATCACCAAACCTAAGTTCATATACATGCCTCTATTAAATAGATTTATTCCTTTATAAAGAACCATAACACACATTTCTGGAATTTATGATACAAAACACATGGGAGAGCAGCTCAAACGTGACATCACAGAATAAAAAATTTAAATATTCATAACTTTGTTATTTTGGGGTCGTTTTTCCTCAAACCTTCACTCATATGTTTTTTTTCTTCTGCGTTTTTTAAAACTAATAAAAATCCAGGGTAAAGTTCCCCTTTAAGATATACAATATGAGATAAAGCTAAGGCCCTTTTGCATCTTAGTGAATGATATGCTCATATGATTTTGAGGATTTGGGTTATGATACCTTGAGGTGGAGACCATGTGAGAGAAACCAAAAGAAAAGGTGCAGTTTGTTCAGCTCTGGGGATGTTACCTGGTGCAAGTTGGTTCCAATGCTAAATATGGTCCAAAGTTATTTATATTTTGAGATTACTGCGAGAGCAACTGTAGATGTCTCAAAAGCCCCCGAGATTCCCTTTTTGAGGGAATAATGTATTCAACTGAGCAAAAAGTGTGTACAAGAAAAATAAAAGTACATAGGAAAATTAAGGATTCGTATAAAAAGGAGAATAACTTCACAGACAGAGAAGCAAGAATGAAGTGCAAATTCATGCTGTTGTGTATCATCTCCGGGCTAACTATATTTAAACTTTGATGGCATACTTCCAACAAGAAAAAGGAAATGAGAATATTTTGATGAGAGAAATACTTGGAATCTGTGTCACATTCTAATGGACCATGAGCAGACAATGTGGATCACTGATATTGTCAAGAGAAATATGGCTCATTTCAAATTCTAACAGAAAATTGTATATTTAAGGAGAATGACACTTGAAATTTTGGTTGGTGATAATCCATGACTTGATTATTAATCAGACATGTCTGAACATTTGCAAGGAGCAGATTGGCAATCATTCTTGATCTTAGCCAAAAAGACAGAATTGTAAGCTGATGGTCAAAATCTATTTCCGAACCCCCGTCTACAGGGACTTTAGTTTTGTTAGTTAATATATGGTAGAGTAACATTGAACATTGGGTATTAAAACCCAGATCTTACATTTGCAGGTGGAAAAGTTTCATGTGCATGAGTATTTCATAAATATTTCTATTCCTCTTTTTCATCATAGAAAAGATAATAAGTGATCTGCCTTTGATAAGCCTGACACAGAAACATATATTCTATATATTCTATGTATTATCACACGAGACCTTATCTCAAAGACAAAAATCTTATTCTACTTTATTTGCTTATCTTTTGTAAGGGTTTTATCTCAAGAACACCAAATCTCTCAATGCAGGACTCTTCTTCTACAACATACACATCTCAACTTACCACTGGAAATAAATTTATGAAGGAATTAAGCTAAATTGGAAGTGTAATAAGCTGCTGAAAACACCGAGATGGACTTGGAGATAAAGACAAGATTGAGGAAGCTGTTGATACCACAAGATGAAACATCCACAGGAAGACAAGACTCAAATTGGAAAACAAGTTTGTTCCCAAGATCTCCAATATCTCATCAATGTATGATGACTATCTTTCTACGTTTCTCTACAGGAAGACAAGACTCAAATTGGAAAACAAGTTTGTTCCCAAGATCTCCCATATTTCATCAATGTATGATGACTATCTTTCTACGTTTCTTCTGCGCTATGAGAGTTCTGGTATCACAAGGTGCAGGAGGATGAGAGCTATAAATGGACTTTCTTCCTCTTCCTTCAAAAGATATATATCTTACCCTCCTGCTTTCTCAACAGAAGGCACTATAATATTGTGTTATCAGTGCCTTCTTTTTATAGGTATTCAAAGAGATAAATGTATCAGTCTTCCCTGGCCTTGCAATCTTCCAATAGTAGGTATAAGCCTAGTTTTGAACTGTGTTTTGACATTTTAAACCTTTAGAAGTTTAAATGAAATATTTAATTATATAATTAGCTACATATAACATGTGCCCTCATGGATAAAGTGAGGTCAATACATTCCTTCAAATATCTGATTTTTTGATAAAATGACAAACAAATGAACTAGAAGGACTCCTTTTGCTCCTTTTCAGGGTTCACTTGATGTAAGCCCCCCTCCAATAATAAATATAATAACTACAAATTATCATATTGTCTGTTGGGAGCCATAAGGGCATTACTGCATCTAAGAGAGGTTCAGTTGAGAAATAGAAGGGCGCGATTGCTGTACAAAGTCAATGGTAATAGTGCCCTTCTGGTTCTCAACGGAACATCTTTGATCTGTAATAGCACCCTTCAGGTTCTCACTATTATTATTATGCCCCAAAAGTTCGCACACTTAAAGAAAGTTCTATTTAGACTATGCACAAAGCCTGTTCATGTTCTGTCAAAACCTGAGGACTAAACTCATGATAATTATGTTGAGAAAATAAACTCATGTAATTATGTTGAGAAAGAGCTAAAAAAAAAAAAAAAAAAAAAAACTGATACAATTTTAGTGTACTGCTCTACTTTTAAAACTCTTTTAAGTCATGCGCAGTCACTGAAAATATACCATAAGCAAAAACAGCGGTCCTGTACTGAAAACATGCTGGCCTAATTGTTTCAGGTACATGTATATCTGAATCACATGCTCTCTTTATGGGTTGACCTAGGACTTCCACAAGTCCACTTGGGGGAAACTTTCAAACGCTTGGCCTGTTTCCTGAGTTCTAGATGATAAAAAGCACTGCAGGAGAAAGTGAGTCAGAGAGAATAACAGTCACTCCTCTGAGCTCAGTGTTTCTTGATCTTCATAAGGGAAGAAGAAATAGGAGTGGAAGGTCTCTCACGTCCGGGGTGGAAATCTAGGCGCCCTGTTGGATGAAAACACAATGGCTATTTGCATATGCAGATAGATGGTCAGACATATATCACTAGGGCATGAGGGTCAATGAACGAATATGCAGGATTGATTGTGGGGATATAGATCACTGCAAGAAAATTTTGGAGCGTGACATAGAAAAAGCAGTCGACCTGAATGATTTTCATAAAGAAATAATGTCCTTTGAAAAAAAAAAATCATTAGGATGTGACGTACAATTTTTGGGTCCAGTGTCAGATTATAAACTTATAAGAGATTTGTAGTGTTGTGAGATATTCTTTAGTTCTTGTCACAAAAAGTACATTGTTATTCTTTTACTCATTGATTTATAAAAATATACCTCTATCAGAAATGTTTATGGACTTGACTTGGGGCATGCAAAATACAAGCATTGCTTTTTAGCATGTCTGTTATCATTTATCCTTATCTTATAATGGACTATGTTTTCATGTTAATTATTAGAAATTAATTTATCTTTTGCATGAAATACTTTATATGAATATGTGAAATTATATGTGAAATTATCTGATGTGATGATGATATAGAAAATAATAAATCTATTCAAGTCAATTCAATGTGATTTGGGGCATAATTTATCATGAATTTCAAAGTAAATATCTGAAAAGACTGTAAAATTAAGGCTTCAAGCGATATACTTGTTGCCAGACTTTGGCTACCATCATAGCAACAGTATAATCTGCTTTAATAGTGAACAAGCAGCTTATCATACATTTTCAAAATGTGGTCCTTCTAAAGCCGGGAATTTAAGACCATTCACACAACACACACAACATTACAGTTGGTTAGAATAATTGATATCATGGTATGCATTACCAAGAAATAAAATAATTGTGAGAAAAAAAATAAGGAACCCCAGATATGAAATTAGTAATATTTTCAGTAAATCATTGAAAAAAAGAAAGATATATGTTATATATATAAGAAAAAGAAACAAATGAAGTAATAATATAAATTAAAATCCTGCTGAATAAAAAGGCGGGTGGGAGACAAGAGGGCTCATATTACATTTATGGATATGTAGGAGCCAAGTTGATTTAATCACATCACTATAAGGATATGCCAATTGCTCTAGACTGATGACGGTGCTGATGGAGTTTAACCGATACAGAAATTAGACCTTCCATCTTTTGTTATCATTTCAGATTTTCTGGGATTATGATTAAAACAATACCAACTGAATAACAAAAAAATATAGGTAGATATGGATTGTATTAAATAGTACCAACTATCTTCAGACAAGCTCAGTACCTCTTATCCTAATGCTACTTTCCTCAGCAGGAATCAGGGCGTCAGATGAAATGATAACAAAGAGTATCACCTCTTTTACGAAATTGAGCTATTCTTAGACAGCGGTTGAGAAATGGGTGGTTTAAGGGGCTGGTGCAGTATTTTCCTGTTCAAGATATCCATCCCCCGACAGCAGATATCTCGCTGCCTAATCACAGACTTCATATCTCTCCCCTACGTCATATCGTACGAGCAGGATCATGCTAAATTTCACATCATTGTACCTCAATAACAGTATCAAGAAAAAGATATGAAGACAGCTTTATGTTAAAAATTATGGATACGAAACTATAAATGTACAAGATCACATAATGCTTTGACTGAAATAGAGCATAATACAAAAACAATACCTGAAATTGTCATTTTTAAAGTAGTGCAGTGATACAAATCTGAATAACAAGCTCCATATAAATGAAGAACTCTCAATGCCATTGTCTTTGATTCACTTTCCCAAAGTTTCATTTTTTTGATTTTTTTTTACTCTCAAGACTGTATTTTTTATTTATTTCTCATTTCAGCAGCTTGTAATTTTGCCCTTTTTTCTAGTAGACTATTGTACAGTATTAAATACTCCTTGCTTTGACGGCAGTTTTTGAACTTAAAGTTTTTACATCAAGAGTAAATGTTACCTCTTCATTGGAAGCAAACACTCATATATTTTCTGAAAATTATAATGTAATTTAAAGAGATTTAATAGAGACTTCATGGTCAATATTGCTAATCTTATTGATGGCGAGAAAACGGCCCTGGATGGGAGGGAGGGAGAGAGGGGGTGTGTAGGAATGTTTCCTCGTTAGCCAACTTGGCTCCATCGTGGAACTCATCGCTATGGTTACAAATCATGATGCTTCCCAATCTGGGGGAAGTGTCTTGTCATGCCTGGGAGTGGATGGGTCATAAACCAATCCTCCTAGGTGCGCTACCTGCCGGATCTCATCATGCGGGTCTACGAAGAACCCTGGGAGACTGAAAATAGAACCTCATTCAGCTGGACTAAATGAAATACTCTTGAATGTATCTCTCAAGACATACAGGGAGGGAAAGAAATAGACAGAGAGATGGAGGGAGGGAGAGAGGGAGGGAGAGAGAGAGAAAAGAGGTTATCAAAATATCAACTGAAACTAGATCATATTTATTAGATTTATCTCTCAGTCAGTTGGCACAGTAAGAAAGAAGGTTAATAGGGGAAATTTACCATGTATTGTATTGTCTTCAGTAAAGGTTTGGTAATTTACTGTCAACATATTTCCAGCCTTTAGGCGTATCATCTAAGAAGCCTTGGAGTTAAACACTTAAAGGTAAGATATAACATGCACTTTAAAGTAAGTTCATAGCAATTAAAACCACAAAGTTAAAGAGATAAGTAATAACATAAGTCCTTTACAGCTGAAATGCACTGGACAGAAGATGAGGTACACATGGCATGAAATATTTCAGATGAAGAAATGCTCATTATGTCGATTTGATCAATTTCCAAGATTGCTTGAGTGTTTCAACTTCATGATAAATACTAGAAGCAGTAATTCTCTAAGAAAATGCAGTGATTTTATTTTTTTTTACATCAAATTAACTGCCATACATAAAATGGAGCATCTGCTGACTTGCTGTTAATTTTCACACAATTTTTTTTTTCTAGCTGAGCAGCCTCAAAACATATTTACAGGTTCTTAAATTCAGATCTTATTTCCACGGGTATAGTATTCCATTTCTTATTTATTCATCATTAAATGTCGGTTTACTTATGACTTTGTCTATCAATGTATCATACTTCATGAGCAACAAACTTTTCAAATTTTGGCACAGTTCCATATAATTCTAGATATGGTAGTTATTCTTTTCTAAATTTGGATTTTCAAGTTTCCTCTTAGTGACAACAACAGTAATTACCATGATTCCAGACAGAAAAATCCTAATGAGACACTAATGATGTATCTCCAAGGGATTAGGTCCCAATGGACTATCCTCTTGAGACATCTTAACCTTAATTTTCATACAATGGTAGAATAGAGATGATGATATAAATGATTTGAGACAATAGACAATGTATCTGGCTCCTTAGATCTCTCTCCTAATAAGCCACTTCAAGACTAGCACATCAATGATGTGGTGCTCATCCGGCATCTCGCTAAGAAATAAACACAATTTTTAAATTTCGTATAAATCAACATAAATTATTTTCTTGTCAAAATTTCAAAGTTCTCTGTAGTTTGGTGAACCTTCATGTAGCTCTAGATGGTAAAAAAAAAAAAAATCAAAATCGGTCAACAAATAGTAAGTAAAGCATTTTTTTTTAAATGCACATAAATTAGCATATTTGATGAGTTTTAAAATTCTGTGTGGTAGTTTTGTATCCCCACCTCGTGCTATTATATAAAGCAAACAGAATTGAAATTTATCAACAAACGAAGGTGAAGAAGCAATTTTTGTGATTTATGAATAAATTTTGCATAAATTAGCATAAATAATTTTCTAGACAAAATTTCAATGAACCTCATGTAGCTCAACCAGATGAAAAAAAAAAAAAAATCAAAATTTGTCAACAAATGAAGAAGCATTTTTTTGGGTGAATTTTGAAAAATGCGCATATTTAATTCTGTGTGGAAGTTTTGAATGAGGAATAAGCATTTTGAAATCGTGGACGGACGCCACGCAACTGCATAAGCTCATCTGGCTCTTTGAGCCGGATGAGCTAAAAAATGGACAGACAGACCAAAATAGTGACATCAATTCCATGACATTTCTTTCATGTCTTTCTGAGACAATTCTGTATTTTAATCAAATGATTAACTTCAGCCTTGGACTCAACACTATACATAACCCTAACATAAAACCCTGTCGCAACCCTAAACCTGACCCTGCATCTTTAGAAATATGAAATCCGGAGTAAATATCATGTTGTTGTTACATACCCATCAGGGCTTGAATTTAGCTTTTTTCTCTGGGTGGCCATTGGCCCCATTTGAGTTAGCAATTCACATGGTTGAATGGAGTTTTTGGTTTATTTCAGGTGGCCCCATGAAGTTTCAGGTGGCTATTGGCACAGGGCCACTGCTAAATTCGAGCCCTGCCCATGAATGGCAAAGATTTTCTAGGTCTGTGGGATAGATGGTGTGACAGAAACTCAACCATTTGGATATAAATGTGGAAATGATGAGTTCCTATAAGTCTCTCCAGACATTCATGACAGATAAGTGCCATATTTGCGTCAAAAAGAGACTTGATATGTCCCATTCCCCCTGATGTCATCATGTCACAAAGGATGTAGACACTGTCATCATGGCTCATACAATGTAGACTCCAGACAAGGAGAATGGTTTGAGGGCAGGTACAAGAGGCCCAACCATATATATTAAACTGTTGGATTCTAGATCTGATTTGGGGATGGGTGCCATATTCTTGTCAAGATGAGACTTTGATGTCTCCCTTGAGCCCAGATGTCATTATGTATTCAGATAAAGATATTGTAATCCTTTCTCATGTTAAGGTTGGATACATTTGTTTTTAAATGGATGGATGTTCATGTCAGAAAGACATGAAGGATATATCTGAAGTATAATTTTCTTTTAGATACACAAAGAACTAACTAACAGTGATTCATTTCCAGTGAAAAGGAACAGCAGTTACAAAAACAACAAGAAGAAACAGTTACAAAAACATGATATGAGACATAAGAAAGCCTTAAGTGCACAAAATGTTCCAAAATCCTCCTTAACGAACTGTAAAGCCTATGGGTACTAGTTACAGGCATAGTTATTGTTATAGTTTGGGGACCCTTCTCACCTTCAGTAGAAAATATGGTAACTGATAGAGAACTGCAATCTTCTACAGGTTGGGGTTGATGAACTAAACAGTTGTATTTTCCTACAATTGCAAAGACAGCCCCATATACTATAGGGTTACAGCCTTGATAATCATGCCATGTTGAAAGACAATAATGATGACTCCTCAGCTTGCTCTACCAACAATCACACAAGAACAAATGGCTGGAACTGCAGTGTCAAACAAGGCAAGGTAGGGAGGGAGAGAGACAGAGAGAGAGAGAGAGAGAGAGAGAGAGGGGGGGGGGGGGGGGGGTAGAAGCATATAAATCAATAACAACATAAAGAAAGGAACAAATTTCAATACACATTTTAATATCTTTGAAAGTGTATAATCAAGGGGAATTTTCACTTGAAAGACAGATGAGTATACTAATTTCAATATCTTAATATCATATCATATTCCTATCTCACTGTCTCTGCAAAGACAATAAGTATTGATGGATAATGGACCCTACAAGATAGCAACCCACATAGCCAACGCTACAGCGTCAAGTACAAATCAAATGTCACAGTACACCATCTAAGTGAGACGAAAGGAGATGGAGAGAAAGGAAAGAATGATGAAGAGGAAAACTGAGAGCAAGAGGAAGAGACAGAGAAGTAGTAATATTATCTTTAACAATACTCACTCATCTCCCTGCTCTACTTACTCGGTTTTCATCCTAAAACAGCAGAATTTCTGCTCGCATCACTTAGGGAATATCACATGGATGTATCCTTCATGTAACTCAATATTGCAGGCAATTCAATGAAATTGACTCTGCTATTCTTGTTATCACATCAGGCCTTATCGACTAGGCAGAAGATATGGTGCACAGTTTAATTTCCCCTATCTTCATCTTGCTCCCAAAGTTATCTTACATCAGAGGTACATATCTACTGATGATAAAACTACAAGTTATCTTATCCCCATTGCTTCCGTTTGCAACTTCCCCTTCATTTTTGTCTTTGCAAATTAAATGGCTACAGGCCTGTTACTTTCTTTAAACCATTAAGTGAAAAGTTAATAGAAGAATTTAATAAACACTTCTTACCTACACAAAATACTTCTTCCAGAGTTTAATATTACTTTGCTAGATTGCTTTATTCCCCCTAAATAGTCTCCTTGCAAAAGAAGACTTGTATTAACATATTTTCTACAGGTGGGCAATAGATGAAAAAAGGGCATGCTACCTGTTTGAATCTGTAACAATAACCTGTAGGCATCTTTAGTGTTATTGTGCATATCTTTACTACAACAAAACATAAATATTGACTAAAAGGAGAGACTGAGATAGATTCATAGCTTCTAGGCATTTTACTCCAATTCTAAAACTTGCTGAGAACTATCAAAATAATAATTGATCCCTATTGCATCGTCATCCTCATCTATCACACCTACGAGAGAACTTCAATACAATAACACAACTTGACTATTCAAATGTTATCCTCTATCACCATGACAACAAGTGTATGATATTTGAGCTAAGTCAGCACACTTTGAAATTGTGATGACCGATCTGCTCCTCAGTGGATTGCAAGAGAAACTCAACCTGGAGGATAAACACAAGCACAAAGCCAGAACAAGCTCCAAAAGATGATGCTAAGAATACAACACAAACACTATTCATATGAAACCGGAGAAAGCGAGAGGCCTACGGCATGCATATATCTTCCTAAAGGTGTATGTATGACATGGAAAGTGATTTTTTTTTTTAATGGTAAGGACGAAACGATGATTGAACTTGGAAATGCAATCTTCTTCTGGCACAGTTTTTGTCCTTAATACCAGCAATGGGTCATTTCCTGAGGTGATGATAATGTTATTAACATGTTGATGGGGGTATACTACATAAACCTGATTGGCCTACAAAAGTCTTCATGTAACCCAAGCTAAATATCAGAGGTTAGGCGTCTTAGATTAGTTTATCGTACTCGGTAAAACCCATTTTTTTTCTTTTTTTTTTCTTTTTTGCTTTAACCTAATATCGTCTGCCTCAGAGCAAAAATCAATCAAAATATCCTTTTATGATAACATATTACACGGGAATGACTGTAAAAATTTTACTTTCTCAACTTTGAAACATACATGTAGGTATGAGTCATCTGTAAAGAGAGATTTGATAACAAGAATTTGCAGGTTGTTATTTCGATTTGATGGATGTAATTATACATTATTCATTATTACAACCTTATTACATCACTGAGAATAATAACATTCCCCCCCCCCCTTTTGTTTAAAACAATGCAATGTATTTTCGGCAACATGTGATACAAGTCTACCAATAAAATAACATTCCCTTTTGAACAATTGATTGTCTTTGAAACCTGCTTCACCACAGAATGTGTAGAACGTTCTTAATGGTCTTTCCAACAGAGCACCCCCCAACACATCACATATAACTCAATGAAAAGAATAAAAGCATTCAACACTGATTTGTTCCTAGGAACATTGAAATTTGCCATTTGATGGAGAGGGAGTGGGAGTAGAATGCAATGAGATGAAAGAGGATGAGGAGAGGAGGGAGAATTTGGTTGATGGAGTGGAAGAATGAAGATGTACAAGGATAAGATGGAATGCTGGTTTGGAGTAAGTGGCAGATCTATCAAACATTTCTGACAAATGACCGATTGTAATTACCACACGGAAGGAAATACGAGAATGGAAGTTAAGAAGGGGAGAGAAAGAGAGAGAACGGATGACGGACAGAGATAGAGAAACTGGATAATGAAAGAGATATAGAATAGGTGGAGAAAATATATAGAGAAGATCGAGTCAAAATAGAGAAAGAAAAAGAAAGGAATAGAAAAAATGTATGATGGAAGGACTGTATACTATGATGGAGGGAGGGAGAGAGAAAGAGAATAAGATGAAAATATGAAGGGGAAAAATACAGATAAATACAGAAAAATATGAGACAATGACAATGGCAATTATAATAGGAGATACGGAAAAATAAGATACAAAATATGAAATATGAAAAAAGTAAGACAGAGACAAATTTCAACTGACATATCAATAAAACTAACCACAAAAACCAACTAACAAACAAGAAGAATAACAGACTACACAATAGGTAATGAGAAATCATCATGTAGCAATTGAATGACAACAAATAAGAGAGAAGAAACAAAGAGAAGAACTGATAAAGATACCTGGGGAATAATGAAAGATATCATCTCTAATGATGTCTGCACTCCAAACTATGATAAAGTAACCCAGTCCATCGTGTTTGCACTATGTCTTAATGTCTAGATACAAGAGAACATTTTGTTGTTAACATGGTGAAGAATACATTTTATCAGCAAGAGGTAGAAAAGAAAACACCACTGTAGGGGGAAAACACAACTTAAAAAATCATTAAAACCACAATGCCTAGCAACGACAAGGAACCTTTTCATCTTATACATGAATAAACAGCCATGTTGTAGCAATAAACATCAAGCTTAGCACAAATTAACGGGATGGAAGAATTATAGGTGAATGTGTAATAAGTTTTCTTCTTTTCTGTCTGATAACTAAGTAAAAGCATAATTTATAAACGTGATACATATTTTAGAATTTGCTCGCCTCCATAAGTTTGTGAATTAAAGCTGAAAAAGAAAGAAAAAAATATTTAAAACCTCACAATTGTAAAAAAAAATGTATTGAATTTAAAACCTTCCACAGAATAGAAAAAAAAATCTACATAAGAAACTTGGCAAGAGGGACTGACTATTTTGGTATGAAATATTCATAAAAAGAAATAAGTTTGTGTAGAAATATATTCCTGCTCATTATCCAATGAAACAACCACCTTCAATTCACTTCATTTTCCCTGCTCTAAACTGCAACTGTTCACATATATTCATCGAAAGTAGGTTACATTGCACCTGGTCTTTACTTAAAGAGAAGAATCGCTAGACGATTGAATTTCACATGTCCTCTTTTCAACAACTGTCAACCAGCAGATGCCAATCTGTCTTAAAAATACCTCAGAGGGAAAACTTAAAAACAGCACAACAAAATTCAGAGAGAATTCAATACAAGTGGGGCATTGCCCAGATACCCGTCTATGTTGACGTAGTCCTGCACTGCTGCTGGGCAGCCGACAAATGCCAGAAGATTCAGACGCTTTTCACCAAATAGTGTGTCAATATTTAGGCATAGCTTGATGAGGCAGTGTCCCTGGGTCTTTGCCCCTCTCCTTCTATTTCGTTTTTTGAATTGGATGGATATAAATCCTACCACTGGTTGCCCAGCAGCAGGGCAATTCTTTAGCAATCCCATTAAATGTGTTTTGAGCTGAAAGGAGTGAGAAAGAGTAGGTAGACACGTTACCTCTTGGAGAGCAATTTATGAAAAGGTTAATTGTGGGTAAATGTCACAATATATTCTCTTAATAGTAATCATAGGAACCAGTCTCTTTTTATAACTTTTACGTTTTTATACAAACTATATGACATGGCGAAATAAGTGGCCGTTGATTTGTAACTAAGAGAAAATTTTTAACATATTCAATTTTATGAAGACACTAAAATGGACTTCCATGGCCTATTTACTATATAAGTGGGGGATGAAAAATGATCTAAACAAAAATGTCATTTTGCTTGAAGAGAGGAAGGTTATATTCACATAAATTTCAACAAAAATGCTACGAATAAGAGAAAGGAAAAATCAGATAGATAAAAACAGAGAAAGAGAGATAAAGAGAGTTAAAGAACCTCAAATTCTAGATGTCACTCTGTCAGAGCTGTAAAGTGCATTTACATACACTTCTTGTAATTCAAGCGCGCTGTAACCTCTACAGTGAAACCCAAGTAAGGAGGGAACTGAGAGAAACGGGATATGAAAAGCAAAGAGTTTGCTGATGAAATTTTAATTTTCTCTTCTGAGGTGGAGATTTGATGGTCAGTCTCTGTGACTGAATGAATGCGATCCATGTTCTCAAGTGTGCAACCCAAGATGCGGATTGCGCTCACTTGATGAACAGAGCGTGACGTGTAGTTTTTCATCTTATCATGGCAAAGTGAGGTGCCCCTCATCAAGATTTCAACTGCCTCTCTTCACGGGGAGCAATCCTTTCTTCATTATTAATTCTATCCAAAGAAACTTTGAGCAGAATTTCAATGCAAAAAAATAATTGATATATAAAATCCTTATGGTTGGAGGAGGTTATGTGTGTATTTAGTCCTACAATTAACTCCAACCATTAGTAGCATTCACATCATAGAGTATCAGGTGGGGATAAAGCTAGGACATTTGATTTTACAGACTTTTTATAAGTTTGACTTCATTAAGAAGCTTAAATTGATCCATACATCTAGTTTGGTCAACCATTATTAAACCCTGTGCCGCTCCGGGCACGACAATCTAGTACAAGTATTCGGCATAAATGCCCGTAAAATGTGCCATGCAGAGCCTCACTGAATAAAACATTTAAGGTCAGAATGGCTAGTAACACCAGGGGCCATTTACCCTCCTGAGAAATCTTTACTCTGTCAATCAAACAAATAGATCACACTGCTTAAAGGGGAAGTTCACCCTGGAATTTTATTGGTCTTAAAAAATGAAGAAAATAAAATAAAAATATTAGTGAAAGTTTGAAGAAAATCGACCAAAAAATAGCGAAGTTATGAATATTTAAAGTTTTGATTGTGTGACGTCACGTGCGAGCAGCTCTCTCCATTGGTTGTGTATGTAAATTCCATAAATTTGTCTTTTTGTCATGTTCTTGATAAAGGAATGGGTCAATTTGATATAGTCATGTATATGAACATATGTTTGATGGTATATCGACCGCACAGGTGACATAATTAATTTCTTTTGAAAAAAATGACATTTTTATGGAATTTACACTACATAACACATAGGAGATCTGCTCGCATGTGACGTCACATAATCAAAACTTTGAATATTCATACTTCATAATTTATTGGTCGATTTTCTCCAAACCTTCACTCATATTTTTCTTTTATTTTTCTTCATTTTTTAAGACCAATAAAATTCCAGGGTGAACTTCCCCTTTAATAATACTCCAGGTAAAATAAAAAAATTATGCAAAATTAAGGGTGAGGGGGGGGGGGGGGCTTGGAGGCACTTTTTAAGCAGATTGCATTTGGGTGTAGATGAAGTGGGAGATGTTGATGTTAGCTGCTATTTCATAGTCATTATTCTGTCAATATACAAACAAATTACAATTCAAATTAAGTGATTAATAAATTCCATTGAATATATCCTATTTCTAAATTTAAAGAAAACAAACAAAAATAACATTTCAGTATAACTATATCACATTGAAGTATAATTTGATCATGATATCATCTAGGAATTGGAAGGGGTAATTCTTATGGGGTGGGGGTACGGAAACAGCTACAGTGGAGGAAAATAAAGAAATAGTCAAAATAAGGAATAAAGAAAACATGCCGCAATACAAACAAAGAAAAGAAAATGGGAAGAAGATATTTGGAGGAACTAGGTAGATCAATGTTGTTCAGGCATGTCCAGAAGGAATAGAATACAAATTCAAGGATATTGCCTTGGGGTGAAATCAGATGCTTCCTTGAGACACTTGAGGGGAAGAGTGATTTTCTAGGCCTCCATTTCAAATTTTGTTACTCTTTGGGACCACTGACTGACAAAAAGCTTTGATCAACTACTTTATTAGATCAGAATTTAATGCAAATTAAGGAAATGATGTCACATTCAGGCATCTAACTTTAAGAATACTAATGTGAGAGAAGTATCTGACCGGTTACAATGTATGCTTAACAAAAAACTGCAAGACATCAACAACAATTGGGCAATTCCATGTTTAGTTTCGTTACACTTTATGGTACATTGTTCTCTAAGGATGGCTTCTACATGAAGATGCTTTGATATTATTTTTCACTTTTTGTAGTGTCAATACATATATCATCAAACAGAAGCATGAGGCATATTTCAATAAGTAATAACAGGTACTTAAACTTTGGTTAGTTACGTTACCAAAAGTGGACATAGTTTTTTTTTAGGACTGACTTTGACATTAAAGTTCCTGGAAACTACGTTCAACTAAAACAAACTGTGACATTCATGTTATTGCTGATGAGTTGGCAAGTCATGAGAAATACTATATTTCATGAACAGCTTGATATCTTTCTATAGAAACATCAAAAACATGGTTAGTTACGTTACATTTGGTCCAGTGAACTTCTGGAGGTCATTTCATCCCCTTGTAATTGATCAAATATCACAATAATATGGAAATGTGTTTATTCTTTCCTGTTTAGCTAAATTTGGAAGGGAAAATATTAAACGAACATTGTGTAAATTGCATTTTAGTCAAATTTATTGTCCCCAGTCCCACATGTACAATTTTAATGATGGTTTGATATCTTGAAGATGTTAAAGAAAATAACTTTTTTTAAAACTGAATATGAAATATCTTTGTTATTCCCGAACATCCATGGAATTAGATTAGTGATGAATTTAATAAGTAACTTACGAGACGGACTTCTTTTTTTTGAAAAATGTCCAATAATTCATGGAATTGCCCAATTACAGAAATAACCCTTGCCAAAGGTTGCTAGTGCAAACCTTAGGAGGGTGGTCATTCCTATGTACTATACTTATAATTTCATAACTTGCAACAAACAATGCAACATGTTTTTTTTTTACTTAATGCAGAATGAAGCCATATCTCCTACCAACCTTCATAAGACAACACAAATAGCTTATAATTGCAATTATGATAATGCACCTTTTGTTCAGCTTTCCTTAGTACACAGCCAGAGTATTAGGTGTGGATTAGTTATAAGTTTCTTTGTGGATGTTTGAGATGTGGAATGGCCAAGGTAAACTTGGTCACAGAGTGACAAAGACACTGCCTTTGGGCTGACATATTGGGTGCTTCTTAAAAAACACTTGGGGTAAACCTCATAGCTTCTCAGTTTCCCTGAAATTTATGCCATTTCTCTAGGCTGAGTATAGGCTACAGTTTCAGATAGCTTTGAATTCTGATATCAGTAGGAATGTAAATTCCACAAACTTGGAAAACTGTGGCCTATCTCACAAGCAGAAACACTATGTCACAACCTGTCTATTTTAATTGCATACATTCATGTACAAATGTTTATATTCCCATAGACCTACATGTAGGAGGCCAGTTGTCCTGAATATGAGAAGCATACATTGTATGAAGGAATACATTTCAATTACATGTATGCTTAATCTTAAATTCAGCTGACATACTCTGTGAAGTCAAGAAATAGGGAAATAAGTAAAAAAAGACAGGGAAAAAAAAACACATGATTAACACTATTACAGGTCATGAAAACATGTTGCACATTAATACACACAAAAATAAAAGAGACAAAAAAAATTAGACGTGGAAAACCTTGTATAATATCATAATACTCTAAATGAAGAATTAAATAAACAAATAAATATAACAAAGAATCAAGAGAGTGCCTTCTGCATGAAGGTGGTAGAGAGAGAAAAGAGATTGAGCAGATAAAGTCCAAGATGCAGCAGTCTTGATGAGAGCCTTCCTGTTAATGATGCATCATGTCATCTACTCCTTCCTCACTGGCTCGTCCAAGTACAGCGGACGACAACAAAGTACTTAAATACCCTAAATTGAGGAGGTCTTTCCTCTTTGGAGTGGTCTCTAATAGACGTCAATTGGTATCCCTCACAGCTTCCTCCCAGAAATCCAACCAAAGTCAAGATCCCAGAATTAGGCCAAATTTGTGGTGTCAGCGGTGGGATGTAAAATGGATGGTGGGACAGTAATGAACTAATCCATTATCCGCCATTGACACTTCCTTCTTGTATATTCAAACCTAGCCCTACTCCCACCAAGGTTTTCATTATTACATCTCTTGTTTGTCCGCAAAGAAATCCCTAATTGATGTAAATTGAGCTCCCTCGTCTTCACATGATTAAACAGACAGTACTGCCTGCTGGCATGGGTTAGCTGTCAAAGAGCTGAGCGATAATTGCTGAAATGGGATGATCTAGCTGGGCTTTTTCTTAACTTTTCTGCACTGCGAGGAGATTTAGAAAAAGGATAAACTTTCTGTTATGAAATCTTCTGTGCCTGCTGCAAGATGTTTTTAGCTCTGATATAACACACCTTCGGCCTTGTCTATGGAAATCACACAATGTATACCGACTTTAGATCATGGCTGTATCCCAGGAGTGGCCCGTGACGAAGCCCGAGTGGACAGATATGATTCCTGTTTTGAAGGTCTGATGGATACATTGGGCTTTAAATCAATTACACCACCTAATCCAAGCCTGGAAACGATACTCCAGGAGCTTGATTATTTTGGGAGTCGGGTGGTGAGCTGCTTGTATACCTTGTGACAGCGTCAGGAAATCAGCTCTATTTCATCTCATGGACATATTCCTGGAATTTATGCTAGCTTCTGCGCATTGTCTCTGGTGAAGATGGATCTGCAGTGCTTTTTAAGTAGACTTGGCAAGCTTGCCTAAACTAGAGAGAAAACTAGATATCAAATCTATATTTCTCACTATGAAATGTAAAATGACTCAATATTTAAATGTATATTATTCTTTGTAAAAATAAAAAAGGAAACATATTTAGTTTGATTTCTCTATTAAATAAATAAAATTCAACAAGTACAAAATATGCTTGATGAATCAGTGAGTCTCTACTGAAGTCCTCAATACAAATTTTCATTTTGGGTGTATTTTCTGATTTAAGAGCACAGGAAAATTCATGAGCTGGTTTGGGGATATCAGGCATTATTCAAATCATTCAGCAGTAAAAGGAAAGGCTGATCTCCAAGACTATCATTTCAAACAAGATAAGCGAAGACTTCCCATTGCGTGCTGCTTATTAACCAGCGAGGGCGCCCCTGGTAGAGGTCAGGTTCCACGGTCTCATGACAGGACAAGTTTTGATCTGGTCAATCAATATGTTATCACAAGACAGCTTAAAATAATGACAAGTACAAGGTCTATTGCCAATAGACTTTTTTAACCTAAAAATAGAATCTGATACACTCAGGGCAAAGCTAGATTACGATAACTGTGTCTGTGGATATGCCTCCCCCCCCCCAAAAAAAAAATAAAATAAAAACAATAATCAGAAGTTCTGAACGAACCAATTTCAATAACTACACCTGTGAAAAATAATTAGTTTTGAATCCTGCTATACGAGCCTTTATTAGTTACATATATTGTCTTCCCTCATTTATATACCACCTTTTCCACCCTTTTCTGCTTTGAAAGCCTATAGATTTTACGTACCACTTAGAACTAAGTACAGGTAGGTATAAATTACTTTTTTAGGTCTTGAAATAGTAATTGCATACGAAGTCAGATGAGATGGTGTTTTAACCAATTAAATGATAGGAATGAAAATCCATTTGTGTACATGCAAAGGTACAATGACCTTATTTAAAAGGTGTAGATTGGTCTGAAATGGTATACTCTTATGTCCGTCTTTTCTGATAACTTACAGTATCTTATAACAAATAAGATATCCCTAGATTTGACCTTTCCTGTGCATTTCCTAGAAACAAAGTTCATTCCATTTCAATCATGACAAGACCTTGCATTGCACTGCATAGTTCCAGAATCACACAAACATCTCCTCAAATTGATATTCTCTGTGGGCTGTTTGATTTTCGTCAAAAAATACCATCAATTTTTCATATTGATTTCACGAAAACGGGTACCTATAATGTTTATTGTTTTCGCTACAAAACAAGTGACAATACAGTGGGTTTTTTTTTTATTATTCCAACCTAAGTTCTGATGCTTGCACAGAATAGCTTGAGAACATTTCATTGACACTCCAAACAGCCAGCTCTATATCCCTCCCTCTCTCTCTCTCTTGTTCGTTCACTAGCCCTGGCGCGTTAACTGTATTGTGTTTCAGTTCCCACTAATTGATCCCCGAAACCGGAGACTTGTGCCTATGATAGGGGATATTGGGCTAATATCAGACGTGAGTCGGTGTGTTTGACATTTGATCGGCGGGATGTGCAGGGTAGTAAGAAGAGAACCTCATCCTGGTAGTTATAATGTTACTATTTGATACCTTTACTTCTCTTTACCCTTTCCCCCTATCTTACCTTTCACAGGGGAAGTTATATGATTACTTTCTAGGGAGCAGTGCATATTTTATCGGGTAGACGGCAAAGGTAGAGATATTGCAAGGAAATTCAAAATAGTACACCTGAGATCTCAGGTTTTTCCTTTCACGACTCTTTTGTTCTCAGTAATTCGTAAGTGTTGCAATTTTAAGAATAACAAAATTGTTGGGGGAAAAAAATGGAATACATAAATCTAACATTTGAAGCCACTCCTTATAATCTCTAAAAATAACTGTATAATATTAAGTACTATGTATCTAAGAAACAAAAAAGGACTAGAGGCATAACTGGAAATCATAAGGATAGTGAAGAAATGAAATTATAGAAGTGGCATGATTAGAATGAAGGAGAGAACAAAAAGAACAGCAAGAAGATAATAGTCCTAAAGGGAAATATCCTAATTTATCAATAAAACTGATAAAAGACAACCACAAGTCTATCCTACAAACAATTCATTCTCTCTTTCCTGATAGCCTCATCCATCACACTATTTTAATTGTGTTCCTCATTCCACAGCTACCTACCTATTACCTGTCCATCAACATATTTATGTTAGAGATGATTGATGTCTAATGATAGCAAATCACTGGTATCATCTCCAGTGCACTCACAAAAGACAGAGCAATAATATTTCATAATTTTCCCAAGTAGTTATATTTAATTGTATGAAATGCAGCATCGGTAAAAATTTTAGTGCGGAGTCGCTGAACGCTAAATACTAGGATTTAGTTGTTACTTGAATACAATAACAATTTTTCTTTCATAGAAAAATTATATATACCTATTTCTTCCCCTATTCACATCATTGTCAAACGTTTTCTGTCAGATCTGTTGTTCAAAAAGAATATTCAAATTGTTTTTTAACTATTTATTACATAATTCATGATGCAGATAAGCTGCTATGCCTAATTTCTTCGCATGCCATCATGTAACTGATTTGTGCAATATATTGAGAATCCATTTTTATATTTTTTTTTCATTGGACTCTTTTTAACCCTAATAAGACTGGGGTGTTTTGGTAGCTGTCAAGGCTGGGAGGAAGGGCCATAATGGCCCCCCTAAGATCTTGGCCGCCGATTGCGTGACCGTGCTGAAAATTTGCGCGATGGTAGTGTGCCATGTAATCTACAAGAATGTGCTGTTAATTTTTCTGAAATAATATCGATTTAGTTTATATGAATTAATTATGCTAGTTTATGCATGATATCATACTTTTTGCTCTAATTGAAAAAATAAAGCACCCAAAATGCTAATTTTGCGGCATTATTATTATTCCTTATAGCATTCTTAACAATTGTACTAGGAAAAGATTCTTGCATCGAAATTAATTTCTTATGTATTTTATTGTTTTATGAATTTCTTATGTATTTCCTTGTTTTTTTCAACCTTTTGTTTTTCTTTGTTTTTTTCCCCAAAAATTATTGAGGAGCCATTTTGAAGCATAATAATGCTTAAATCAATTGATTTCAGCCAATGAAAGTGAAAATAATCATATTTTATGTATAAATAAGGTGAAAAAACTCAGATCTTTATGCATTGACTTTGTACTTAAATATAATGTTTTTGAGCTATTTTCGGTCTGACGGATATTTTTGAAAATTGTGCAGCGTCGTAACGGTATAACTGATTTTTGTGAAAATGGTTTAAAAAGATGCGCGAGACTTCAAAGTAAAATGTCAGCAAGCGGCACGATCAAAAAATTTCGCGCGGCGGAAGGGTCACGGAAAATGTTGAGGGGGGGGGGCATGATGGCGCCCCCAGTCTTTTTAAGGTTAACATTGCTGGAAAGAATCTAGTTTAAATATTTCTGATACAGCTTCTTATACAGCAGTTATTGGATCAAGATTAAATTTTAAATAAAAATCTGAAATTGAAACAAAAGTTCATGATAATTAAATTCTCATTTTTATTTCAACTGGGTATCAAGGTTGTCATGCAAATGGGGATAAGGAGGTAAGAGGACGTCTGTAAAGGATTTCCACAGCATACAGTGTTTATCCTTATCTGGGGGCGTTTCGTGAAAGAACTTGTCAGTCGTTTTATCCGACAAATTTGCTCTCAGCCAATCAGATGCAAGCATTTCAGTAGCCATTTCAGTTGTCAGTGAGAGTCAAAGAATATTTGTTTCATGAAATGCTCCCCTGGTATACCCTCAATGCTCTTAATTTAAATACTTCAAATTTATCTATCTTAAACAAAAATTTTGATCAAGTTGTAAAATTAAGGGGGAAATGACAAGGACAGCATTTCTCAGCAATTAAATTTCCTGATCACAATTTTAAATCTGAATTATTTAATAGATACAGGTCTATGTACAACAGCAATTGGTACACAAGAAAAGTCATCACAAATATTTGGCAGGCACCAAATCTGCAGTGACACTTTTTACTGAAGGGCTACATATCTCCATAAATTATCCTCATACGAAATATCAAATTTTACAACTTAACTCTACATGCCTACATTATTTTTTGAACCACAAAATCATTCTGATGTGAGAAGTGGCTCCTTCGGGATTGATAGAAGCCCCCTCTTTCTTTAGAAAGCCAAGGTAAACCCAAAACACACCTGTGGACGCGCTCTCCCCTTCAACCCTCCCTGAGGACCAACCGAGGGTATTTTAGTCAAATCTATGACAGCATCAACTCTGTCCATCGACTTTCACATTCTCTGTTTCTCACTTTGAATTAACATGAGTCAATGTTTGATGACAAGATTGCTTGTGACAGAAGTGTGTTATGAAACTATGTTTGGCCTTGTTCAAGTTCAGAGGAAAAGGGCAACAGTTCATGTTCAGTCACGGAAGAAGAGGGGTTGGTTAGGAATGGGGTAAGACAAAAGAGTTTGCCAGAGGAGAAGAATAGAGGGGGAAAGCTGCAAAGGTGTTGCTTTGGCATCAGAACAATTTAAATAAGTTGTGGACAAAAATTTCAAAAGTTGCCACTGCTCTAAATTTTTAAAGTGTAAAACCAAAGAGAAAGTTATGGTGGTATCCATGTATTCATTCATTTTAAAATCATCACATTTTGATGGTTAGCTGGAGGGGGGGGGGGTATATGTACAACATAATATACAACTGGTGAGCCTCCCCACAAAATAAAGTAAATCTAAAACCTAGTAGACATGGAATGCCTAAAGCTTGAAGTTAAAGACTTCACTGCAGTGGAAATTACTTGAAATGGCCGAATTGCTCATGGCATAATACACAGATACATATGTCAGCAAAGTGAACAAAAAAAACAACAAACAAACAAACAAGCATACTGTAAATAGAATTGACAGGTATGCTTGTATCTATCTTGTATATTTGGATAAGCTGACTAAGATTTGACCAATCGTGCAAACACTGCATCTGAAATCAGCACGATTTATAGTGTGACTTCATGACTATTATATCGTCGGCTTGGAGCCAGAAGGGCGCTATTGCAGATCAAGGATGTTCCGTTTAGAGCCAGAAGGGCGCTAGTACCATTGACTTTGTACAGTAATAGCGCCCTTATGGCTCTCAACGGAACATCTATAAGATGCAATAACGCCCTTATGGCTCCTAACAGACGATATGGCTGTTAAGCCAGGTGCCCAGCAACTGTGGTTCTGATGACACAATACCCACTATGGCTGTGAGGGCTGATATATCTGATTCTATGAATAATGAAATGACAATATACACCTAGCAAAGCAGTCATACTGAAAATAAATATCTATTTTTGTCCTCAACAACTTTGATTAGATTATGATTAGATCCAAAGGACCAGCATATATATGTGATACAAAAAAACTAACTTTTTTAACCAAGGAAAGTTCTCCCAGGTCAGGGAAAGTGAGATTTCATATCGGACCTCCCCTAAAATAAACCTGGCTTCAAAAGAGAATTTGATATCAGTGAAACAGCATCAGTTCACCAATTTCCTACATTTTGAAAGGAATTACCCTGGATTTCCAAGTCACTTGAGCTTCAGATAATAGTGCAAACATATCCTTCATGCAAAATTGAAATAACTCTGTAAAGTATGAAATATGAGCATAATAAATCATGCTTTATTAGAGTGAGACAAATGTTAGATTTACTGGTAATCAAACATTGTATTTGTTTATCTCTACCAGTTTAAAGATGACCATATTCAATATTCAATGAGTGAACTTGGTCAATGAAATAAACTCCCGATTTTACTCAAAATAATTGCTCAGAAACATCACCAGACCATTACTTTGTATCATCATGCTGGTGCTGGATGTTCATAGAAACAGAATCTATACCTCCTCCCATCAATTATGAACAAGAAAGCGAGACAAGACCATCTTTCCTGTGAACTGATTTATATTCCAATCTAGTCGCACAGGAAACGTGGCAGACAGTATGAAAAAATAGGAGAAGAGTATTGTAAGGAATAATTTCTGTATATAGGCAATGTTTCATAAGTCGAGACTTGAGAAATAGCCCGCTTCGACCATGGTGGATCTGTATGAAGTTGGTGCTTCACCAGCTCAGCCAAGTCCATTACTCCTGTTACTTTTTTAGACCTTGGGTGTGCAGTGGGTGGCTTGAATAAGCACTGAATGTATCAAACCTTACCAGCAAAATTTTGCTAATAAGTCCAAGTTGATGCAGGATGACATTTTGTACAATTTTATAAGACAAAAGGTTCCATTGAGCACCTTTAGAGGTGCTTGATTTTGCTACAATAGTGGTGCCGTATATTATAGGGTGTCCATAAGCATTTTTCAGGACAAGAAACGATGGTCATCAGCACCTCAATGATTCTAGGGTGCTGGTAAGCACCTTTTAATGGACATAAAGGGTGCTAATGGGCACCAAATTGGTGCTGCTTTTGTGGCAAAATAAAGGTGCTCATTGGACCGAACCCCCTTTTTTTTTATAGAGCGTTCCCAGTGACGTCATTTTTTTGTCAGCAACGGTACGCGGCGGCCATCTTGGAAGGCATACAAATCGACTGACGCATGGCTACGTATACGTATTGCTGCACTAAAGCCAGATTTGAAGTTACTCGAGTAACTATACTGTACTTCTACAGCAAAATCATGGGAAATTTCTGTTCAGTTGTTGGTTGTGGAAACAGGGCAGGAAGAGACAAAAAAACCTTTCTATCGGCTGCCTGCCTAAATTACGCGAGATCGAAGAAAAAAAACTCTGAACTTCTCGTCGGTGAGCCAAACCCGACCAGCCCCCGTCGCAAACCCGCGGCCTTCGGCGACGGGGCTGTGTATAGTTAGTGTAGGCCCTACGACGAATGGCTTGCTGCAATCAATCGGAATTTCGAGCAATCAAAGAACATTCGGGTGCGTGCTCAAATCATTTTATTTCAGGTAGGAAATCGACATGTGTGACATAATAATTGTGTCTTTATCACAGTGAAATATTTAGTTTTTTTGCGGTTTTGAGCTCGATCCGCTGAGTTGTCTTTCTGACATGCTATCTCGCACTGCACACTTCCTACTTCGGACCGGGCACGGGCGGGGTGGGTGGTCACGGCGAAGACTACACTGGCATTAGCCGCGCTTCTGCACGCTGCAGTAATATCTCCTTCTCGTGTAATTGCTGCAAGCAGCCGAAAGAAAGATTTTTGTCTCTTCCTGCCCTGTTTCCACAACCAACAACTGAACAGAAATTTCCCATGATTTTGTTGTAGAATTACGATATCAACTAATCAAAGTTTCTCGAGTAACTTCAAACCTCCTTTGGTGCAGCAATACGTATACGTAACCATGGTGGGCAGTAATAGCGTGCCCACCACAATGGCCGACAGGAAGATGATGACGTCACGTGAAATCGCTCTATTGTGTATTTAAAAAAATGTCCAATAGTATCTGATCTGGCTAATTCATGTGATTAGAAATAGAAGGCTTTGCATAAACTTCAGGCTGATGAAGAAATGTCTACTGAATCTCGTTTCTTTCGTTCTCCCATGCAATCTGCTATTATCATGCATGTACCTTGATTTTTATGGTCTCTCTTATGCATGAAACCTGTTCAATACAGCACTAGGGAGTTCTATGTGATCAGACTTTGAGCACTGTTTTAAAAGATGCATAATTCATCAAGATATACATGCATTGGTTCTTCTTTCATCCCCGGTATTTATTATGATTGGAAAGCCTACTATGGTGAACAGGAAATAAAATAGAGGTGGAAGAGGATCAAAACAAATCAATCATCACACGCGAGATATTTTAACATGGAAACTTGGATTGAAGGGGGATCACCTTATTCGCCTCTAAAAATGATCGAAAATTTCTACAGAGATTTAATTTCAATATATTTTTCTTTCACTTTTTTTTTTTCACTCTGTATGGCCAGTAATAGGAAGTAAGTTAAAAGTTCATGCTGTACACATATACTCTTTTTTATGTTACCATTCTATATGACATAAGATTAGTCCAAATGAAGTTTTATCCACAGGCACTCATTGACCTCACCTTGGATGAATGCTGTACAGTAGATGAACCCTTGATGAAAGAATTCTCTAATTCCTGTAAGTTTAATACAAGAAGCTCCAGATTCCTGTCATTAATGGGTTAATATCTACATTAGATATATCCAAATGATGTTCGCGACATGACAGGGACTGGAACCTTGTACCCTGTGACTTGACCACTAGACCGTGCCACATGGTCTGGTGACAATAGCTTTGGGATTAGTCTCGTCCAAGATTTAGGGTTAGGGTTAGGGTTGCAATATGGTTTTATGTAGGGTTAGGTTTAGAGTAGTGTATAGTGTTAAGTCCAGGGTTGAAGCTAGTCATTCGATTAGTGTATAAATTGTACATCTGAGCAATAGACCAGTTTACTAACATATTCACATTTTTATGCATGCTGTTTTATCAAAGGTTGTTCTTGACAACCTGAAAGCTTGCCAGAGGCTTGCCCGACATAGCAACATCTTTTATTACAGGTTGTTTGAATACCTTGTTACTATGTCGCCAGGAAAAAGTATGCATAAAATTTGAATATGTTAGTAAATTGGTTTATTTTCGCTGAAGCAAAGGTCATAGAGCCGCAACATGGACTCCTGGCTCATGTTTCTGTTCCCTTGTTGTAGGGCACATCATCCACTATCTATCATCACTTACCTGGAGTTCGGGACAGACATGTGAGAGTAAAGACCGACTGTATCAGCCTTGCATGACTGACTGTCTCTCCAGACAGAATGTTAACTCCAAGACCAAGCACGGAAGGAAGATCTGTCATACTCAGGAAGCCATTTTTGTTCTCTTAAAAGAGTTAAAAGGAACTGGGTCAAGTTTCGATCCTTTACTCATCATAAAATTTTAGGGAAATTTCAATCTCTCTCGCTTGCACTGGCTCACTCTTCTCCTCATCCCTCAAAAAAATTTCCAATAAATATTAAATAACCTACAAAAGAACTTCATTTTCCATTGAACCTTCTGTTATAGTATCGACTAAATGCAAAGAAATTAAATAATTTCGTATTGGGGCTCCACATGGGCTTTTATTGGTGAGAAGGTTCCAGCATTGAATACGGCAGGCAGGTATGCTTTGATGCACCCTGATTGGCAGCGATGACAGACTGAATATAACAAACATTAGGAAAGAGGTACACTGTAAGGAACTTTTTATCCATTCAACCTTGGGACATTTATTCGGTGATGTAATATTTGGAAAGAAAGTCCTGAACAATTTTGAAACTCTGCCAAAAGTAAGGAGCTGACAATAACCAAGAGAGTTGGAAAAGGATGAAGTCATTTAGTGATTACAACAGAAAAGAGTTACATGAGTAAGCATGGACCTGTATTTTAGAAATGATTCACCTCAAGTTTCAAATTCAAACTTGTTTGGTATGCCCCCCCCCCCCCTGAAAAAAAGGGCAATGTCTATATCATACCTTGAAAGTAAAACAGTTAGTATTTACAAAGCAGTATACATACACTACAATTATGTAATAGTAGAATATATAAAGGCTATACAATTTACAGACATCAAACCTTGACAACACTTTTTTTCTGACGGTAACTTTTTTTTCTAAGTCCCTTTACAGTACTCTCACCAACTCATTGATCAGATTTTTTTTATAGATTTCACACAATTTTCACAGCCAACAGAAAACCTCAGTTACAATTTATATCATAACCTAAAACCTGATATACATGTCTACATATGGATATTCTCTGGTGCTGAAAACTGCAGCATCTACTGAAGATGGGACAATGAATATGGATCCAATGCAGCAAAGATTTTAAAATGCACAACTAAAGGTTAATACTGTATCTGAAGTGTTTGAAATAGATTCATGGCTTAAAGTCAAATTAGAACAGGACCATGACAATGATTCAAAGGAAAGCTAACCCCGGCGGGAGGGTCAAAGTTATCAAGTTGCCAAAGTTACTCATCCCCCAACACACCTGTAGAACATGAACTCTCTGATAAACCTATTATTTACAACAAGTTGCTCAACCGATTTCCATAGTAAAGCAGAAGCTCTCTTTTATAGTCCACACGAAGGTGTACATAATAACAAATATATTCAGAATAGGATATACGATACCTGTATCATAACATTGTTTGGCAGAAATGTTGAAGTAAAGGGATAAGACAATAAGCCAGATTTAACAAATACCCTCATTTTCTAAACTCTCCCCGATCTATTTTTCTGTCAGCTTACTTGAAAATGAGGATAAATGCCTGTTGATTGACAGGAGGGGGTGGGGGATCAAAGGGAGGTATTAGACAAGCCATAAGAGGTAACATGACGCATAATCACTGAAATAAACCTAAAGCATGACAAGCACAAATGAATTAGATGATGGCTAAGCCAACAGCTTGTTTCAATCTCATCGATGTCATATTACTCTCTGTTGAAGTGCATGATAAAATCCCATAGTATTGCTATGATCTGATCTTAATCCATTCAAGAAAACACACTTTTCTTATTATTTTCTTATTTCTATTCTTATTCTTATTCTTATTCTTATTATTGCAGATCTTATCAGGTCTTTATTGTTTTTTTGGGGGGAAAAAAATGCTTAGCACCTTTATAAGATAGCCATTTTAATCACGACTTAATTGTATTGACTAACAAACGTGTAATTGAAAACAAAAATGAAAAAGACTTGTTTGCTCACTTTTTGGCAATATCATCTTGTAATCCTTGTTCTTCTTTTTCTTTCTGTCTCTTTCTTGATAAACTTTTGTCTTCTTTATAATTGCTCAAATGTGACTTATGACATTGACTTGTCATACTAACTCTCTGTCTGTTGCCCGCAAACTGTTGCATCTGGGTTTTTATTTTTCTCCCTTTCCCCTGATCTGCCAAGTTTTTCTGTTCCTTTCCACCATGGCTCTCTGCGACATACTGATTTTTGTGTTACGAGTGTAACATGGGTTAAGGTATTCTTCAACATCTTTGGGGCTACTATCCAAAATCTCCATCCTTCTTATATCCCTCTAAACTATGTCCAATTCCATGAAAATAACTGAAGTTGAGACCATCATTTAATCCCTAAATCTAGAGGATGGATACACATAGTTCAAAGACCCAACCTTTTCAATTTTATGTGCATCATTTTCATTCTCATAGAGGTTTAGTAAATATGTTAATGTTTTTTTTTTTTTTTTACAAAATTGATTTGTATGTTTACATGCAACTGCATTGCACTAAGTTGTATTTGTAACCTCGTATATCTGATACAAATATTTAACAAGAATGAGGATTTTAGTAACAAACATTTTTTTCAGCTTACATATTCATTTAGCTATATTTTGATCACTGTTTTACCCATTTGTAATAATATTATTCCTTTTGTATTAAAACTGAATGTAGTTCAGCCTTGGGCTGGCATGTTTGGTATTTCTAATTAATAATAAAAAAAAAAAAAAATCAAGTCACTTTGTTATATGAAATTATCCTTGGCATTTTAAGGATTAATAAATCTGAATATGGTCGAAACCATTCAAGGGGAATGACCACTAGCATGTCAATTCATATCTGTGTCTACCTTCCTTGTGTATAAGCCAAGTAATTTTAGATATTGTAGGGAAATAATAACAGATCTTAATCATGAGAGAGGGTGGACCAGAAGGAAGAGACCCTTAAGAAGGTTTGAGGTTGACTCAAGAATAACATGCTTGCGCTGATAATTCCCACAAGTCATGTTCCATTGTATTTCATATTATTAAAAAAAAAAAATATGGCTAATTTCACAAAGTTGTTAATAGAAAGGAAGTCTTAAAAAGGTATTGGAATCTGGAAGGAAACTTTTGGAGTTTCAAACAATATCATTTTCAATGAGTACTTGGTATTTGTTGAACTTTGAGTGTAAGAATTGCATTGTAATGAAACCCTTTTCTTTATTTGTCCTTGATATAGAGCGCCTTGTCGGGGTATAGCCTAGCCAAACTGGGTAATACTAATATGACGCACCATGAACACTCTACAGAGTGAATTTGGTGCAATATAAATCACATTATTATTATTATTATTATTATTATTATTATTATCATTAACGTAGATTCACACTTTATTTGTCCCAAAGCGCTTTTCATCCACAAGTGCACATTGACAGATAACCCTACCTGTTCCCCTTCTTTCTACAGTGGCCTATAGGCACTGACGATTCATCCCCCTTTCTGTCTGCCTCACTTGTGGTTATCCAAATTTAGACCTGTCTCTTCCCCCTATCCTACTATCTCTTGAATGATGAAAAAGAAGCTAGGGGAAAGTAAGGTTCAGTAATTCGACTGACCCGTCCTTCAGTAGAACTGTATTTCAAGCTAGAATTAACTCCATGAATTGACAGAGTCACGAAGCTCAATCTGTGAATGTGGTCAGAGAGCTGAGCAGAGGGACAGGGGCATGGCAAAAGGTGAATCTTCAGTCACATAACCAAAGTGACTGTGTTAAATCGCAGAAGGGTGTAACTCATCTATTTCTAGACAATGCTTCTAGCTTCTTAACTTACTTAAAATTTAACATTAATAGCAACTCTAGAATCAATTGTAGCTATCATGGTAACTATAAAAAACAACTAATAAAAATCCAGGATTTTATAGAAGTTACCATTGATGGTAAATTTTATGCAACGTGGCCCAGATTTCCACATCATAATGCTCCAGTGACAATTACTCCACTGTAAATTCCATACACTAATCATATCAATCCAGGACTTACCCTAAACCTACCATTAAAACCCTAATGCAACCCTTGCACTAACCTACATCTTAGATGGAAAAAAAAAGGCCAAGAAAAAGCCAAGAGCCATTGCCGTAGCAAATGTCCCATAACTGTATTATACTGGGTTTTAATTCATCTTATTGTTCATTTTTGTGAATGAATAGTATATGTCAATGTAATTTTCACATGGAACACAGGCAGAATATCTTAAATGTATAGGAGTTGATAGTCACAAAGGATTAAAACTGTTAAATGATAGTTATGAGCATCTTTCTGGCTAGATCACAAGATATGTGAATGAATACATAAAAGTGAAGATTCTTGCATCACCTAATCTGCCGGACATCTATCCCCTTCATCTTTCTAAAAGGCCTCTTATCTTTCATAGGTTTGCTCCTAGATACACTCTATATTCTCATCAGGGATGCTCAATCACGCCACACCCCATGAAAACTTATCAGCATGCCAGGCGAGTCCTGCGTTGCCGTCGACGACCAAGATGACAACCGCTAAATGGAGGCTGACATTCAGCGCGTCAGGGAGCCCCTCCCTAGATAAAATCTTGGATTCACCTCAAATCTTGGCTTCAGATTGGACATAGTCTATCATCCAGACCCTCTCAACTTGTCAATATGATTTAAACGTGGTGTATAGTTTTGGTAACAAAAAAGGAATTGGCACAAAACCGATCAAATGTAGTTACATGTTGTCCACATTGCACTAAAAGATATGTGTGAGAGATCTTGTGACATTCCTTTCATTATTTCCGATGAATTTCATTGAATTTGTTTGAATGAAGCGTAATTAACTGCCGTTTAGACCTCTGCTGACAGATTCGCACGCCGAAGGTTACGGCGTGAATTAGTGCGAACAATCTGTGTGTAACACCCACACAAGAGAATCCCCATTGGTTTTCCACGTGAGCGCTAACCTGAGACGGGTCCCCGACTTACCTTTTTTATCCTTATATTATGAAATAAAGACACTATAATTTGCTTTATTATAGTTCTTGGATTCAATCTTTCATAATTTATCTTAATGTGAATCAAAATTAATTTTTCCTTCTCCCGAAACTATACACCAGCTTTAAGTTCATTCTCTACCTTCCAAGGGGCATCTTACCAAGTCGTCCATAAATTACAGACAACTTAACAAGACTTGAAATGTAAAAATCCAAACGAGACACCCAAAACTCTTCCTGAGTTTTGACTTATTTCCAATAATCTCAATCAAATTGCTACTAAAAATATCTTTCATATAATGAAAAGATAAATCTATATCTATATTTGTCATGTGTAGCTAATGGAATTAAAATGATTTAAACATCCCATGTGGCTCTTCATATTTCTAGCAATTTATAGAGTTCTAATTTATAAACATTTTGTTGCCCCCCCCCCTGGTATGTTTAAAATGAATGCATGCTTTTAAATGCTCTTTATAGACACCATGCACCATCTTGTGTGGTTAATTTGAGAGGAAGGCTCTTGATTATCATAATCTACTTCATCAATTATAACAGATCATGCTAAAATGATGCGTCTAGACAGACTAAGAATAGCTTCCTATCATTCTAGCTTTTTGTTTGAATACATCCTTCTAAGGTCTTGTTTGGTTAAGTTAGATTCCTAAACATCTCAATACTGCTGTTATCATATAAGTGTAAAAAACAACACTCGTTCAATAAAAACTAAGATCATTAGAGATCCTCCTAAAACAAGTGCGATTAGCTAAATTACGCGATGCGTAATTTATGTCCCCGCCAATAATGTAAAAATTTCCCTTATATCCGATCAGTGTATCACATAAGGCAACAGAATCGAAATCGGTAAAATTATGGCGAGCGGAAGTAGCATTTTGTAGCCAATTGAAACAATATAGGTCAAAGGTCAAAGGTCAAAGGTTCAAAATTCTGTGAAGAGGGTTTTGTAGCTATTACCTAGTGCTATCACATGAAAGCAAGCGGAATTGAAATCGGATGAAAAATGGCGAAGGAGTAGCATTTTGTAGCCAATTAACAATATAGGTGCAAAAAATGAAGGTCAAAGGTCAAAGGGCGTCAAAAGTCAAAATTCCGTGAGGAAGTTTTATGAGCCCTACCTAGTGCTATCATAGTAAAGCAGACAGAATCGAGAATCGGATGAAAAAATGGCGAAGGAGTAGCATGTTTGTAGCCAATTAACAATATAGGTCAAAATGAAGGTCAAAGGTCAAGGGGTCAAAATGTTCAAAATTTCTGTTGAGGAAGTTTGTTAGCCCTCACCTAGTGCTATCATATAAGCAAACGGATTCGAAATCGGATGAAAAATGTGGCGAAGGAGTAGCATTTTGTAGCCAGAATTAACAATATAGGTCAAAAATGAAGGTCAAAGGTCAAAGGGATCAAAAGTCAAAATCGATGAGGAAGTTTTGTAGCCCTCACCTAGTGCTATCATATTAAGCAAACAGAATCGAATCGGCGATTGGAACAATGTGCGAAGTGAGTAGGCAGTTTGTAGCAATTAACAATATAGGTCAAAAATGAAGGTCAAAGGTTCAAGGGTCAAAAGTCAGAAATTCCGTGAGGAAGTTTTGTAGCCCTCACCTAGTTGCTATCATATAAAGCAAACAGAATCGAAATCTATCGAAAATAAAATGGCGCAAGGAGTAGCATTTTGTGCCAATTAACAATATAGGTCAAAAATCAAGGTCAAAGGTCAAAGGGTCAAAGTCAAAATTCCGTGAGGAAGTTTTTAGCCCTCACCCTAGTGCTATCATATAAAGCAACAGAATCGAAAAAATCGGATGAAAAATGGGCGAAGGAGTAGCATTTTGTAGCCAATTAACAATATAGGTACAAAATGAAGGTCAAAGGTCTCAAAGGTCAAAAGTCCAAAATTCTGTGAGGAAGTTTTTGTAGCCCTCACCTAGTGCTATCATATTAAGCAAACAGAATCGAAATCGGATGAAAAATGAGCGAAGGGAGTAGCATTTTGTAGCAATTAACAATATTAGGTCAAAAATCAGGGTCAAAGGCTCAAAGGTTCAAAAATTCTGTGAAGAAGTTTTGGTACGCTATCACCTAGTGCTATCAATATAAAAGCAAAACGGAATCGAAATCGGGATGAAAAATGGCGAAGGAGATTAGCAAATTGAGATTTTGGTGCACATAACGGACGCCACGACGGACGGACGGATGGACGGACACACACACACACGTACGGAGCCCGTTTCATAGTCCCCTGCTCGAACTCGTTCGGCGGGGACAAAAAAAGAGTTCAATATTTGTTTCTATTTATTTTTAATCATTTTCTTCTTCGCTAAAACACTCCTTCCCACCTAAGAACATTAAACTCATTTGACCAAATGACAATGCACAAACTCATATGACTGTGATTAGAACCTTGACCAAGTGACCATTCACCTGGTCTGCATTCCTTTGTCATCATGGCCTCATGCCCAAAGCCTGAGCACCAGGGTCTCCACTCGAACAGCGAAACTGCCAAGCAGACCATGAAATCAGTACCTTGCATTGCGGGAGAAACTTTGTCGCCCTTCCTAAAATAGAAAATTCAGAAGGATTTGAAAACTTGTGATGGTGAATTCAATGCTAACTGTATCTGACAGCACACAGCTCGTCACACCCCTCCAGAGTCATGGTAGTCTCATCATGGGAGACTCTGTCATCCAGATTGCGTGGGTCACCAACAAGGTAATGAGTTGTAGTCTCTTGCCACAGACACCAGGTGTGTGTAGTTCAATGGATGGAGCATCTAGCTGCCTCAGGAATGATCGTAGGATGTGATGCATGCCGACATACAAGAATGAAAGTCAGTGATGAGAGTTACCGGCCTAACTGCTGTTTAGTGTAGGAGTGCATGAATTCAGTTTAAGAATACCTAACCCCTTGGA
>CALNVZ010000174.1:21553034-21569479 GCA_940671915.1 Paracentrotus lividus
TAAGGTATGAGACAGTCTTATAGTGATTGTTAAAAAAATATAGCACTATTAAAAAGACAATAAATAATGTCAATTTATTCTTACTGGTGAAATAATCTCAGCACATTGCAACTTTGATCAAATAAATATAAAGTTTTACTTCGAATTCTAAATCTACTTTTTTTTATTCAATCATCTGAAGATGCTATTTATGTCTCAGCTATGCAATCTTTATAAAAAGCACTGTACATAACATCTAGAAGGTCAGATGCAGATAAGATCAGATCAGCTAATCATCTCAGGATGAGGGTTTTCTTAGCTTGTCTTTATCTTGGAGGTGGGTTCGAGTCCCTCCCAGTTCTCACATGGTTTTCCTCTTCAGGTGTTCAGGATGGGCATCTCTTATCCATTGTTTGACCCACCCCTTTGTTTTTTCAAACAATGGCCAGAGGAAAGCTCATAGGGTGTATCCTGGAGCGTTGCAAGACCAGGTTTAATAGATCTGAAGTAAGCCCCCTTTCCCCCCCCCAAAAAAAAAATAAATAAATAAAAAAATAAAAATAATAATAATAATAATAATAATGAATAAATAAAAATAATTTAATAATAATAAAATAAATAAATAAATAAAATTAAATTAAAATTAAAAAAAATGATAAAAATATAAAATCATTTGTCAACAGCTACAGAAAATAAAAGAGAAGGAACACAATATTGTGGTTAAAATCAAATGAATGAGAATTGACAAAGGCGTTAAAATTCACAGATTGAAACTTTCTAATACACAATCAATGAATTCATTGTCTCGCATGTTATATTTAGTAAAGTACAGCTAAAAGTTTTTCATTCAAAATCAAACAAATTGAACAGCTTTTTTCATTAGTAGCTATTTCAATTCACAATGCTGTTGATCAGTGGCTATAAACATGATTCTTACGAATAAATAATTCTTGTTTCAATATTATTGACATTGTTTAAATGTAATTTAGCCCCATTTTATTACAATAAGCTGCTTGATTTAAACTTATAGCTTGTGACACACCCACTGAACTTTAGGTAGATATGGGGGGAGGGGGGGGGGGGGGGGGGGGGGGGGGTAATTGTCATCTGTCATCGATGCCAGAGGATGAAAGTAAGTCACATGACCAGGGAGGAAGAAGAGAAAGCAGGGTCAAATGGGAGAGGAAGGCATGAGTCAGAAGGTAAATTTACCGTTCTAATGACAGGCTTGACAAGCTGAACAATCGTCCCACCAAACACCAACAGGTTGCGTGTGGTGTGCTCTGAGGTACCTGACATCCTGGCTTATCAAATGTATTAGTTTAGATTGAGTATGCTGAGGGCCAAAAGGACTTAAAATACAAAGTTTAGATACAATATTTAATTCCCCATCTAGCTCCCATGGCAATCGCTCCATCAAACAGCAACATGGTGTGGGTGGTGCTGTGTATGCTCTAAGGTATACCTGACATCCTGGCTCATTCAATGTACATCTTGGATTGTCATGATAAGGGCATATATCTTCTACGTGAGAGGCAATATGACGTAAGATATGTTTTCTAATCGAAAATACCTTGGCTAATGCCCTTCTGGCACTCAACAGCAGGTGTGCTCAGTAATCACTCAGACACAGGTACATGCATGTGGTGCCGTGTCTGCTCTGAGGTACATAATTATCCCAATGCACTAGTTTCTTATTCATGCTGCACACATATTCATTGCTGTACACATATTTTAAGAGCCATATGGTTGTTATTCTATGTATCTGCTTTGGAGTCAGAAAATCCATAATTCCATGAAAATTAGAATAGCATTGTGGAGATTATTTTTATTATTCAAAGAGATCTTCTTTCTGCATTTCTTAATTTAGATATTATGTACAAATCCACGTAAACTTTGTCCAAAGTAGTTTTTTTTTTTCCTTCAATCATTCTCTACACACCCACAATTATACGGGGGCCCTCTGATGGCTTGACAAATGAACCCCTATCATGAGGTTGGCACTTTGCAAGTGAAATGCTCCTGGGGTTTCAAAAGGGCAGGGTCACTTTAACCTGTTGGAGACAAGCTGATTTGGCTACAACACACATTTCCCATAGACCTCAGCCCGAATATATTCGTTAACCTTTTTTTAAAGAGAACATTTCCTATCGGATTAAGAATTGACAAATCACAGCCACAATTACAAGGTTTGACATAAAATTTCCTATCCTGCAGAGAAATAAAATGGCAGGTACTGATTTCAGCATTCACTAGAAGGCCTCGTCACTCATACATTAAATTCATTTTTGCATTTGTCAAGATCAGAAGGACGTTCCATCTGTATTAAATTATGGGCTAATATCCTTCTGTGTCTCAATATACATTGCACCTGACAAAGGTAAATTAATATCATTAGAAATTTCCATCTTATAATTCCCAGTAAGTCATGAAAATGTATGAAATATGTGATCCATCATATCAAAATGAGACACAAGTTGCCGAGGAAGAGTTGAGAAAATCAGCAAAATAATAAATTTTTAAATACGTTCCCTTTATAGTTTTCACTCAGTTTTTTTTTCTTCACAGAACAAGAATGAAACATTCATTGCAGCTTCAGAAGTAAAAAAAAGAAACTCCCGCAAAATTTGACATTTTTTATCATTTTGCTGATTTCCTTGACTCAAAATGGTTGTTGCTTGGCAACTTGAGTCTCTTTTTTTATTTGATGAATCACATGGTTATAAAGGCCTGCTTCTTTGTAAGAAAAGGCGATTTCAAACAGGGGGTATTTCTAACTCTGAATGAACCCTTTATGACCAGGAAACAGTGTTTTGACCTGGCTGTAACATCTTGGATTGTCTCAAGAAACCCCAGGAAATTGCAATTTGGTGGCAGCGAAGGCAGCTGTGTCATGATCATCATCATTCTGGGACAGGAATGAGATTTGTCAGGTGACTAAGTTCTGACCAATGGCATACAGCCAGGCAGTGTGCTGGCCAATTCCTACCCTACAACAGAGAAAGCTGTCCAGAGCCAGAAGGGCGTTTAAGAACTAGTGCATTTAGATCCTCCTTGTTCTAAGCACTTAAAAGAAAGTTTTTAAAACCTCAAAGGACAAGACTTACTGCAATGGGGGGGGGGGGTGGAGATGTTAAGAAGGAAATGGACATCACTGTCAAATGCTCTAAAACAATAGCTTGACAGTGCCTACTTTGTTTTGGAGAACATCATCAGTTTGGAATGAGCCATTGTGTCAGACTCCTCCTTTTTGCCTCAAGGTATCTAGCTTTGATCATCCTTCTTCTACATATGAACACCCTGCTCTGTATGGAATAAATCTTACTGTGTGCCGTCAGATGGAAGTTCTCATTCTTTTAAATGTTTCAAATTAAGAAACTATGACATTTGTTGCTTAAATTAAATCAATAAGTCATGGTGTGAGTCACATGCAACAATATTGCAGAGATATTACCAGAAAACCACAAAGCAAAGTTCCCCTGACTACTTCAGGCTAAGTCTCATGATTTCCTTTCAATATTTTAGTCATAAGTAAAGAGACCAGACAAATGCGATAAATGTATTTACAACAAAATGTTCCTTTCAAGTACTAACTGAATCCCTGTTGAAAATAGATTGACTAAAATGAACATTTCCCTGAGCTGGCACAACCAAATGGTCTGCATACCAAGACTACAAAGTCCAGCACAATGATTGGTGAAAAGTTTGGATGCAGGAGGTCATTCACAGGGCAAGCCCAGAGTGCATGCTGGGATCATTATCACTGAGTCATGCACTGGATCTAGAGCAGTAAAGACACATGAATGACAGCACAGACTATCTGTTGAGAACCAGAAAGGTATTAACTCATATAATTTTATCCTTAGGTAACATCCTTTTGGCTTTAAACAACCCAAATTACTCCAAACTCTGCCAAGGGTTGAATGATAAGTGGTATTATAGACTTGAAACAAGGAAGCATTACAGGTGAAAGTGGTCTCAGGTTAGTCTACAAATTTATAAGCAGAAGTTATAAAAATCAGTTGCCTGTGAGAAATAAAAGGAAGCATTTTGAGGAACAGAAGAGTGTGAGGAAGCGCAGATAGTAATGCATACACCAGGTGCCATATCAATCTCTGTAATTAGCACTTCTTTTAGATTGTCAATAAACAAGTGTTTCGAATGACCAACGGAGTGGAAGTTTGCTGGGAGCAGCTGCCAAAAAGCAACTGTCGATGATATCCTGACACTCACCTGGAAACCAGAAAATAAATAAAATATACTTAATATAGAGGATGTGACGACATACGATAACAGAAGAGGAGCAAAACACAGAGTAACACAGAATTTCCCATGTAAAACAAGTTGAGAGGAGACCCTATATATGCCCAGGAATATAATAATAATAGTGATTCAGGATTCATGACATAGAATCAGTTTCTACATGTGACTTTAAATAGCTGGTTCTAGGACAACTACGCCCTGGAAAATTACCCCCGCGAAAATGTACCCCTATTAAACTCTGAGGGGGAGTAGTCCTGGGGGGTATTTCATCAAAGGACTTGTCAGACATTTTATCCAACAAACTGTTATAAGCTACTGAAATGCTTGCATCTGATTGGCTGAGAGCAAATTTGTCGGATAAAACGTCCGACAAGTCCTTTGATGAAATGCCCCCCAGATAGGCAAATATTGAAGGTACTGTACCAAAGACTGTTTGACTATGTGTGTATTGCTCTCCTACAGTTATGCAATTTAGTAATATCACGGTGATAGGTTGGAAGTTTTTCTAGATGACAAATTATCAATTTGATCATTTGTGATGGAGAGTGTGAGGTTAAGTGTTCGGGGTTGCAATTAAAACACCAATAGAACGTTTTCCTTCCAGATTCGAACCAAAACTCCAAGCTTCAATTTCACTAAGCTTTTCAATAATTACTCCATATTTATTATAACAAATACTTATAATATATAAATATAAAATGTATATATTTACTTATCATTTTAGTGATTCCATAACCTTACAGTGCACCATTAGGTGAACTGCTATCAAACTTTCCTAAGCACTTTAAAAAAATGTCTTCCACATTTCAATCTCATGACCAAAACAATAAGATAGCTTTAATGAGAGAGCAAAGTATGGTTATCATTATAAGGGCTTCTAGCCACTAAGCTCCCCAGCGCATATCAGAGAAGTATCCAATGTCCAATAAGATAGACCCGCGGTTCAAATATCATGAAGAAAGAGAGAATCCTCAGCTGGCATGGATTAGTAGCGTCTGAAAACCTGATATCTCAACTGCTCTTGAAAAACAAGTGTATCGAATTGTGATTGGAGAGAAGTTTGAGGGACTAACAGGGTCATACAAAGTCCCATGCAGCTACTGATTTCCTCAGTCCAGATTGGATGTCACTTTGTCTCATTATATGGTCTAAATATAGCAAGCAGGACATTAGCTATACCATCGAACACGACTCACATTTCATCGTATCATATCATTGCCCCCTTTGAGAGAATCAAGGGGAACTTGTATTGCCCTTGTGTATCAAGACCCTGCCTGCACACTTTATGCTAATTGATATCATGTTTAGCTAACTTATGTTGACTGTGAAACAGTAATCGACCTGAAATCTTTAAAGGGATTTAGTAACTTGTCGTGCGAAAGGGTTCGAAAAGAGTAAAATCCTATCGCTGTGACTGTAAAAATAAACTTTTGAAGGCATCAGAGCAAATGGAAGTCATTTACTATTTTAGAATAGTTAAAACAAACGAGACTAGGCCTTGTACAATCTTTACCACAGCTCTGTCGTAACTGCATAACAAACTTAAATTTGCTATTTAGCTTTTACTGAACTTGAATCAATTTATCTATATATTTCTTGCAAATAGAATCATCATGCAATGCATAAAAATACCCATTAATCAGGATGTGGAATTTAATATTACAAAGAAGATGAAACGATCACCTGTTAAAACTTAGAAAACAATTTCAATTTCATGGTAATAAACTTGCCACCTTCTTCATCAAAGGATTATCACATTTCAAAAGGAACTACTTCTTGGGAAAAAATCACGAAACGCTTCCGTCAACATGCTTCCCTTAAAATTTTTGTATCATTCACACTAAACATACTCTGACTAATTATAATTATCCTATTCACACTCAATGTCAACAGGAAAAAAAAGGCCCTAATTATAGGGAAGCAATGGATTATCTCTTATTTAAGACCAAGAGAATGTCTAGAGCAATTAAACCAAATGTCACATACCCACATACTTTCAACAAGTAAATCTAAATAATCTAAATGTCTTGCTGTTTCCTAAACCTAAACAAAGTTTACCTGAGTGACTGACTGAAATATCTAATGTTGCATTTCATAAGGACACTCATTCTATCTTAAGTCCAGCATCTTACAAAAAAATCTGGAACCAAATACTAAAAAGCAGTGCCAGGCAGAAAGCATTTTATATATTGACAATGATGAATAGATAAAAATATTTTCAACAGCTAATAAGTAGGCGACTAAGGAGTCCACCGACTCTGCATTAGTCAAAGTACAGAACAAGAAGTGGCCCACAGTAGGTCTTGATGTAGAAAAGTGGGGGGGGGGGCAACAGAAGAGACAGTGGGTTTCTAAATCTCTTATAAAGATAAACACTCATCAGGCCTTAACATAAAATACATTTCAGCAATGAAGAATTGAGAAGGAAGTATTAGATCATTCAATTATTAGGACACATGATCGAAAGTTAAATGCGTTGTCATTATTCCTGATGTACATACATGTATATCAAAGGTCTGACCCAACCAGTCAATGAAATCATATCCCCCTTACCTGATACATAACATAGCTAGAGTTGAGAAGCTGAGAAACTCATCAAAAAGACTGGAAAGCAAACTTTGACAATATGACCAGTAACACACTTGTTCCCTATCCAACCACCAAACCATCCCTTAAAAATGAAGGTGCTTTAATCGAAATATCAAATATGATCAAATTTCTTAATTAAATCATTATTGTTATTATTACTTGAATAAGTTGGTAACACTCAGCGTCCTTAAAGAATCCCAATATCTTCATAGTAAATTTTTACAAACAGTCATTTAAATCTACGAAAAACCGTGGGAACATGTTCACATATTCCCACAGACCAGTGAACTACAAGATGACTCCTATACCCTTCTATGAACTTTGTGGGGTTATAAAAAGCAGAAGATTGGAAAGGGGGGGGGGGGATAAAACAAAAGAGCAGAACTGACAGAGAAAACAATAAAATGATCTCAGAACACAAGGGAAAAGAGATCCATTCTCAAATTCCATTGTTATCTGCCCAGGAAAGGGCAGGTCGAAACTATCTCAATGATGTTAAAGTAATGCTATGTCTTCATCAAATTAGACATTTCCCTGCAAAATGATGTATCATCATGACTTGTCACTGACTGACAATGTTCAGATATACCATAGGGATGCATACCATGATCTTAATTGATTTTTTTTTTTTCTTCAAAAAATGTATTGAAAATCTGGCAAGCATTCTCTTAATCCAGTCCATGCCTGTTCTTACACATTGTAAATGAATCCATTCCATCAACAAATTCCTCTATTCTATCCCTGCTTTAAGACATGTGTCATAAAATTAATCATGTCCAGTCCACTTTTGAAAGCTTCATGGCAGTGATAGACAAGAATAGGCAACAAAACTTGTTTCTTAAAACAGCTAACACAAAGTGGGCGATGAGAACAAGTATATCTCTAGACAGTTTAATGACCAAGTTATATCAACAAAAGTGAACATGATATTAGTCAATGATCAATCTGAAGAGCAGTATAAACAGAGCAATAGGGTAGGACAACTTTCATTTTCACAAGTACCACAAAGTTCTTGAACTTTAAAGCCCCAGTCATAGTGTCAAATCAACTCGAAATATGCACAATTTTGGTCACATGTGGTAATGTAAGCTTTGGGAATTGTCTTGCCCTTGTATTGTGACTGAGGCATAACACCAAAAACTTGAGGGGAAGTTCAGGTTTTCAAGAATGTGTTAAGAATAGAAACCAAGACAGACACAGAGAAAACTAGACATAGTAAAAGCTGGGAACCAAAAGGTCTTGAAATAATTCCTTCACAGATCATATGAATTTGTCTCCAATAATTTGACCCGAAATAAGCTTTGCTCAACAGATAGTAACAAGTTCTTTTCAACAGAGACAGAAAAGGGAAAACACCGTTTCTTTACATTCTTTCAACATAAATTGAAGTAATCCATTCTAGCTATGAAGCAACTTTCAGTCTGGAAAACATCTGATTAATATAATGTTTCATATCAAATTTCCCTCAACCTGTCCTTATCAAGACTTTAACTTTAATAACTATTAGAAAAAAAACTACTATTCTTTCTTCATCTTGAAGGAACAAGAAAGATAAGTTAAATTACTGTCTTTGTTTTAAAGGAAAAACAACAATTGCCACTTTGATATCGTTTTACGATTGTGATTGATGGGATCTTAAATAATTATCTACAATTGCTGATTAGTTGTGTTAAACTCTGCCAATAAAAGTAGAAATATGAGACCCCTTTTGATCACCAGGCAAAGACACAAAAGAAATGGAAGCTTGCAGAAGAAGAAAGTTAGCCAATCCTATTGTCGCCAAGTATGTCTGCTACTGGGTAGTGTTATATCATCTTACCAGCAAAATTAAAATCATGCAACACTATCCCTGTAATACAGATATGGTACAATAGGGTATTTTTGTTTTCATTGTCTTATGTAAATTGAAGTCAGTTTTGAGCTTGGGTAACAGAATTCTGAATAAAAAAATGACTAAAATCAAATTTGAAATATTTTTAGTACAGGATAGATCGAAACTTCTGAAGATACAATGAATTTATGAAAAGCTATGTTTATGGGAAATGCATTCTCATTTGTACCAGGATATCATTGGCTTTCTTATATCTATTTGCCAATTCATAAGCTATTCAATATGCTTTTAAATTAGTTTGGTAGCTTTCAATAGAGTTTTAGTTTTCAACATTCAATATCACTTTTGTTGAAAAATCTACTTTGTATTTTTCTAGAACCAGATAAAATAACCCAAACTAAATCAATGTAACATTTATCTTAAAACCATCCCTTCTCATTTTTATGTCTGTATCAGTCCACTCGTTTTAAACTCTTTCAGGCATCTGGTTACTATCAATATCAGATTACAGGAACTAAGCAAATGTATTCAAATTCCAAAATGTAATTCTTTTGATGCTAGTTGAAGGGTTGTTATAATAGAGTGATTTAAATGACTCTATAACTAGAAGAACAGACGTAAGTGTGATTTATTTAAGAACCCGCCTCTTTCTTTTTGAATTTCAAAGAACTTACAACAAAACTATACCAGTAAGAAAATATAAAGAGGAAAAAAGTGGTTCATCAACTTATTCTCAAAGTTTTATAGGGTAAGGACATGTTTTTAAAATGAAAAAGTAAGAAATGTTGCTTCGGTTACAACTAAAATAAAGAGAGCAGCAACCTATTCCTATGTTTACCCCCCCCCCCCCAAAAAAAAGGCTCTCTAAATACAAAAGTCTCCTTTATATCAAATGTCAGAAGTGGATGTTGTTATGCTCACAGTTCTTTCTATAAAGAGCCATACCCCGGAGTTCCCCTTAGATAATATTTCAAATCTACATCTGTGTTTTTGGTATGCTTTGCATAAATCTTTCTTGGTCTTTGCACGTGAGGGAAACTTCTCACTGCTTCTTAATTTGATTTAGACATTTTGAACGTGTGTAATCAAGGAGGCGTTATTCAATACCATGAACATTATACATCTGGGAAAAGTAAAGGCGCTGTCGTAAAAAAAAAAAAAAACCCAATACGCATATCGAATGATCCTTTTCCTTTGTCCTGTGTCCTTGTTTTTGCCTCGTTTCTAATTCACTGGGAGCTGGGAGGCGAAAAGCGATCGCTTCCAAACCACCCCATTCCTCCAGGCCCAACACTGGATCGCCCAGGCCTAGGGATGGCGGAGATTATAGGGTAAGCTCAACTTAATGAGACTAGAAAAACAAGCGGGTAAAATTTGATGCAACATTATCCGCTCATGTAACAGATCCATGGGAATCTTATACCAGTCTATCGGTTATAATACCTATTTCTACATCCGTCTAGGCTGGGATGCAGCATGATTAAAGGTACTGCAGCAGATGGGTTGTCTTAAGGGTTTGGTCAGATTACATACACCATTAAATGGAATTATGCCATGCAGGCATTTAGAAAGAAATGAAATTGCACGGTGATTGAACCCCACAAAATCAACTCTATCTTTAACATTTCACTTTTGTGTATGTGATGGGGACAATATAGGCCTACTTTAATTGTGTTTTTAGTTTCATACAGGATCTTAAATCTATTCTTTCAAGGTAAACATATTCTGAAATGATACATTTGATATACTTTCTTTCTTGATGTACAGATATCCTACTAAAATATCAGTTAAAAACAAATAAAGTATAATTTCACAAACCTGGTATATAAGTGCCCATCAGATTCAGACTCCTCTCTTACATTCTGATTTCTGTATTTAAAGAACAAAAAGAAAGAAGAATAAGAAAAATAAATTAGAGCTGGGCTAAAGTTTTGGAGAGATTGATTAATATGAATCACTTTATGAAACACTCCCAACTATAAAACAAACAAGCAAAAATAACCTTTACATCAGTGTTTAATTCTGTGAAAATACAAATTTTAAGAGCAGATAATAGTTCCCTCATTTGCCAGTAAGATCACTTCCCTTCCAATAGGCTTTCCAGGCCAAATGATCATTTCATAAAATTGAGCTAAACAGCGCATCCCAAATAAGAGTAAACCCAACTTTGAAAGCCTCATATTAAGTTTGTATAAATTATGTGTCATTATTTTTATATCATGACAAAGAGTAACTCATATTCTATCTAGTGATACCAAAATTATACCTGCACTAACATGGACGACTGAGCACTTAAGTTTTTTTTTAAACTTTGGTCAAAAACAATTTGTACCCAGTTTTCTCAGAAGTAGCCCTGGCTCTCTGATCATTCGTTGTTTGTTTCAGGTCAGCCTTCCTGAGTCCATTTATTAGGGACAAAAGATTACTTGGACTTTTAAAATGCAAGGGTTGCTTTTGCCCAAACTTGGTAAAGCCCAACTACATTACTTAGTCATCCATCACAACACAGGTATCAGTTTGGTATCGGGCAAGTCCACGCTATTTCGCAATGTAACAAACAGGACATTCAGAGACAAAAATAGGCTTTTTTTATCTTAAATTGAAATCCCAATCCTTAGCTATATTTTTGAAGGTACTAAGAACCTTAAACAAAATCATAAACAATAATTGAAATAACGCGATTCATATTTAATTCATGATAATTTATTCTTTCGTAACACATGGGACCAGAAAAAAATGGTGTTTTTAAATTTTGAATTTGTTCACATGATACTAGAAATTTAAAAAGCAGATAAAAACTTGCATAGTCACATCCTCTTAACCATGTAATAAACTTTGTAAATACATATTTTAATGTCAATGCAGCCTCACATTTTCTAGCAAGGTCAAGTTTTATAAAAATGACATGTAACACATGGGACAGTAACACATGGGACAATTATTCCATGAAATATTTTCTATTAAATATTTGGTGTAGCAAAGGCGTAGCAACATATTGTGTAAAAAATCCCACTGATAAAACAAAAGAACCAACCCATTACTGCAAACAAGTAAATATTTTGTTTCATTACTGAGGTGGTAAGCTCAGTAACTTTGTGAGACTACTACTGAGACATGAGTACTTTAAGAATGAAAATATGGAAAGTTATGTGCTAGGTTTGTGATATTTTCACAAGAGGAAGCCAAGATGATATTGAAACAGAAAATATGTACTTTTTGGTTGTATTCCTATAACAAACCTTTAGAAATAATGGTTGAAAATAGCATTTTAAATGCATTTTATCATTTTTTTCATGAATGTTAATGAGCCTTGTGACGTCATATGACCTGGAAATGACTTTTTGACCTCATTTGCATTAAGTTTATTTCATACACTTTGTGGTTATATATGATACATTATATGTACTTTTGAAACCTTACTAACACACTTGACATAAAAATGGTCGAAAAGTTGAAAAATCACCATCTCGGGAACAAATAGTTTGGACTTGCAGTATCATTGAATAGAATATGACTGGGTTACTCTTTATCATTAAATAAATTTCAAGGTTACACAAGTTATAAAATTTCAATATGAGGCTCTCAAAGTAGGGTTTACTTTTTTTTTTTGGGGGGGGGATGCACTGTATGTCAGAAAGCTTTAGGCCTATACCAAGATATATATCATTCTATTCCCATCCATGCATATATAAAATTATTTTAAATACTAAAAAGTGTAAAAAGGAAGAGGTGCAGGAATACATTGCTTTGAAATGACATCAATATTTTCCTGACCTCATAAATCACATTGTTAAAGGAAGCAGCATCCTATTCCACAAGGGATGTCAATATACATGTATTTCAACCAGCCAATATCCCTAACACTTCCTCCACAACTACAGAACATTCAACACAAGGTCCTGCCATTTAGAATAATAGGACTCATGAGCATGTTGGATAGACATTTTGGTTAATTTAGAAAAATGATCAAATGTGAAACAGAAACATTCATCAACAATTCATTGAAAAATAAATTGCAATAATAACCAACTTCATGGGGTTAATCAGTTACGGGGGTTTCTCAGATGAGATGACAGTCAACAGGTATCTAAGAATTTGTATCCTATTTGTAAAGTAAGGTAACTATTCATCTACAGGACACGATGATAATTATAGAATACCAAAATAATATTATTTTGTTCCCTTTAAAGGTAGTGTCATCCTTTTTCGCAAATTGCGAAAACTAATGCAACTTGGCATAACTTTAGAATATGATCGACCTATACTGTCTATTCAATCTTACTGTCATAAGTTGCCTAGATCAGTAATGGTCATATTCAAATGTGAGTGACACGACATTTGGACTGATAGAAGGGCGCATATCTTTGCACTTGTAGGTTATGTATGGATCATGAATACCATATTATGTATAATGAAGGAGTGGCATGTGTCATTACCAGTTGGATTTGAATTTTACAATTGGTTCTGGAAATTATGATTAAAAATCAGTGCGTGAGTGACACAACAAAAAAAAAAGACATGGGTTTCTGACCATCATTGGTTACGGTTGGATTTGTGCCCAAGTCGATCTCTAAGGGTAAATTAAGTGCTGGTATATGTATATGAATAGTGTACCTCTCTGACATTTATTGTGTTTAACAATCATTCCATTTCTGTGGAAAATGGTCCACCTCTATGTGTTGTAAGTGACACGACATCCAAAATGTGAGTGACACGACCAGTGCCTTAAATTCAACATTTCGAGTAAATAACTAAATCCAAATTACCTGTATTTATATGCCATGTTAGAGTAGTCCATGAAAATTACTTTAAGCAAAAAAGATCTGACAAAAGTGATTAGTATTAAGAATAAGAGGCATTTAAAGCACCATAGTCCCATTAGTGCAAATTCCTGTTTGCTCAATTATTCAGCGTAAGAAAGCTGGATCACATAATGTTTGAACTTAAATAATTATTTGTATTGCAAAGAAACCTTTGTGTTGATTTCAGATCCTAATTTGCATTTTCAAAGGTACAGCGCCACATTAAAATTTCAGCTAAATGTCCCACTTAGTTTGAATATGACCTAATATGAAACGAAAATCTGACTACCAATCTAGACCAGCTCTTCATCAGCATCGTTGATATTACAGCGCGTGCAGCTCTACTCAGCACGGATCACACACAGCAATATACACACGGCGTATCAGCGTACATTATTCTCTGCGCTAACGGTCAACGGTCGATTTTAATTTCGCACTGTACGGTTTATTTTTGAGTTACGCATAATTAGGAATTAATTTTGATAATCGCAATATCATGACAAACATACACATTTGAGCTTAATCATGCTTTGGGGAGATAAAGTCATTGATATATTACTATATCCTCTCAAAAACTAGAAATGTAATATTTTTGCCTGAAAAAGGATGACACAGTCTTTAAGACCAATCATGAATGTCTCTTTAACTTCAGTATATGAAAAATAATGTTCACAAAAGAAAATCCTGAATTCTTTTCCCCAACATCTATCATGACAACTAAGTTCCCATCTACCATTTCCCCCTTTACTTGTACAACTCAATAGTAATAGGAATCAGAATGTCAAACCTGAGATGGATAAAATAAAGGCAGCCTGAGAAAGGAAAAGTAACAGGTATTGGCACTTTGGCTTGTAGGTTTTTGCCTCCAAGATACCATAATTCTGTCAATCAAGCACCATCATCGTCTCAGAGAATGTACTTTTAAATCGACTCAATTAACATTTCTCTTTCATGTTCATGTGCTTTCAGCAGTCACATTAATACATTAAATTTCACTGACACATTAATATTTATTTCATTTCACTGTCAACAAATTTCAGCAGCAATGTGATCTTTGACATATCATAGACTTATACATTACTAGGTATCAAAGTCCTCGCTTACACATATTTGCCACATTGTGCCAATTCTAAAACTTTAACTAGCACATCAATGACGTGGTGAATCCGGCATTTCACAAAGAAATAAACAAGATTTTTAAATTTTGCATACAAGGTAAATCAACATAAATTATTTTCTTGTCAAAATTTCAAAATTCTATGTAGTTTGGTGAACCCCACGTAGCTCTACCAGATGGTACCAAAAAAAAAAAAAAAAAAAAAAATCGGTCAACAAATAAATAACAGCATTTTTTGTTGAATTTTTAAAAATTTGCATAAATTAGCATATTTAATGAGTTTCAAAATTCTGTGTGGAAGTTTGTATCCCCCACCTAGTGCTATCATAAAAAAGCAAATAGATTTAATATTGATCAACAAATGAAGGAGAAGAAGCAATTCTTGTGATTTATGAATAAATTTTGCATAAATTAGCATAAATGATTTTCTAGACAAAATTTCTAAATTCTGTGTACAAATTTGGTGGACCTCGTGTAGCTCTACCAGATGGAATAAAAAAAAAAATCAAAATCGGTCAACAAATAAAGAAGAAGCATTCTTTGTGAATTTCGAAAAATGCGCATAAATTAGCTTTTTTAATGAGTTTCAAGATTCTGTGTACAAGTTTTGAAGCCCCCACCTAGTGCTATCATATAAAGCAAACAGAATTGAAATCGGACTTGAAATGACGAAAAAAAGAAGCATTTTGAAATTGTGGACAGACAACGGACGCCACCGCATAGCTCATCTGGCTCTTCGAACTGGATGAGCTAAAAATGAGCAAAGAAAACGGGATTCCATCTGGATTCAGATGCAACACATCATGATTGCTAGACGGGTGTTCTGCCGACTGAGCTATGGCAAACTCTATGTTAATGTTTGTCCTAGAATTCCTTAACTTTCAATGGTCGAGTGGTCAGAAGGTATAGAACCTTAAAAATTTTTTTTTTAAAACAGGATAAAAATCAACTTGGGATCAGGGTGAAGTGATGCAGCTTTTAAAAATTTGAATAAAGAGGGAACTGACCAGTAATATAATATAAATTATAATTATAAAGCATGTGTCATCAAATTATGTATTCATGACAAAAGAAAATTGTAGTATTCCTTCAACAAAGGTTTAATGACCTTGTGACCCTTGACCTGCTTATCCTAAATTCAAGGTACTTTGTCTTTCTTAACTTATAATTACAGAATCACACCAAGAAAGGCGTATTTCTAAAGAAGAAGTAACTGCTTTAGGGGAGGAAATGTCAGTAGCTTGTTTCAATGGCATTGGTGACAGAAGTAAGAGGCATGTCTTGATCAAGCACTCAGCCTGCCCTGCATTCACATCAAATCTACAGCCATTTGACAAATCCCTCGATTGGTTGCTGAAAGATGATGTGCTTCTTACTCTGTGGCACTTGCTAAATCCTCATCATATGATGGGAGGGGATAATTGAAGAGCATGGATTCACAGAGTGACATACAGATCCCTTTTACGCGTGTCTTTATGCATTATTTTAATGAAAATTATCTTCACACCCCCCTTTTTTCCCCCATATAAATTTAGTACTGTTAATACCTGTCATCTACATGAAAAAAGAAGCTGCAGTTTATTGATATCTCATGGGCAAAGAGGTTGAGTTCAATGGTCCAAGTTACCCTTTGAACTTGAGACTTTCCATATCATTTTTAATGCAACTTTTTCTTGTAAAATAATCAAATGATTAGGGCCTACATAATAATAAAAATTGAGTGATATATGGATGAGCATAACAGCATACTTTCCAGAAGTAAATACAAATATTGGTAAAGATAATCTATTCCGTATCTCCCATGCATACAAATACAAACCAATAATAATGAATAGCAGTACTAAGGCCTACAAAAAATAAATTT
>CALNVZ010000174.1:21589469-21663585 GCA_940671915.1 Paracentrotus lividus
TTTTTTTTTGCACATAACTGAATTGTTTTATTTATAATGGTATCAAATGTGATTTTAGAGTAAAAGCGCATACATTTTGAGATTTTTTTTCCTTTTTCTTTTTTTTTTACATAAAGTTACATAAGTATTTTGTAATCAAAATTGATATCAAGAGTAATCTTTGATTAAATATATATATTTTATGTAGAATTTTTATTATTTAATATGATTTACATTTCATTCATCAATATTGGCGTGACTGTTATTGTTATCCTGGCGCTAAATACAGCGACAATGCACTGGGAATGAGAGGGAAAGGTTGAGAGAGAGAGAGCAAAATAGAATAAAAAGGGGGAATGCATTTAAACGGTAAGAGAGAGAGAGAGAGAGAGAGAGAGAGAGAGAGAGAGAGATGGAGAGAACAAAAACAGAGAAAGGAGAACAAGAGAGTGAGAAGAGTGAAGGAAAGTTGAAACTATATTAACAGCAGGAAGTATATATTGATAGGACTGAGCATGGTTGTGAGTCATGAAACCCGATAGGAAATGGCTTCTATTCTGTCTCATGTAATACCGTCTACTTGCACTCTAACAACCAAAGGTTAGCACTGCACAGTATTTGCAATTCAACAAGTCAATGAGCCTTGAATATTCTGAAGCTCATGATGAATCTGATCGATATACTTATCCCATGCAGCGGCAGATGCAGGGTCTGAAAATAAGGGGCAGAGCCCTCCCGAAAATTGGAAAAATATGGGGGGGGGGGCGAAATAAAAATACAAAATATTTTCGATTCTAAAATTTACGGTCAATGGAGTGGTTCTCAAAAAAATAAGGGCCGCACGCCCGTCTCTTCGCCCCCCCCCCCCGATCGCCATGCGATGTATGTTATGAATGGGGAGGACGATGTGGTTACGTCATTTTCTATTTAAAGAAAAGTAAAGTAGCCTGCTGGTGGGGGGGGGGGGGAGTCGTATTCTGATAAACATTTTATATTGTATGCAATATTCGTTCCTGTAAACCAAGGAATATTCAAAGATATCCAAATTAGACTGCCAACATGTGTACACGTACAGAGGAGTGTTGATTTTTAGTGATCAATGATACCCCCCCCCCCTCTCCTCCCTCTCTTTCTCCATTTTTCTGTGTCTATAAATACACACACACACACACACACAAACACACCCACAATAAAGACATACATATTTCTTTTCTCACTCGTCCTCCATCTGTCATTATATAAATTAGAATATTATTTTATCATTCGTCCTCTATATTACAGCGCAAAATTTTGCACTATGTGATTTTCCATACCCTTGTGTCAAATTTTACCAAACAAAAATTCATTACCTTTTGGTAAAAGTATAATTTATGTTTTGAGTGTCTATATTTATAACACATTTCTCCCTTGTTCTCTCTCTACCATTCTCTCTCCTCTTCTCTACCACTGCCTCACCTACAAAATATTGACTTTATTCTCGCTTCTCATTCACTCATGGAGAAAATAATACATTTCAATTCTAAATAAATACATCTCGCCTTCTCACAGCTATCACAAAATCAGTCACCGACCACGGCATTTGGATCGTTTTGAATAGCAATATAAACATAGCAATGACGTCATTACACTGAAATGGCAAACGATCGTACCCATCCATTCAGTGCTCAAAGGGCAAAGATTTGATGTGGACAAATAATGTAAAATTATATTTTTCGTTTCCAGAACTTCCTACCTGCTGAAAGATGGTTCAGATTTGATCTATATTTGACAATGTTCGCGGGAATAAATCTTCGCCACAATGTGGACGGATTTTTTTTTTCTTCTCTCTGTGTGAATGCAAGAGAAAAGGAATTGAAATCACTTGCTGAACTATACTATACGATAATCATTTGGGGCTTCCGCAGAGAGAAGCAGATTCGATGTCACATAAATCAATAACGGTCTAGAAAAAAACAGTAGATCCGATATCTTTTCTTCTTTCTCTCGTTTCAAATTACACCACGTGCTTAGCTGTAAGATGAACTTGTCAATAATATCGTTTTATATCATTTTAAGTTTCCTGAACTATATATATCTTGTTTAGAGTTACAACACGCGCTAAACTACAAATTGGATCTCGATATATCGCGTTTTACCGCCCCTTATACTATGGAGTAACATGTGGCCCTATGTGGCACGTGTTATCGAGATTAGTTTCCTAAAGCACGTTACTATTTCGGAACAGCACACTGATGTGCGTCATATCATGTGTCGTTTGAGAGTGGGGGAACTCTACAGGGGAAATAGGATGACGAAAAAATATATGCAACGGGTAGTTAAGTTTCGAGCACACATCGAGAATACCCAAAGCAAATACTTCCACAGTATTTCCATTTCAATATTAAATTTGCTTTCGTTTCGTTGAGAGGAGTGTCAGATTAAACTTTCCTTTATTCCAGCGTTGTTTTGTTTGTTATATCAAAACCAAATTGTCATATTGAGTTCTCACGGTTCCACTGACGTCTAAAGTGACTAATAGCCTCCCCCTGCATACCAATATGCCCCCAATTATTCACAGACTACCATTTGTTGAGAATTCCTCGAACTATTGTGGGCATAACCATAAACTCTCACACAAATAGTGATGATTACAAACAAAACAGTTCATAAATGCTATTTTTTGTCATAGTTCATTTCTCTTGGTTTAATTACGGACATGAGAATATACTATGTGTACGTTTACAATCATTACAAAAGTCACGTATTAGTGAGTCAGACAATCTATGGACTTATCGATAAGCAATGTACACATTGGGACAAAAGCACGACACATAAACTACCAGTGATATGATATAAAATTACGATTTTAACAGAGGCTTATTTTTTAATATAATGAACCAACATAGTCGTTGAGAAGCTGTCTTTGTGTCCACAAGAAAAAAAAATTACCAATCGTCACAACCGATATCAAATGATATCAATTTTGCCTCTATCATAAAATGGTCGGAGCAGGTGGTACTACATAAAAGTGTAACTCGATTGAATCTTTGGATGATATTAATAAAAAAAAATTTCTGGGTAACCCATTAACGCATGATTATCATGGCCATGTGGTGCTATTATGATACGATAATATGATTATATTTATACACATTTTTTTTTTTTTTTAAGGAAAAGTTGATCATGAATTAATTCTATATTAAATAGGTATACGATTTTTACCCAAAAAGTGTTGTGCTAGTATTAGCATCTGAAATAGTTTAACAAGTAAATTCAATCAAAAACTGGTGTAGGTCTATATCACACAAAGTAACACAGCGCCTAAACGACGACATGAAAAATAATCCTACATTATAAAATTTGCAATTACTTCAATCGTTTGAATTTCATAGTAAATTGCAAGCAGACATAACACTGTTGATACGAAACATAGCATCATTGTAATTTGATTATAATTTTACTTCAAAGCTCATTCCTATATCATTTTAAAAGATTAAATGCAAGCAGCAATAGACTTGCAATGTGACATTACAGAGGAAGCATTTGCTTATTTTGCAGTGATTAACGCTATCCACAATAAAACGTTACCATCAGCACTTGCTTGTGTACGCTAGTGATTTTTATGTAACAATTTTTTCGTTTGTATACATTGCAAACGCATTAACTAAACATTAACAAAACCCCAAAAGAAACAAAAATGTTTGAAATATTTTGCAAGGTGATAAAATTCTTTTTGTTTTAACATACTATGACAATGTGGCAAAAGAGCTTGAATAGACTGCCGATTACCACGAAAAAAATATATGCTATGTACATGTACAGCTGCATTTACAAAAAATATACACAAACACGTGATACTGTCCAGCAGTGACGTCATGGCAGTTTAAAAATGCTTTTTATAAGTGGTATCACCTCTTTCATACGTAAGATGCACTATATACAAAACAAAACAAACCATTCCTAAACAAAATGTGTTTACAGTTTGCGTAGAATCACAAACGATTTTCTGATACAGTTATATAAAGTCAAGACTATTCATTTAGGTATGGTATCTAAGAGTCGCGCTCTTTCTTCACCTTCACCTCTTCTCCAAGGATAGTAAGAATTTCTCCCTGCATAAAGGCCCATGGAGTGCTGGTACCAGCTAGTGGACATTTAGCCCCGCTGGGACAGTAAACCTCCGATCCAGACCCCTGCTTCTTGATACTGTCCCTCGAGCAGGGGAAACAGAATTTGTGGTTGCTAACAGACGGACACTGGACAAAATGAGTGTCTTCAAGACGCTCATGACACAGAGTACATTTGAGGATGTTGATCATGTGCATAGAAGAGTCAGGTAGATTGGAGGTGTTTGAAGTCACGCTAGCTTCCTGACCATGAGGAACAGTAGCCTGCGATAACTCCTTACTGCGATACATGGCTCTCCTCTGGGCTGTTGTAGGAGAGTGGGGACTACGCTGCGACTTATCGCTTGATCCAGATGCGGGGTTGCTGGGTGGCCGCATCGATGTTGATCCCGAATCACTTTTGTTGGTTGGTGAGGTCGGTGTGCCCAAGTTATCAGTGACGGACATAAGTGCCGCCATTGGCGAAGGCCCACCATGAGATGAGCTACCGTCCGGAGGTGTTCCTGCTGAAGCAGGATTACTCATGGGAGATGTAGCAGTGCTAGGTGGACGGGAACCAGTAAATCCACCTGCCGACATGGTCAGTTTCAGAGCTTCAGCCTGGCTCTGCATCCACTGCTGGCGTTGTTGCTGCTCATCGGTAAGTTTCCCTTGCTCTCCTTCAACAGGCTCAGGTGACGCTTTCAGTTTCTTGCTCTTGTGGGTAAATGAGCGAGAGGGATGGGTAGATGTCATGATAGGCAACACGGGACAGCTGGCATCAATATAAGGCTGTGGCAAACTTTCAACGCTCACCATATCCTTGAAATATCGCACTGATTCTGGCAGGAGGTCACTCAATGGCCGCCAGTCATTGGAACCATGCTTTTTCTCATACTCTAGATATTTATAACCAGAAGAGAGACTCTTACCGATATCTTTGACACAGTCCTGATACATCTGTTTCGCGACACCTGATGCGCTGGGATAAACCTGTCCTGACCCACTTGGATATTCAATGTATATTTTGACTTCATAGTCCAATCCTGGACGGTATACAGCATCAAATGCAAACACGCGACCTCGTAGCGAATGATCCTTCTTAAATCGAACTTCGAAGGGTGTGCAGGTTGACAAAGTGGCCAGAGTTTGCCGAACTGTACTCGGCTTCTGCCCGTAAGGATCATCAACTACAGGAGTTACACGACGCTCATTATCAGAGTGAGAGGATGCAGAGCTTTCCTTGTCCTCCCTCTCACGATCGGCATGGGTCCTTTTAGTCCCCGTACCTGGTGTAGTTGTTGGTGGTGCTGTCTTTCCCGCTGCAGAAGGTGCAACGGTATGTCGTGGGGTAAACACTGCACTTGTAACAGGTGGTGCGTTTAGGTGGTGGAGTAGGTTGGGTGCCATGTGAGGTGCAGATACTGGTGTAAGAGAGCCACGACACATGAGTTTTCCTTCTCCAGAAGCCTCTTCACCAGATGGAAATCCGAATTTTGGGGCCGTTGAGAAATCATGAATACTACGTGCTCGGCTTGGTTCGTGGGTGACGAATCGCTCACCGTGTATTTGTGTCGTTACACAGCCAGGTGGATTTCTTGGCGATGGTTCAACATGATTCACATTCGCACTCTCCAAAGCAGAAGGGCGAGGTGGTACACTCACCGATTGAGGAGGCATTATTGGTATTTGTCCCGATTTATGTCCCTGGTAAGATTTGGTTTCTTGAAAACTATGCGCTCTTTTCATCTGACGAGCCCCTTCTATCACACTTTCGATGCGATCGGCGCCCTCGTAGTTCACACATCCACGGCAAACAGGCTCCGAGAAATCGTGAAGCAGAGCCCATGGCGCCCGAGGAAGATCGCACAGGTAACAATGCTGTCGATGCATGGCGAGGTGGAGGGGTTGTTGAGACAGCAACATGTAGAAAATAGTTTTTACTTCACTACAATGCGTCTAAATCGACACATGTAGGTAACTGTGCAACAAGAGAAAAACACTCATACAGTTCACGTTGAACTACAACACAGCAGCACCACTGCAGTACGAGAGAGCGGAGCTCTGTTCCTGATATGACTTCGCTCCAGCCAGGCAAAACAAATTCTCACGCTTGTCAAAGTTCGTGGCGGTATTATGAACGAAATGTATGCGTCGTCTGCTCTCCGCTCTGACTGGCACATTTGTCCGTGAAGCAGTCACTGCTCCGAGCAAACACTCAACAACACTCAACCACTCTACACTGCACATGCGCACTATCCTTGTATGCTGGCATGACATTTCAAGGCATACTGATGACGTATTGGAGGGAATGTGCAATCACAGACCCACACGCACTGTGCGGAGAGGTGCCCGGGGAAAATAATCTCAGGCTGATTCATTAGCATCAGGAACAGAAGACTGGGCCTGCCGAGCTAAATATATTTAGGACTAATGGTGGGCGACCCCAGCCGAGCCCGGTATTCTGGAGAAAGCTAGCTTTTCCTCACTTCTTTGAATTCGAGGGAGATAAAAATTAAATTTAAAAGAAAGGGGGTGTGGCTAAATCATATCAAGGAGCTCCAAAAACTTTTTCCGTCCTCGTTTGTTGTTTATTTTGTTTATATTTATTTATTTTTTATTTATTTATATTTTATTTATTTTTTTATTTATTATTATTATTATATTTTTTTATTTTTTTTTTTTGGGGGGGGGGGTAGGCTGAGGGATTTCACTGATGTGTTCGAAAGCTCCTTGATCATAATCGTTCAATATCAATCTCTCTCGAGCCAGACTTGCATTGAAACGACGAAGAACTGTTACGTGCTGGGGAAAGGAAGAGGATGGGATGGAGGAGGGGGTTGTCGAGCTTTTAAAAGGTCACAAAAAGGAAGATGGAAAGTAGACTGGTTTGACAATAGATCTCACCTCCGTACTCCATAAACCCAATCAATACTAGCCGAGGCACGTAGCAACGAGTAACGAAATCCTCACAGACCATAAAGCCCTTCTCCAGCAAGGTTTCACAGTATCAATCTCACAGCAGTTAAAAATGAGAGGGAAAATATAATCTTTGTATCTTGCGATTGGCTCACGAATTAAGCCGACGGCGGCGGTATAGTAAGTTTGGCAAACCAGCAATCGAACCGCGTAACGCTATCCGCAACTCGTCTTCTCGGGTGACGTCGAGTGTGTCGATCACTCCATCATACGACACCGCTCCGAGATCGAATCCGGAAATAACTGCCGCCAAAAATGTGGTAGTCTAGAAACATGAAACTCCATTAAAAAGATCTCAACACTTGATTTAACTTTAAACCAGAGCTATAATCTCTTGGCTTGGGGCTTATTCGCCACGGATATCGCTCTCAAGACTAGCAAAGATCCGCTGCCTCAAGGGATCGATTACAAGCAAGTATAGACTACCGAAGTGCGAGGTCGCTCGTCTCCGTCCTACGCCGTGGGAAATATTCCAATTTATCATTTTATCACGATGACGCAGAAAACATGGAATTGTAATGATTATTTCTCGTTTCGAACATGAGCTTCGAGTGATTATTGAATTTCAAAATGACTCCTGTTTATGATGCAAGTACATTCCCCTATGATCAGACTTTCTCTTTCTTTCAAAGTCTGATAACGCCACCTTCGATTGGATAATGTTCTTTTCCTTCTTTTCTATATATTAAAATCATTTAAACGATCGAAATAAATAGGTATAATGTACAGCACAAAGGGAACGGAAATATATATTTGTGTGTGTTGTTGTTGTTTGCTTGGTTTCATTTATTTTTTTTTAACTTTTTCTAACCTTATTTGAATCTCTGCTTTCCTGATTTTCCGTCCCAAGGAGTTATCATTATGAATATGAGACTCTTGTATTCTGCTTGATTTCACAAACATAAATGAACAAATTGGATAATACGCCGCTCACGAACAACTATCATAATTATGTGCTCACATCACAAGAAAATGGTTCTTTTAAATACAGGATGTGGTCTTGACTCAGAACAATGTAAAATGTGATTAAAATGTTTACAAAATGTTGCCTTGGAAACGCCACATGCACATTTACAAGTTCAAAGCAAAACAAAACTGCCCTTCGCAAATATATTTATTGAACAGCTACTGTCTCTGAAAATTTCCAAACTGTGATATGGTTATTTATAGAACAGCCACTGTGTCTCTGAAATTTCCAAACTGTTATATGGTTATTTATTAACAGCCACTCTCACTGAAAATCACTAATTGGTTATGTTTCTCCGTAAATATCTACGATTTTCAGCCTCATGGTTTAACGAGGGAATATTTTCTAGTCAAAAGTAAGAAATGTATTTGAAATAATGTGTTCCATTCATTATACTTTAGATAACTATTAATATTGTTATTTCATTATCAATTTATTAATTTTTTTTTTTTTGGGGGGGGGGAAGAGGGGGGATGTTCAATATTTTGTTTCTCATAATCCATATCATTCCAATATATAGTAATCATCACATAACATAACAAAATTACTTTATCAATATTATTGTCAGTGTCCAAAGTCATATTAGTTAAATGTTGTACATATATTTTAAGAATGATTGCGACTGGCTCAACGATATAATAACGCTCTATGATATTATTAAAAAGTATGTATCTCTTTACGAAAACTATCAACAAAAGTTGTAAAAACAAACATGACAAATACATACAGTTTGCATCATCGAAAATAATCACATTGTCAAAACTCTTTCTTGGCATGACCGTGAGTAAAAAGGTGCTGTGAGCTAATTTTGTTATTGAGTTGTGATGACTGATCATTTATACGTGACTAGCCAATTAGTCAACTGAAGGAACAGAAAAACACATTTACTCACTTGGGAACATCTTCTCATTTAAATTGAAGAGTTTTCGTCGTGTTGTTGTTCGACGATGACTGCGTCAGAAGAAGTTCTTCTGGGTAAACAAGCAAACTTGTTGGATGTGGCTAATTAAGATATAGCGTTACGATCGAAGGAACATGGGTCTTGGGGTTTCTGTACCATTCATCGACTTCTCCACATGCTCATGATCAATGGGTGGGGACGAAAATAATGGTCCCGAAGGATTGGGCCGAACGTTTGAGAGGGAGAGAATTTGGTTTGGAAAGTATTAGGCACAAACATGATAAACATGATAAAAATGCCAAATTCGTGAGGCCATTATATCCGTTGAAGACTAAATTTACACTTTTTGTTCATCACCGTAATACAAAGGAAATTGATGTCTAATTTACTACTGTGCGTTTTATGTACTTTTTATTATTCGCTTCCATGATCGTAATGAGCAACACGTGGTGAAGACAAGAAAGAATTTGGAAATTAGTCACATTTCATTAATGTTATCCATTTATATATTTATATGAATATTATCTAATACGCTGATACGTGTATAACAATGGTTATTTCTGTGAGACTTTAATTTGCAACATAATAATGGCAATTATCAGGCGCGGATCCAGGGTCCCCCGGCCAAGACCAGAAAAAATACCCCCCCCCCCCTGCTTATCGCCTTGCCAGCGGACTGTAAACAATTTGATGTTACTTTTTTGCTCGCCCGTTGTAACGGAAAAAAAAAATTGGGTGTATCAAAAAACTATAATTTCAATTTTTGACCCCCCCCCCCCCTCTCATGAATTGCTGGATCCGCCACTGATTATATCATTATATTTAGGACCATTTTTACACTTCAGAATTTGACGATCAGAATTTGACAAGGAATAAAATGCTGAAAAATGATATTACCTACAGATCAACGTAAAGGGAAAATTAGTGATAATGAAACAAAAAACAAGAACTATAGGCCTATTTTTTAAAATAAAAAACTTTCACCAATTCGTTACCTACAATCTTTATTCGGATTTCCAAGTATAAACATAAAAAGACTGATTACCTGCTATTGGTACCATACAGTTTAATATGTGATATCGAAGAAACAATCGGTGAAAAAAAAGCTTGTAAAACTGAGCAATAAATGTAATCTTTTAGTGCATCCCCAGCTGACACCTGAATAACCATTGAAATGAACACAGGAAAGACGTGACATAACCCAGTTTTAGCATGCAGCAAGACGGACACACAATCTCTTTCAATATCTTGACATTTCGGAAAAAAAATTGGAGTTATAAACATAATTTCAATTTTGACCCCCCCCCCCCCCTCTCATGAATTGCTGGATCCGCCACTGATTATATCATTATATTTAGGACCATTTTTACACTTCAGAATTTGACGATCAGAATTTGACAAGGAATAAAATGCTGAAAATGATATTACCTACAGATCAACGTAAAGGGAAAATTAGTGATAATGAAACAAAAAACAAGAACTATAGGCCTATTTTTTTAAAATAAAAAACTTTCACAATTCGTTACCTACAATCTTTTATTCGGATTTCCAAGTTAAACATAAAAAGACTGATTACCTGCTATTGGTACCATACAGTTTAATATGTGATATCGAAGAAAACATCGGTGAAAAAAAAAGCTTGTAAAACTGAGCAATAAATGTATATCTTTTAGTTGGCATCCCCAGCTGACACCTGAATAACCATTGAAAATGAACACAGGAAAGACGTGACATAACCCAGTTTTAGCATGCAGCAAGACGGACACAATCTCTTCAATATCTTGACATTCAATAAACCGAAAATATACATGTCACAAAATTGAGTAACCGTATTCCTCGTGTCTCTTTCCTGATAAGCAACGCTGATGAAATAATTGATCGTATACGACGGTCGGAGATTGAAAAGGTATAGATGCGTTATTAGATTCTTATCACGTCGGTCTGTCATCCTCTTACCAATTCACATCCCATCGTTCAAATTGAAACATGGGGAGATGACAGACGTTAAATCAAATATTTCCGACGAAGATAAATAATACATCATAATATCATCATGGCCATGATAGTTTCATTGCCCGTTGTTCCTAAGCCAGTTTTTTTCGTTCTTTCCTAGGCTTTTTTTGTTTTTTGTTTTTTTGTTTTTGGTGGGGGGGGGGGCGATCTGACGTGTTTACCTTCCAATTATTCTGTAGCATAATTTCGTTTACCCCAGTTATTTCATTAACCATCTTTATGTGTCTCAGTTTTTTCGTTTGTTTGTGTTTTTTGTTATTTTCATCTTGTCTAATGGCCATGACCACCATGTTAACAAGATAACCCACATTGTGCATGGCATTCTCTCTAATAACTTTATTTTAATCAGTGAAAATATATCCATTTATTGTGACGTCACTTCTGACGTTTGAAGATTTGTCATGGTGATAGTAAAACCGAATTCAATGATTATGGTTTGCTCGCTGCTCATCGTTTATTCAGAATTATATCATCTAGTATTGTTCAGGAAAAAGTAGAGCGGAGGTTCGCTTTTCCGGTTAGAATGGTTTAATGTGATCATATGAATAAGAAACCGACACGATTGTGGTGAAAAACTGACAATGTTTCGATCATGTCCAAATATATATCCGTCCAAATATATATCCTTCCAATACTTATTAGGATACAAAAGTACGGATGTGTATCAATCATATTCGATTATTTACTTTTTAAGACTGGCAGTTTTTAAAATGATTCCACTAGTCAATGCTAGTAGCGAGAACATAGAAATGTGCAAAGACTGCCTTTTTTTATATCCCACAAAGTCAGATATTATCTCGTCACACAGCTGCAATATTTTATGTTCAGAACCGACCCATAATCAATCCATTTTTTTTTTTTTAACTATCTGTATGGGGCAATATGATATTTGTGTTCGGTCTGCTGTCATTCAACATGTTCAAAATGACCATTCCGTAAATGACTTTATAAAACATATAATAATGCAATTGATGGGACAAATACAACAAAATGCGCCTATATAGATTACGTCACTGATTGAACATGATTATGGACTAGAGACCAAAGCTAAAGAGCAACTGTTTTCGAGTTTCCTGAACTTTAACAATCAAATAATAATTGGTTGGCAGAAAACCAGAAACACGGCAAGCAATAAGACAAGGATTTCCGCCGATTGTCATGATTGTGTAGAGAACATTTACCACTGCCCCCATGGCCATATGTTCCGAGACTGTGATAGAAATTCGTGGTCATAGAACATTTTGATATTACAAAAAAATGTAATGTTTTCTTCATTTATACTAGTTTAACATGTTTGGTTATGCTCGTCAGAAAGAATTTTGGGGGCTCATTTCATTTATGCGCCCCCATGCAACCCAAAGAAAACGAACCCTGAGTCTGATACTACATGTACGACAGTCCAGAATAAAATTGTTGTTCTAAATGTCAGGTAGATTAAAACAATAATTATAATAAATAATATTAACAACATGACTGGCAAGAAAAAGAAATGAATATATATTTGTTTAAGTTTCTATTTTTTTTTTTTTTTTACATTCAAAGCTGTGATAGTATTTGTCCTTGGAAAAAAGACACAAAAAATAAACAAAAACAAAAAAATGAGTTCGACAGAATGACGGGTAATTTCTCTTTCAGTTTAGTAATATTTGAATCAACAGTCCAAGAATGTCTTAGATCATGGATCTATAACGTCAGAGGTTATAGGTCCATGCTTAGATTTACTAACATTTTTTTTTTTTTTTTTTTTTTTTTTGGTTCGCCCTCTGAATGCCCAGAATTCTGAAAATGTATGAGAAAAATCAGGAGCTGAAAATGAATAGATGGTAAATGAGATGGATATCACTGATCTGATGTCCATGAATAGATTCATAAAATACGATGAATCATGGAAAGCAAAGCGGAAATACGGTAATTTGACACCGTATGTATAGACTATCATTATCGCCATTTACTCATCAAGAGTTGATGATGGATTCGATTTCTATTCTTTAAAAAATAAATGAATAAATAAAAAAAAAATAAAAAAAATTACCCTATGTCAACATCGAGTTATAAAAATGTTTTCAGTAAGAACTTGTCAATTTCTTGCTCTGGGGGAAACGACAAATGACAATGGTTACATTTTAATTTAAACATGGCTTTACGATGGATTCTTAAAATGTAAACTCATGGGACACGATTTTCTTTTCTTTTTTTTAGGGGGGCGGGGATGTTGTACTTCGTGATTAGAGTAAAAGATTTTGAATAACAGACCAATAAATAACAAGATACTCGTTGGAAATGAAGGAGTAGAATAATTACGGAAAGAGAAACGATGGGGAAAATAATAACCCTTTGAATGTGATGCTAAATAATATAAATCTTCCAACAAAATTTATCCTACAAAAACATTCCGTTCATCACTCCATGAAAAATAAGAAGATACTGTCAGTCGGTCCCACCGCAATGCTTTTAGCTTTATCGTTACAAAAGTGAGTAAGCAGTTCAAAACAAAACAAACACAAAAGTAAGGATTTGTACAGGATCATATCATCACGTCTCGGGTATTACTGGAGCCGCATGTGTTTAAAACCGCATTGCTAGTTGCGTGTTAAGAAACTCAAGATATCGCTTTTGGTATTGATTGGGCAAGAGTATACTATTGCAATACGACAGATGTTTGCATCTTTTAGAGGGAAATTAAAGTGACAATGAAAGTAGAAGGCTGGAAGAAAAGGTTTGATGGAAGAAAAAGGTTTGAAGAAAGAAAGAGAAGACAGTGCATTACAAACAACACATAATGGAATACATGTTTATTCATTTAGGATGGCTGACCAATAAAGGGAGGGGAATTTTGTGACAACTTTGAAAGTTGAAATTTGCTATTTCTTTGCGGGCGCACCACGCACATGTATCACGTCTTTTAAAAATAAAGGTGCACGAAGGGTATAAATCTTCGCGAAAACATGGACAAAGTGCAATCCGAGATTCCGAGACTTCTCCGCGACCGAAAATACATTCGATTTTCCCCGCGGCTCATGATACGTCGCGGAGACTCGGGAAACGTCTCCAAGACATCTCCACGACTAGTTTCAAAACCGTCTCGAACCCGTCTCAAACTAGTCCCAAACCCGTATAAAACCCGTCTCATGGCAAGTGATAAACCATCATTATAGTGTAGCAACCAGGAGCTACGACATTATGCACACATTTTATTGATCACTCCAGTCTTGTCAACAAAAATCTTCTTCTTTTTTTTTCTTTCTTTCTTTTTTTTTTGCGGGGGGGGGGGGGGGGGGGGGGGGTGGGGCTTCCCTTTTCCCTGAAGAATCTCTTCATTCACCTTTCCATTTAGCTCTCTATCTCTCAATGAATGCAGTACACGGCTTCCTTTTACCTTCTCGCGACTCATAATGAGGGAGAATGCATTTCAAAGAGACCTTTGATGAAGACATCACATCATTGAAGCAAAAGGGACAAAGTCCATTTCCAGACATGGATGACATCCAGATCTCTCCAGCTGGTGTGTACAAGCTACTCTCTACCCTCCAGATACATAAAGCTATACTGGATCAGACAGACTTCCTGCACAACTACTCAAGGAGCTGTCTGAAGATAAAACCAGTGCTGACTGTTCTCTTTCAAGCTTCAGTACATCAAGGAGTTATTCCTGACGATTGGAAGAAAGCAGACGTGGTCCCAATATTCAAGTAAGGCATGTAAGGGGACAAGTGCAAACCGGTCAACTACATGCAGGCCTGTGTCTCGTACATCACTTGTCTGCAAGACTTTGGAACACATCGTGTGTAGCAGCATCCATGAACACCTTGATGCACACCACATTCTATCAGACGCTCAACATGGATTCCGTAAGAAGCGGTCATGTACATCTCAACTTGTACTTGCCATTCAGGACCTGGTGAACGGTATAGAAAAAAAAGGAACAGCTTGATGTGATCCTACTGGACCTATCAAAGGCATTCAACAGGGTACCACACGGCCGACTCCTACACAAGATTGACTTCTATGGTGTTCGAGGCAATATCCACAGCTGGATGAAGGATCTCCTTACTGATCGCTCACAAAGGGTATTACTTGACGGATGCCTTTCTCACACAATTGGTCCTGTCAGACGTCCTGCAAGGCAGCGTCGTTGGTCCTCTACTTTTCCTGCTTTTCATCAACGATCTCCCAGACTGCTTATCATCTCAGACTACGGTGAGATAGTTTGCAGATGATTGTATCTTGTACAGGAAGATAGCAAGTGCTGATGATGACATAAGCCTGCAGAACGACTTAGATGCCCTTCAGGAATGGGAAGCAGACTGGCTAATGCAATTCCATCCGCAAAAATGCCAGGTTATGCATGTCTCCAACAAAAGACAAGCATCTTAGACGTCTTTCTCTTACTTCGTGGAGTATGCTGCAATCGTGTGGGACCCATGCACCCAAAATAACATCCGAAAGGTGGAAACGGTCCAACGACGGTACGCACGATTCGTTCTTGGTGACTATCGGCGCACGAGCAGTGTTGCTGCTATGCTAACGCAACTCCACTGGACTAGTCTACAAGAGAGGCGGACTCAGCAAAAGGTATGCATGGTCTATACAGCATCATTCACGGCCTGGTTGATCTGCCAGTCAACAGTTTCTCACCAACTGCTGGTCCTGTAACCAGTGAAAACCCTCAAAAATTCCGGGTTCCATTCTCTAGAACTCGCCTTCTCTCCAGTATACGTTCTACCCAGACAGTATACAACTGTTGAATTCTTCACCATCTGACATCATTAACTGCACCTCCTTGGAACTTTTCAAGAAGAAGGTACAACTCTTGGAACTCCGATGAGCACATAGAAATTAAAACGTATAGCCTTTTATTTGCACTGTATGCTCAGCATTTGACAGATACAAGGTACGATAATTGGACTGTATCATAATTATTAGAAGAAGAAGAAGAATCTGTTAAACAATCGGTGTCATCATTTATATATAACTCTAAAAAATCTCGTTGCTTTCATTTTATTTTGATTAAAATCAGCGATTTGAATTGTCAATAATTCGTATCCCAACTCTATAGTATACACGTTTATATTTATTAGTAAAAAATGTCTATCACAAACAAAATGTTATAATTGGCAAAGGAGGCATATGACCTGGTATGAACTCGAACTCCGACGGCATCTATATGATATGGATTACCTCAAAGAAATCATCTTCAAGCAAATTCGACTTCATCAATCAATAAGATAAGCACGTGTTCATGTCTAGACTGTTGAATCACAATAATCATATCCTCGAAATCCCAAGCCATTCTGAAAACGTAATGACAACGCTTGAAGGAGTATCTTTTACTTCTTGTTTCTTATCATTTAAAATCCGGGGGAATTATTTTGCTTGAAAGAATTGATTTCATTTTCATCTTTCTCTACAGACAATACGTCTCTTCACTTTAACTCTGGTGTTTTTTGCTTTTGTTTTTGTTTTGTTCTTTGATTTTTGGATTCTGAATTTCCGTAATTATAATTTTATTTTTAAGATATGAATACCGCGTAAGCTATAAGAACTCACTGTACATGTTTGTCTGGATTAATAGGGAGGTTATTCGAGATATTGAGAATTAAAATTGATTTAGTTTCAGTTCGCATGAAATTTTTGTGTTCATTTTCGGATTTGTATAATGATGGAAATCACGTTCCGTTATGTTGTTATGGGTTTTTTTTTTTTTTACAATCATGGTATACCGTCAAAAAAATGGCCTTCTGTGCATCATATAAAGAAATATGGGTACTGTAATCTCAAATCTATGATGACAAGCTATTGGGCGTTGTTAGAGCAACCTACAAGAGAAAAATAAATTATTGAAATACACATTTACATCTCATTTCATTTTTTTCTTCTAATTTTAAGCCTGCGCATCTTTTTTATTAGCAGTCATTAGGCTTGTTTTTCCAATCAGAATTGACTACTCAAATGCGATTGCCAAAAGCTACAGTGAATTTAATATTTTTGTGACAATTAACAAAAAATGGGGTGCCAAATCCGTCAAAAAATATCCTCTCCAAATGTGGTATTTTTATAGTTAGACAGTACTTGATTTATGTTTTTGTCTATGAGAACACTTGTATATTACATGCAACAAAAAGCATGTTTATTTCGCCCACATCCACTTATTTTTCAGATAGTGCACGTTCCAATGTTGTCAAATCAGTTTCCGTCAAGTGTCCTCTCCGGAAAATGAAGCAATTGACTTTACATGTAATAAAAACTTTGAACCCCTATAAAAAAAAAAAAATAATAATAATAATAATAATAAGTGGGTGACCTCATGCCTGTAACATTTACACTAAAAATGAAGAAAAACAAAACTTTTTGGGGGGTCAAATGAGACAGATGGTTATACTTGATAGTAAAACAACCCTTATGTAACTTCAGTATATTATGATTATAATAGTTATCCTGCTGAATATTTTGGAACTCCGTTTCGATGGACGTGTGGTTTAAGTAATAGTTGCATCTGGTTTTACACATAAATAAGATCGACTAAAGCAAACAAAAGTTGGAAATGTTTATTTGCATTTATGCCCAAATCTGACCACTAATATACATGTACCTTGCCATTGTACTTGTTGTATGCTAATACATGCTAATGATACCCCTCCCACCCCCACCCCGAAGCAATAATGGCTAAGATTTTCACTCAAATTCCAAGATTTGATTTTTAATATGACCCTAACTTTCCAAGTGTTAGGTTGGACGAACAAGAAAAGTTTGTGTGGATCAGCCTCGGAACAGACTATATGGTGTCGGTCATTGCTCTTTTTTGGCAACTCGAGCCTGAGAGGAGAAAGTTTTCATCGGCAATGACGTGGGCATGAGCAGTACTTGACTCACTGATTAGCACTGAAAACCAAATCACTCAACACAAGAGTAGCGCCAGTCAGCAACACTAATGAACGCTTCCTAAAGTTTACATGAATAATTAGTTTGCACCATGTGTGATTTGCATGAGATATATTGCCCTCCCCCCCCCCCACTCCTCTGGTTTTGTTGTCCTCGCCAAACCTCTTGGCATTAATAAACATTGATTCTTGATATTAAACCATTCAATCTGAAGCATGCTTCAAGTAGGCTTGTGTTTCATCGTTCTCTTTGGTTACGCTGTTATGGTTGTGTTTGTTGATAGCAATCTCATATCAGTTTCATTTGAATAAAACTATTTGCCGGAGTATATACCTAAATATAAAATTAAAAGTATGGTGCATGGTGTCTGCTCTTTAGACAAAATAGCACAATTCATAAACGTCGACAAACTGGAGCCTTCAATTACCATTAATGGATATGTTGGCTTAGACCTTTTTCTGCATTGCCATAATAATATCTATGAAACTGAGTGTGCAAAGACTCACGACGGGTTCTTTTTGACGCTCTTTTATCAAAGACACACTAGATGTTCAAGTATTAGGCCTAGTAATGCTTGCTAATTACAGCAAGCAAAAAGAGAGTAAATTACACATAATTTACACCAACAGAAAATATGTGTGGAAAAGAAGAATTCTTTTGAGCAATGTAAACACCATACTGAGCTACGAATTAATAGGATGAGGCCATTGCGTTGCATGTTAAATAGGAGTAATTCACGTGGAGCTATATTGGCGGGAAGGGTATTTTGGAGAGGGGTTATAGGATGACGAGTATGGCAATTAACTGTATCCTGTCTCAAAGCCATGAGGTGCTGTTCATCGTACAGACTAGGTGATACTGTACTTTGACAGATTCAAGTTCAAGAGGAGTCGCAGCTAGAGCATTCATTAATTTGTCTACAGGGAATAATAATTATTCAATCACACCTTTTCATCATAGTACGTTTGAAATATTATAGTCACCATCGTCATGCTAAGAAAACGAATTTCCACCTATCATGACTTCACTTACTTGTATTTACATTTTAGTTTGTGGAAAAGTTACAAACTTGCGGTCAGGATAAAATCATCGTAAATGTCTATGATATCATTTATGTTGAAAAAAATTGTGTTACGCATGACTAGCTGAGGTGTAAACTAGACGACTATAGGTCATCGTAAAAAATGGAGTTATAATATATAAGCCAATATTTTTCGCGTAAAGGTATTTTCGCGGTTTTGAAATAGTTTGGGAAATTCGCGAGTGGATAATTTCGCGATTTTTGTTATGTTTTTTCATTAATATAAATAGCTTTATATTGAAGTGGAAATTTTTGCGAACATGGACTCTCAACAATAAAATTATCGCGAAAAAAACCCCACTTCACAGGACCTCTATGATCACCGTTCTCGACGACCCATCAAAACCATGCTCTCAATCTCCACATCGTCTGTGGCAGAATGAAGGGTCCAATCCCTCACAAATGACGTGGAAACGGGAAATGAGTTGGCAACGACACGCGGAGTGGCACAGCCTCGTCTCGAGTGAGGCGCCTCTTCTCCGTCACAGAGTTCCAAGATAACGTCATCTTGTAACATGTCAATGGTTACATTCAAGCGATATCAACAAGTTCAAGCATCACCGCTGATTCAGTTCCCATTGCCAAGACTAGACTATAGTAACCAAAAGTAGTCTATTCGCTCAGATTATTATAAATGCAATATTATTGCCTGTGTATGAAAAATTGCATTATCTGGGGTGTTTCATCAAGTCGTACGAGCGACTGGACTTATGAAAAGCCAAATGTGATGATCAAAATAGGTCTACTTCCTGAGCTTTGATTGTACTTTCTATAATCTTAATTAAATTGCAGCTGAAAATATCATTGACATTTAAAAACTTTGTCAGTATTGTTAAAAATAATATATCTGCATTTTTCAACTTTAGCAAATGAAATTAAAAGATGATTTGAGCATCCCATTTGGCTTTCCATACTTCAAGTAGTTATTCATAGTTTACGACCGACTTGACAAAAAAAAAATGTTTAAAAAAATTTTTTTTTAATGGATTGTATCCCCCACCCCTAAAAAAAAAAAAAAAACTTTGAAGAAACCTTTTTTCGAAATTTTCTTTCAAATTTTTTTTTTGATGGTAATAAAAAGGCAGAGTCCCATACAGTTGTGAAAGAATCATTTCTTATTGATAAACAAATTGAACTCACTATAACATTCCCATACATTATCTACAACAAATCACAACATGTCTGCCAGCAATGGGAACACGGTGTTTCAAAATCCTGTGAGCTCCAATAGCCTACTTGTGGTGGATGCATGCGCGAGGACGGCACTTACACTACACCCATCGTTTTAAATGAATCCTTAATTGCAACGCCGATTCGGTACATCTCGTCTACTCCTACACTTACAAAATTCGTACAGGATGTAACATTTCTTAGAATTCATGCCAAACCTTATGGATATGACGTTGAAAAAGGGGGCAAAGAAAGGTTTATAACTAATGGGGTAAAAAATTTAAAAAAATAAAAATCCCATATATATTAAACACGTCCATGTCCCTGTCTTAATAGAGACGCTGTCATTGGTTTTTTGTGATAATTTGTTAACATTATTTTGTAACTTGTTTATTACTTGTTTGTTTAAAACTTGTGGGATAATAACGTATATACAACATACTTTTTATGCTTGTTATTATATTATACACTGGTATATCGAACACTTGGAACTCTTTTTTGCCCACCTACAAACTGTAACGTATTCGATATCGTCTGAACATGGACGTAAACATGATCTGACCAACAACAAAAAAAGGAGATGATCCTAAGAATTGATGAGCCTGATCAGTTAAGACTGAGCATTTTGTCCTTCAGTGACACTGAATATTTAATGAATTCTATCTTAATCGAACGACTCTTCTTGCAAAAACTTTATCTCATTGTATTCGTCCATTATGAAGAACATAATGAATATGATAAGTCTACATCTACCGTAGATAATGTTTTTTCCCGATGAAAAATGAATTTGAAAAAAAAAAAAGGATTGACACGCGGCATCATTACAATGCCCTCGATATTGTAAAGTTAAAAATTAAAGCATCATTATTTTAATGGTTCTCAAAATGTTTGATGGTAATAAGTAAAACGTTCCAGTTGTCAGTGTCCCCGCTCTGAATCCCATAAGACTCATGTTTTACCCACCGGCCGGATGTCTGAAAATGTTTTCAAATTATGATAAAGCATTGTGTCCAACGGAAGAATAGCTGAATTGTAAAAAGACTATTCACTCAAATCTCAAGTTTCTACGCGTCTGTGATGGTAATGGAGTTACGTAAGTGATAAATGTAGACGAGACACGTTGCAGCTGCAGACAGAATGTAAAACACGTTCCTCAATGAACGTAGCGGAGTAAATTAGCATGATGAAGCATAATTGGCGTACTCGTCTGAACATTTTTTTCTTATTAATGCGAATCATAACGGCATTTAATGACGTATGTCCACATAGTGCATCCGGAAACAATTATTAAATACGTTTTAAAGAGGATGCTGAAGGATACTAATGAGAGTTTAACTTCCTACTAGTACCATCATGGGGAAAATTGTAATGGCGTAATGTTATCTTATCATGTTAGGTCACCTTCTTTTGAAAGGAGATGAATTTCTAAACATTATGAAAGGGGCATAAAGATGGAATGCATGGTGCATCTTAACATGAAAGAGACATCCATCTCTCTAATTCTTTAACATGCATGACATGTATATTGTACAAAGCGGGCAACAAGATAAGCTATAACATTCACTATGTTATACATCACTCCAAATTTTCGAATGCCAAGACAAGTGAAGTAGTCTCGTCTCATGAAGATAGTGCAGTACACCGCATATCAAATGCAATGTGAAATATTAGATAAGAATAAAATTCTGTGACACCATGTCTTGTCTTCCCTCCCTCCCCTCTCTACTTTTACCGTTACTTATTCTTCAAATTTCTTTCCGCATCTCCTTCGTTGCGTTTTATCGCCGACCGCGAGATTTATCCCCAGCTTTTATAGTTTGGCCCAAGGGGTGTATTTCTACCCACTCGACCTTTGGGTGCACTTCACGCTTGCTAGACGAGCCCGCAAACCACTGCCGTGTCGAATGATGGGTTCGTTTTCCACTGCATCATTTACAAGGTGCCTTCTAGATTTCCAGAGCCAGGAAACGAGTTCACGAAGAGGCAAGATTACAGCAGCATCGAGTGACGACGGGTGGGTGTGAGGGTGGGTGGGTGTCACGAATCGAGATGATGAGGCCAATGGATTGAGGAGTGATATGGGGGGGGGGGGGAGGGGGGGGAAGGGGGGTAACGATATAGGTTGTTAGCGCCTCAGAATGGGATGGTCAATAAGGAAGCACTGAGAGCTACACGCAGTAATTATTTTATTTGAGTATGACTGTGTGAGGGTGTGTCTATTAATGCAATTCATAATTTGAATATCCGTCATATTGAACATGTTAGATGTAAACGATCATACAGTAATATTTATTTCCCAACATGCCCAACATCAGTGCTCCCTTTATATGTCCAACACTTCTCAATAAAGTATATTTCAACGGCAAAATTCATTTCCAGTACTTCGCATGTCCCCGCTAAGAGCATAAATCAAGTATTGCAATGTCATAAAATGTTGCGCATGATGAGATAATGGCGCCGCTTATACCCATTGGCATACTCGATCTGGGTCACGCGAAGGATTCTGATGAAACATCTCCAGACATGACCATCATGGATAAATATAGCCTAGACACACCTGGTGCAGGATTAACTGGGATCATGATACACTCACGAAATGGGCTGACTTCTGTTTGTACGCTGGATATAAATGGAGAAACAAAAAAGTCCATCATTTTGTTTCGTGCTGAAAATGAATCACTGTCATTCTTGCTCGCAGTCTTTGACCATGCGCGTAGATCCTCGAGACTACAACAACCAATCGATCTACATATGAAACCCCTTAGCCCTACACCCCATTTCTGTCTCTTAGTGTGGTATCTCACTTCGTGGAAACTACTTTGAAACAACTTTGAGACGGATTTTAACAATTGTCGCGGGACGTCTCGGAGACGTCTCTAATACTTTTTATCCGTCGCGGAGACGTCTCCGCGAAGTGAGATACCACCCTTACATTTGTCTTCGTCTAGTTGTGACAATAACCTACAACCATGATAGTTTGCACTTATTTCTGGAGCATGCTTCAATTTTTTTCTCTCATGTAACTTTTATAACAATAATAATAATTATCTAAGTATCAACAATATTTTCGTGTCTCATTATGAGTTAACATAATATGCAAAAAACCGGATATTGCAGCGAAGAGGTGGCGACTCCATGGTTATACATGCAATGTGGAAGTATTTTAAAGGGCGGCGCCATTGTATGATCAATGTCAGCCACACGACATGACCGCAGACCAATATAACATAATCATGATAATATTCTATTGTTTAACGAAATTGCTCGAACAGAGTTATTGTGTAATTAACATGATTAAACTACAAGAACTTAAGCGTACATTCTAATTACTACGGAAGAGAAATGGATGCCTGTATCTAAAAGGCCTTGAGCTAATGATAGTTGTCGCAGCGTTGATTAAAAACTAAAAAGCAGTTGTGTCATGTCAGGCATTTAGTAGATGTTGGCAGGTGACAATATGAGGCTCATTATGTTAGTGTCATACAACCCATCCATGGTGTAAAATGTGGAAAATTGCAGAGCTGGCTTATTATGATTTTGGGTTTTAAGCCAGGAATATATGGCGTTGATATTTACGATATTTACGATTCAAGCCGAAAATCGGAAGTAATTGTCACCCACTTTTGTGTTTTTCTTCAACAGAGATGTATACAGTGGTCATCGAAGCAACATCGTACGTCTAAATACTTGTTCATGACATGCACTAGTATCATTAGAGTAGCACCCACAAGATCCAAGACGACCGCGCCCACTTGATTTGACTTGGAGCCCACATTAATACTGCGTTCCCACAGATATATAATTATAACACACCGAAGTTAATAATACACATGGAAATGAAATTCTGACATAAAAGTTCGTCAGTGAGAACATTACCCGGTTCGCTGCAAAATGAAGGACATGGAAAATTATCGATGTCTCCAATAGGCCGTGAAGAATAAACGAACACGTCAAGTTCAGTTCTTTGAGTTTGTTTTCGAAAATGAATTTAAAGTCCCTCAAGGATGACCTAATACGGAGTGAGACATGCCTCGTTACGGTCAACAACGCCCAATGGATCGAGTCTTGGGCGATACGACAGGCTTCTGAAGAAAGTTGACAAGTATTGACCTAGGATGTCTGCTGAACAGGGCACACCTAATCGTAAAGTAATAACATCCTGCATTGCACGTGGTCTGTAAACTTGGTAATGGACATCCAATTATGATTATTTACGTTTGTTTGTTTTGAAATCCAACGCCTTAAATTAAAAATAAACCCATTTTAAACAATCACCACTGATCCACCGTCTCAGCACTATCATCACCACTGGCAATAGCATGTTGCTTGTAAACTATTTGTTATATATTTTGTCCTTTTAATTTAAATATTTTTAGAAATGATAATGAAATTTGCGATCATAGACGATATTAGTATTGTAAGGTCACGATGTGAATTATTACAATGGAAGCTGGGTCATTAAAATTGTTCAACTCCCTGAACACTGAATTATTATGTATTTTATTGCAATTTTTTTTTTTTTTTCATTTTTAATGTAAACGTTTAGAAAAAAAACAAACAAACAAACAAAAAAAAACAAAAAAATTTTTTTTTTTTAAAGGTATAGGGGGAATGCCGTCAGAAATAGGCATAACATTAATAGGCAGCCAATAAAGTTTTTTAATCAATTTTTAACCGTTAATTTTGTCGTTCATTTGCACACGAAATCTAAATGTAATAAATTTCAGGGAAAATATCGACAATCTGTATATCGAAATCCCATAGCATGAATCCCTGAACATACCTTCCCAAAATGCCCCCATCATTACGTCATCGATCCGATATTCTGGGTAATCAGCGCATCCCATTAGTGTACTGTGCACGAACTCATGTATCAACGTCACAGACGTCCTGAATAATACATCGCTCACTTCCCACAGCTTTCGTGGTAAACATCCAGGTATGCATGTATGTATCGAGAGCACCTAAAAGCGACAGACGCGTAATACCTGGTTTCCGTGAAACTATGACGAGACTTTTACTCAGCTCTGAGTAGACTTTGCTCCTTGCAGTTCATCAGATTAGAGGTAAAATTTGACGATTAAATTATACCCTGTGTAGGCCTACACTTAAGATGTTTTTGGGAACACTTTGTTAAATAATTGACTTGTCAATTGGTCATACTTTAAACACAAGGCAATATTCCTTGTCGAGGCGGTGCAACATAATAAGACTTATGAGCATTAAATAAATGTCCTTTGATATATAATTTACAACACTCCTCACAGCTTGCTCCGTCAGAGGCGTCAGAAAGCTCTGCGGAGACAAGAGATTGGAGGGACAAGCGATTGTGTGTTAAAAAATGGCTTGCCCCTGCAATCTTTTGTCTCTTCAGAGCCTTCTCATGCTCTCAGCTAAAGAAAGTATTTAATTTTCCATCTTTTGACCAGCAACATCACGATACGTCATGTGACGAGAGATCTGGGGAGCATTCATGAAACAAATATTCACTGATTCTTACTGACAACTGTTATAGGCTACTGAAATGCTTGAATCTGATTGGCCGAGAGCAAATTTGTTGGATAAAACGTCCGACAAGTCCCTTAATGAAACGCCCCTGTCCTTTACATACGATCTGTTGGTCATCAGACGGTCAGTGGCGCCTTTAAACTAGAGTTTGGTAATCCTGTTTCTCCTGTCGGTCTATGGGTTGGAAGAAAGGAGGTACATACATTATACAGTGTGGTTTCCTCATGAAGCAAGAAAACAAAATATTGAAATGTGAAAATTCAAGCGCACTAAAATTATTCTATCGTTTTTGATCGTTCACTTCGGACCTTCCCCAGCACATACTTGTTGCATACATCTTCCAGACACCAAACGTGCTATTCAGATTTATATATAGGTATAATACTCTATAATTATAGAGTTCCTTTATAAAGGGATTCTACATCCTATTGTTACGACCGGTAATGTCGCAGCGACGCATAATAGGGAGCTTTCGCTGGACTACGGACATGACGGAGGAGATAATCTAGAACGTTAGCATTATGAAAGGCTTTATTTTCAAAATAGCTTAAACCCCAAACTCCTGCATACTGTTAGTACAGGAAAGAGAGTGTGTAAACTGGTATTTGCTAGAAACGGCTGGCAAGCGTTTAAATTACAAGTTTTCGTGTGCACAAACGAGGGTTTCCCTAGCTACAAGAGTAGCTCCCCGTTGTCAAAATCTACAACGCTATTTTGGGGAAATGTACGTTCTCACAAAACGTAGAACGTATATGTCTCAGCGGAGAGTCAGTTATAAGCCAATAAGCGAGCGCTTTGATAGGAATGTATACAGGCATTTCCCTTTGCTAAAACATAAAAGAAGCATACTTTGAGTTGCATAATCATAATGGCAGGGCGGCTAGGTTATTTCTTTCATATCAGCAATGTTTAGGTCAGCTGTTATACGCATAGACGCATTGACACAATAAAACTTGGTATGAAAAAAAAAAAAAAAAAAGAACTAGGTATCCCCAGTAAAGTAGCCTTTTGATTGAATTCGTATTGCAACAATAGACGTTACAATATCTCACAAGCCAAAGGGAACATGTGCGGTTACCAATTGGAAACTTTTTTATTCCAAAGTTATTGAAGAAGATAGAAAACGAGGATTTGCAGGCATTTTGAAAATAGTGCCCTCTTTTATGCTAAAGTTCTAGATAAGCTCCCCTTAGTCCAGCGAAAGCTCACTAATGTCACATCAACGCATTATTTCCGTCTGGCACCAAACCGTGACCTCACCATCCGAAAGACGTGAATGGGATTCGAACCTCGGTCCGATCAGATTGGAGGCTAATTTTCTTTTTCCATAATGTGACCAATTCAAATGATTTTAGATATTTTCTCTAAATAAGCCCACAAACTGATAAGAATCGGATCGAGGTTCGAATCCCAGTCACGAATGTCGGATGGTGACGACAAAAGTTGGTCCCAGATAATGTGTTAATTTTATGCGTCGCTGAGACATTACCTTAAGAAGACCTGGTTCCGACCTTTCTGCACTTCAGTTGCCAAACGCTCGGCCCTAAACTTCAATCCCAGGGGTAAAGGCAACTTCATATAATCATATTGGGGTATGGAATCTCGACTTCGGCCCATGACTAATTAAAACCATGTGAAAACAACCCTGTGAAGTTATATACCACTCGTGCACACCCGATAAGAGACGTCTATATTATCATCTGAGCGAGACTTGGATTTCAAAGCCCGCGTCAATGATATGACATGATATACACCGTTCAAAAACCCCACCGCCAAAGTGCTGAGTGCAGCGTCATGGGGGTTTATGACGTCATCTACGTCATTTCGAGTCAGATGTCTTAATAACGCATTATCATACCTTGACATCCAGGCACGAGGTTTAATGCAGCCTCAGCTCCATGAGCTCTGAGTATGTCATACATGCTTGTGCTTGGAAGGTAATTTCATTCTTATTTAATAGTACATCTATCAAAGAGATAACCAACATAAACGATGACGCGGTCTCAATCCATTATCATTCTTCTTTTTGGAGTATATGCTCCAGGTACAAGTATCCGTCTTTCAGGTTTGAAGGGGAACATTTTTATGTGTCAAAAATGTATCATGCTTACATGTGGTTTTTAAGATTAGGGGAGACCGGGTATGGAAGTTACACGGGTCAGTTGTTACAGTTCTCAGTGTGCTAAGTTGGAACAAGAGAGTTCGTGCTATCTGGCATCTATATACAGCCTACACATAGCTGTGATGAACTGCCGGTCGTGATGTTTCTCCGTTGTTTTATTAAAAAGTAAATCAACAAAAACCATTTTTTACAGTTCCAAGTGAATTTTTGAAAAAAAAATTAAAATTTGTAATAGATCTTACAACTGAAGGCACATGACGATAGTCTGGTATTGTGAATATAGTACATGTAAGTCACTAATATACCCCTGAGCCATGCCCTGTAATTCTGCCTAATGGCTTTACTACAGTTGATTTTATGTGTAAAATCACCAATGGGGTAGGTTGTTACAACAACCTACTCCATGTCGATGTAACAACCTACCCCAATTACATTACACATGTAAAGTAATTTTGTTTTAATTTTCAGGTGTTAATATTTTGATATTTCTATTATTACTTTCGTCTACTCTAGAGCTCTACTTGAACTACTGTTAACGATACCAAGAAACTGGAAAGTTGAAACAAAAGTATGGTATAAGAGATTTACACATTGTAACAAATTATCCCGTATGTTTATATAGTAACAATTTACCCCGTGTGGCGTAACAACTTACCCCGTATACGGGGTAGGTTGTTACAAAAAAATTAAACAGGTTTCATTAATTAAGCTGTAGTTAATTAGTGTTTACATGTTTTCAAGTTTTATGTGCCTCAGGTTTTAGCCAACATAATAGGCTAACTACAGACCAAAAATGGAGTGTGTGAGTACTTTCATTAAAATTATCTGGCCCAAAATTTGAATTTTGTAACGTCCATACCCGGTCTCCCCTAATTAATAATGTCGCAGAAAATATCCTGGTTTGTTTTGTCAAATAATAATATCAAAGCATTTCAGTATATCAATGTATGACATGGACATCATTATACCACCAAAAAGAGATGTACAAAATGCTCTAAAATAAAGTCATTGCGATCTGAAAGTTATATTGGACTGGTACTAGTGCATGACTCAGGTTCAGAATGTTCGTGACCACTTTCTTACTCATCACAATCAGAAAAGTCAAGACGTAACATCATCATTAAATTTGACAAGAACTTGAGAGTCATCAACATGTAATCATTACAGATAGTTGCATGTTAAAATATTAACTTCTCAAGAGCAAAAAACATTACGAGACAAGAAACATTGCTCATTAAAGGCAATCGATTAAATACCGTAACTATACCTTGCATGTCTTTAACAGATGCATGGTCTTAAAACTATAACATTACTTAATAAGAACATGCAATGGAGAATAATATGATAGACTAATAGGAGGAGCCCAAACCCTACACCCATTTTTACCATTGGCAGTAATTTTATCGATGGCATGGAATAAGATACTTGGAATAAAAATCATTATCAGGTGGCAAAATCCTCACTGTATGAAATTATATTACATGTACATGTATTCGTAGGGAACATGCAAAAATTGGTGATACTTTACCGTTCTGCCACAGGATCAATTTGACAGAATAACTAAACCAATTTATCACACAGATAGATTAATATGTTGACTTTCAGTGATTCAAAGTACTATCCGAGAGGTTTGTACTTTGGATTCAACTTTTAGCAATGTACATTTTTCGTAAAAATCTATCAGAATATAAAACAAAGTTTACAGATTTTTTTTATTTATTTATTTATTTATTTTATTTTTATTTTTTTATTTTATTTATTTATTTTTTATTTATTTATTTATTCATTTATTTATATATTTATATATTTATTTATTTATTTATATTTATTTATTTATTTATTTAGTTATTTAGTTATTTATCATTATTTATTAATTTATTTTATTTATTTCATTTATTTGTTTATTTGTTATTTATTTATTTATTTATTTATTTATTTTTTATTTTTATTTATTTATTTATTTATTTATTTTTTTTTTTTTTGGGGGGGTGGTCACCCGGCATTTGAATAATTAATTACTTTGGCAATCATGTCTGATGCTTGAATTCACCCAACATGCTTTAAAGCTTATCTTCTGCAGTTCAAGTGATCAAATACTTCGATAGAATCTAATGTATTTTTAAATTGCTTCTTAAGAATTAGATCAGTGGTTGAGAAAATCATATTCAAGGAAGCCATGTTATCTCCTTTCATATTGACATTATGTAAGGGGATATATACATGTACACGTGTATTTATTCATCAACCATGTTTAGCTAAGTATTATCAAATTCATTTGGCAGAACTATAAATTTTTGTAAGTAACTTTTGATTAATTATTGTACTATTTATTGAGTCGCATTTAACCAAACTCAATATTTAAAGTGAAATTATTGTTCTGGTCATGACATTGAAATGTGGAAGACACTGTCCATAAGAGTTTTGGAAAGGTTGATAACAGTTCACCTAAGCATTATTTTATGCTGTGAGGTTTGAGAATCGCCAAAATGATAACAAATTAACCCTATTCAGCTTTGAGTCACATACAAAAATGCATGTATGAAACAACACCAAACGTTCGGGACCCAAACATATCAGCTGTTTTGGTATATTTTGGGTCATATTGTGACTATAAGGGCAATTGAAGAGCAATTTTCTTGTGGAGCTTTTGATTACGATACTCTTCCGAAATAGCATGAAAATAAAGGGAAAGTTCACAATAATTTTCTTCATCTTTCCCACACCTTCCCACTACACTAGATTCCCTTTAATACTACACACAATATAATATCCTGCTAAAGTAAGCAGATGTTGATAAGTATATATCTGATAACCTGAGAATTGCACGTCTCCTCAGGAAATGCAACTAGATCAAGTACGACCTGATAGGATGCTCCGAGTCAGCTTTATGTAACATGAAACGTATATATAGGTGGGATAAAGTTTCCTTATTATATGACTTGTATATTATACAAAAGGTTCATGGGATTCAGGTTATCGGTAAAAGTACTCTCAGTCTCCTACGTATGTATGGGGGCAGTTATGATCATCAGTCAAGATTTTCGAAGAATGTATAGATATCGTGTTTAATTACTTTATTTTAAATCTTATAATACATCTAAAGGTTGAAAAAATTATTAATGGCGGAACAAGGATTTTTTTTTTTTTTTTTTTTTTTTTTTTTTTTTTTTTTTTTTTTTTTTTTTTGTACAAAAGTTGTTATTTTAGTGGTTGCTCCTGCCCTCAGCCTGCCGGACCTGTCACTTGGGAAAATGATGCAGGTTGCCAAGCAACAAATAACCCAAACAATTATTCATAGCAGATAACACTATTTTTTTTTTAAACTCAGTTTTCGGTGATTTTGCAAGAGACAGAATAGTCACTCTAATATGTATCTATCTTTAATAGAGTGAAGATAAATTTCCATCCAAACAGAGTGGGAAAACGCTGGTCTTTGAATGCGTGTATTTATGTCTCATTCGATTACAGAGTGAGTTTCCCGCCCAATATTAAGATGTAGGCTTGATATTTCTACTCGTTTCCAAGAGTAACTTACTCAACCTATCCTATACACTGTTAGAACGCGGTTCAAAAATTTCGCTGTTTAAAAAGATAATAAACAAGAATGTTTAACTTTTAACCTCGGAAAAGCGAGGTTTTATATCCTTAAACAAGACCTGTTTAGAGACGTATTACACTGTATTAAACAGGTTTTTGTTTAACATGTCACGTGATAGTCCTTAGCTAATCGAATCACTCGTTACATGCCAGGTAAATCGGAGCCACATTTCAATCATGGTGAAGGACTTATCCCACACACATTAATTAAGTGTATGGAAAGAAGTCTTGGGTCAGTGGATAGAGCGTCTGCCTTATAATCGAAAGGTCGTGAGTTCGATACCCGGCCGCGTTAACGAAAAGTTGGATCGTTTTATTTTTGGAGAGAAGCGTTTAACAATACTGTTGATATTTTAAACAACCATTAAACAAAAGGTTGTTTAAACTTTTAAACAACAGGAGTGTTAAAGCCTTAAACAACTACAGGTTGTTTAATTTTTAAACAACGCTGTGCGATTCACCGGTTAACACGCAGTTGTTTAAGATTTTAAACAACTTGTTTAATTTTTTCTAACCGTGTATGGTCATGCATGATCAATTTCCTTACTATTAGCAGTTGTTGAAACCGATTCAATGGACTGGGGTTTATTTGAGTCACGGATATCTTTCGGATAGTGTTGTTACACTTTTAGTTTGTCACAGCAGAGACGACAGATTTTGTAAACTCGAAAAAAAGGTTTGTCCAAAAGGTTTGTGTGTCCCTCATTTAGCTCTTTGCTAATAAGCAAATAATCACCGTCGATCCAAATGATGGGAAGACTATCACTTCTCAGGCAAGCTTGATAAACTATCTTCTCCGAAGCAAAGCTGAGGAGAGATAGCGTGTACATCCACCTTGCCGTGGAAGTGATAGCATGCTTCGTCATTTGAATCAAGAGGTGATTATTTGCTTTATATTCCACATCTGAAACATTTTAAGAGCTCGTGGAAAACCAATATGTTGGTAAAAAAAAATTAAAGATTTCCTAGAGATCCTTAAAAAGAAAAATCCACTCAAGTCATCGATGCCTGCGCTTGTAAAATAAACGCGTACAATTAGAGTGCGCACAATTAATTTAGCGCGAAGGCCTAGCTCAAATTGGCTGAAGTTATTGTTACGTAACAAAGAAATTAGAAAAAGGAATTGTTCGTCACAGAAGAATTTATCTGTCGCTTCATGTGATGGAAAAAATGATGGTACAAAAAACCCGAGTGACAACGCATGTTTTTTCGCGCATCCCTAAAATAATTGATGACGCGTTATGGCTCTACATACTCTGCGGGGCGCTGAAGTGATCAGCGAAACTCAAAAGTACTATCACTACGATTGATGATTGATGATGGGGGAAACTAAAATCAATCACGTGATTGACTTTTGACCAATCCTGTTGCAACATTCTTAGTATGTGGAATATAAAGTGGAATATCAATCCATTTTGCTACATGCTACACAGACCTTTTTGTACGAATACATACCATAGTTTGTATTACGACTGTGCAGTGTTTATGCCTGCAAACTATATATGGGCAGCTCGTGATATGAAAGCGATTAATCAAACCATAACCCATAAGATCAAGCGAGTTTCCATCGGTCCAATTTCATTCTCGGAAAGGGGAACAACACAACGGATGTGAGGAAGGTGTCGAGTTCAACAGAGCCAGTGGGTAACTAAACACCCCAAAACCTGTCGTGTAGAAAGCATGCAGGCTATCAATTATAACCATTTGGTGTCCCGTTACAGATTAGTGCGTTTTATAAGCGTTACCTGATGCCATTTATAAAGTTTGTGGTGCCCGTTTATCTGCCTGATAATACAGGTATACCCTTCTAAACTTGGTTTTGGTCACGAACATGCTCGTGTTTGTGGTGTGTCCAAGCGACAACACATGTATCAGATAGCAAGAGAGATTGATGAAAACGTGATGGTTTTTCATGTCTCCAATGCGATTTATCTTGTCAGGAAACCCTTTTTTTTTTCTATACCTCTTATTTAATATTTATGTGTATTTTAAGAGAATAACTTTTCTAAAATTGAACGGAAACATACCATTCTAAACTTGTGATACGCTGTGAAAATCTACAGCAACGATGGGAAATATTACTAAACACAACAATCTTCTCTTCGCAAATTATAGGGAATGGGTATCTTTTTTTTATTTTTTTATTAGAGCTCCATTTTGAATAGACGCCCTTCAGAATTTTTTTTTCAACCATGACTGTTATGACTTTGAGAATTTTAGAAATCAATGATATGACATAGAAATCTAATCAACATCGCCATTTCTTTTTGAGAACCTCTTGTTTGAGTACAATTTTTTTTATAGCATCATAACTCTGAAAACGTATACAAATGTATATACTGTATTGAAACAAAGGATTATCCCTTTATGGGTTTAGCTGTCTGGTATTTTAATGCCCTTCGTATGAACTGCAATGGTTTCCTCTACACAATAAACCATAAATTTCCTGCGAATGATTGAACGTCATTCAAGAGAGCCAGCTAGACAGTGTTTATTCACTGAGGTCTAAATGAATTTCGTTGATTCCGGAGGAAAAAAATTATATGAATGACGTTTACATCTATTTGAACTTGTGACAAAGTGCACAGGATCGTTATCATGCAAGTTGGGAAATAGCATTTACGTTAAAGGGATGTTGGTTGGTTGATTGGGTTTTTGGCAGACGTGTATCAATCAGATATTATTCACGTCTGAGACCAACCTTCAACGTTACCATCCCAACTACGTTACTGGGATTCGGACCTGCAAAGTTGAGGGTTACCACTCGACCAACTCCAGAAAGTGAAGTTTTATAGACACGGTCCTTGCAATGAAATAACCTATAGGCTGTAAATCCAATAGGCCATGTACATGTATATCGATGAGTCCGCTCTGTTCGGTAATTAACGGTATACCATGTTAAAGTGTAGGGGAACATAAATATCGTTCTTATTTACATCCTCCAAGATCGTATTCCTTTAATAATACTTTTAATAATACTAGACATAACTCATGAGTTAGTGTTTGGCAACATGTCACATTTCTTAGATTAGAAATAAAATGAATGACGTTTACTGCCCTTTTATAGGAAGGGAAACAATGAATGACATTTACCGTTAATCCTTTGAACTTGTGACATAGTACACAGTGTCATCATAATTCAAGAACTTTTTTTTTTTTTTTTTTTTTTTTTCAAGAACATGCCTTGACTGTTCCTGTGTTTCCCCCAAATGTTTCTCTCTCTCTCTCTCTCCCTCTCTCAGTTAGTTTCTTTTCTCTCTCTGAATCTATTTAAAACTATTTTTTACCCTATTAATTTCGTCTTCAAACAATAACAAGGTATTGCTATTTTACCAATGAAAGAAACTTTCACAAACTTGAAGTAACGAACTTAGACCACCATCCAATAGTCTCACACTCCGACACTCAAATTATATATATTTCATATTTTTTCTCACCCTCTCTATTTCTATATAAAGCAAACATTTTTTTTTTTTTTAATTACCTAATATATTTAGGAAATCAATCACCCTAGTCATATAACCGTATAGTTCCAGTATGTCGGTGCCCACTCTTTGTTTTTTTTCTTTCTTTTTTTTTTTTTTTTTTTTGGGGGGGGGGGATCACTGCCGGGCATAATGTTTTCTGCGCAATGTGTCAATCTCTTACACAGCTTAAGAATAAATAAGCGATATCCATTGTCTGTTTAAAGACGAGTATGACAATGTGATGAAAGGTAAAAAAGCAAATGTATATGAGCAAAACAAATACTGGTGATAAAAAAGAAACCTCTTCGTTTAGTCACGTTTGTTCACAAACTCAATTTGAACACTGCACACGTACCGGATCTGTCAAAGGTTTTGAAGAGCAAGCATGTACATTCAGAAATCGAGGTATTTTGTTTTCTAGACAGCCTGTCGCCACGCAACCACGCGTTTCATTTTTTTTTTTTTTTTCTGTTTTTCTTCTTTCTTTCTTTCTTTTTTTTTTACTTCATTTTTTAATGTATTCCGATGAATGCGAAAATTCCGGTAAAGAAAGAAAATGAAATTTTGAAGAAACAATAATTTAAACCGTTGCTGTCTACGACGGAGCGTATAAGTCTATTAAAAAAATGGTCAGGAACAGAAATGCCTTTGAAGAAACCCATATATATACTTTCTTAAGATTTTGGATAAAAGAGACATCTGTATTTTATGCTTCAATTATTAAATATTTGTTATGTAATCATCAAATCGTAAGCACTATCCCTCTAATTTCAAAGAAATATACACGAAGAACGGATCATATAAAGACAGTTAATTGAATCCCTATTTCATCTTGAATTTCTATTTCTATTAGATTTTGGGAAATAATACATGTGATTTTAGTGCTAATGTGATTGGCAATTTTACATCAGCATTTATCGATATGTGCACCGCATTCACCACAAGAACAAAAGTATATCTGAAAATAACCCATGCAATCTGAATAGTTTGTCAGAATTTTTTCCCCCAATCATTTAGGCCTACTCTCCATATTATTTGGTTCCTGTTTAGATGCCGGGAATAAGAGTGAGAGAGAAAGGTGAAAAGGGGAGAAAAAGCTGAAATAGTAAAATATGCAGGGCATGATGTCTCGATGGCAATCTATTTCTTTCATTTCTACATAGCTATAGCGATACACTCTCCACTGATACATACCCTTAACCTATTTGACGTGATAAGAAATATCTGCATTTCTCGAGAAATTGCGTTCCCAAAAGTAAGTGACCCTTTTTCAAACAAATTCCATTTGCTGCTCGAGCAACAGAGAGTATAAAAACAAATTCCCATCCCTGTAGCTTCGAGCGGCTACTTGGCCTAGAAATGTATTTTATTTATTTGCATGTCTTTTTCCACTGCTTTTTTTTTTCAGCGAAAAGAAATACTGGACGAAAAGTAGAAACGAAATTACATTACTAAAGATTGCACTGAAATTAGGTTTTCATGACTGCATTTTGTATCCACCATAACCAATGATAACCATCATGGAGTTTCCTATTTACAATTAGAGTTCTTTGTCAGTTAGAATGATTACTAAAATGCTATTTTACAAAATATTAGTGATTTTAAAATTAAATGTTCATCAAAATATAATATTCTTTCTCTTTCTATCTCTCTCTTTCTTTTACGCCCAACCTCTTCCTCTTTCTTACACGGTCGGTATATCAGTCTCTTTATCTCTCTTTCTTGTTTCCCCCATTACAAACCATGAAAATATTTTGACCCAGAAAACCACAGATTTTAAGACGGAAATGGGAATTACATTAAATGATAAAGCACACCAATCCATGCTTTTTAATATCTCGTGTATTTACAGAATTTTATGATTTACGAAATCAGCGATATCAGTTCAAAGAAGTTCTCTGTCCATTATTTCACAAACACGATAGTTGCTGACTTGAGCCCTACTTAGCGAAATTCATATACATGTATAGAGATACAAAGAAAACTTAGTGTATATTATATAAGCCTATACGTGGAGGGAAAAAAAAAACATAAAACGTTTTGAAGAGATGAGGAATTGACCCAGTTCTGTTTTCACGGAAGTCCATCATCAACAGACGAAAACATTATTCAAGAACGCATCCGTAGGCGTGTATCTTTCTCTCAATCTCTCCACTATCTCTTTTTATTCTCATTCTCTTTCCTCTCTTATGCTTATTGCCTTTTATTTTCTCAGTTTGCATGCGTGTGTGTGTGCGTGTGTGTGACAAATTTACCTTTATGACACTGTCCACACATCTACAGTGAAAAGGGCCCCTCCTTGATCTAGATTTTATTTGAGTTGACAGCCTATACGACATAATTGTATTCATGAACTTGTAAGGATGAGGCACATCAACTTATTTTGGAACAGTCGATCAATCGTGCTCAAATTTTCATCATCTCGTTGCCTATAGTAACCAGATGACATCTTGTCCGCCGCAAATACAGATATCACCAATCGTGTCTCAAATTGACATTTAAACTTAAGTGATGTTGGTTATACTATTAGTTTCTATCATTCGCTGTTTCCATGGTTACAGAAAAATTCTATTGCTTTTGAGCCAAAACGATCTTCATAAAAAAAAAATTATATAAGAAAAACACAATATCGTAATATACAGACATGACATTGCCAAGTTATCCTTCAATAATTAAAAAAAGGTATTTATTGTACGATTTATTCACAAAAAAAAAAAAAAAAAAAAAAAAAAAATACGCACACACTACATGTAAGACCTAAAGTTGAAGTGAATGGGATATACATCAGCGTAAATCCAGTGGGTGAGGGTTGGACACAAATATCAAAATCTCCCCATTTTGGGGTTTTAAGTTTATTTATGTTTAAAACGAAACCAAAAAAAAAAAGAAAAAAAAAAGGTGGATACCGGTATTCAGTTAACAATTTTTGGCGTTTCAAAATGAACGGTTGATTTTAAAAAACAACAACAACAACAACAACATGACTAGGGGAATTGACCTGGCCAACCCGTATAGCGAATCACGCAATTCCCACATGGAGTTTATTTCCCTTTTTTTTTTCTCCTTATATATATATATATATATATATATATATAAATACTATACATATACATATACATTTTTTTTTTTCATGGGGATACAAATATGACCCCCCCCCGCCCCCCCCACTGAAAGGAATTTTAACCGGCCAATTAAGATTAAGGTAAAAAGTATTGATCGCCAGTAGTTTTGTTAGACAAAGTTATGATTACATTTTGTGATGTTTTAATTTTTGTTTCCGTTTTTCTTCAGTATTTTATCTGATGTTTAATCTACCAATAACCCCATTCAAAATGGTCCCGCCTCTTCTTAAGCTTATCGTTCACTCACCTCTCTTCCTCTGCTTTTCTGTCTCTGTATAATGCTTTTATTTATAGTCTCGCTCTTTGTGCTAATGCATTCAGCTTCGTGCATCTCTTGATCGATGGGTTACAATCACAATTCGTTTCTTTCCATCCGCCATTAATCAAACTGCTTTCTTTATCTTTTCAACCCGAGACAAACTTAATGAACAAAACAAACCTGGCAGCGAGCATGGGTTTCTATATCATTTAAAACATCTTACAATGTCCGAACGTGGTCATAAATTATGTTATTGCACTGCCACTGGTATTTCATTATTGTGCAACTGTACAAGTGTACTGCGTTTTTGTATCACGATTTCTGGACCATTTTAATTCAATTAAACATAGTGCTAAATACAAACGACAATCAAACCACACACACACAAGAAAAAAGAAAGGAAAAGAAATGCAAAACAACATTAGAACGTATTGAACAAAGACCCGATTTCAATTCTTAATTTCCGATCTTCAATAATAAATTATGATATTTTCTTGGAGCCTGAAGATTCTTGCAGAGCCTTGACATAACAAGGAGATAAAAAGAAACACTTTAAGGTGATTGTATTAACTTCCAGAATGTTATTCTGTTCAATTGAAATATTCTTCTTTTTTCCGCCAGCAGGTAATCTGGCTACCCCCTGGTGGGGACCACCTTGGAGTACTGGTGACAATCAAGTTCGACTTCGTGACATCTGGGAAGCTTTGAACATTAGCACCAACAGATTCATATACTAGTAGCCAACATAAGACACATCGTGCCTGTCTTTTAACATGGAAACACTTTATTTATAACTTTGTGGAAGCTTTCAAAAAACATGAGCTCTGGGGCCCCAACATGCCGTCCGTGCATGTAATATTGTGTCAAGATAAAACCATGAAACTTTCATTTCCTATAAGCATCATAACATGCTCATGCTTTACAATAAATACAAATTTGCAAGTAACCGGAAATACCTGAATAATTTTTCTCCATAGACTGAAATGTCAACCCAGGAGCCGTTTCGTAAATGGCAATATTCAGCATGCTCAGTCATAGGGGCCATTCCACGGTCGGGAGGACATTTGTTGCTTTCTTCTTTTTGCTTTATCTCGAATTCAGGTAGTACTTAGGGCTTTAAACTTCTCTGAAATTATTATTTCATTGGGGGACACAGATTAAGTCTGATTTTACCTTCAAATTGCATGTCCTTGTAGGAGAATCAGAACTATACATAGTTTGAAGCATGTGGGACTACATGCAATTATGAAGAAGAAAAAAAAGAACTATAATTCCTTTTGCAATTTTTCCAACAGGATAATCTGAAGAATATTAAGTCACACCTAAATTAACAATGAAATTAAATCTGAAGACACAAAAAAGCTTTGAAAATACAAAATATATCTTGACGGACAAACTGTAACGCGAGTTACCGACATTAACGCTCCCTGTATTTTACCTGTTCATTTTTTCTTCACTTTGATGCCGGTGATAGGTTAGAAATATGCTAAGTTCAGCTTATGATAGGAAATTTGTTGCCAACATGGTATAGTTTTGGAACAGTTCACTCTGATCTGCATCATGATTTATGAATTTATGAATTACCGAAGTTTAACGACCCGAGAATCTGAACGAGCTTGACAAATGTTTTTCTTTTTTAATCCATTTGGTTAGTCTATGTCTCCTTTACATAAGGTGCAAAAAGTAACTTGTAAATCCTATATAGCAGTCTGAAAGATAGATGACTTTAATCGTGAAAGGTACCGGTTCTTAATTGTAACCCGAGTTACCGTGGAATGGCCCATAGATATCTTCTTTTCTTTTCTTTTTAAGTTTACTTTTTTGGCTGTTAAGTGTATACCACGTGACTATACCACGTGACAAACATAATAAATCAGCAATTTATTTGATCATACCCCAACAAAGTTAACCTCTATACCTTTCATGACAGTTCAGTGGCTACTGTATCAGGAGTCCCAAATAAAGTCGATGGAACATAGCAATATGCCAGGGCGAGTCACACAATGAGAGTTACCCGAATCAGGGTAAGATGTGAACATATTATCTATGTATCAGTGTCCACTACATAGTTACGATCGATTGTAAATCGACAGTAACCATTCAGGATCCTTGTTATATAGACTTATTGCAGAAAAGTTTCAATGTGAACCAATCAGAATGCGTTTTTTTTTGTTTTTTTTTTTGTTTTTTTCTATCTTTTTTTTTTTATTTTATTATTATTATTTTTTTTTTAGTCATTCATTCTTTTTTGTTTTTTTAATAAATCAATTATAATTTTTATTATACTATCATAATTTTCATTATTTTGCCAAACTTGAACCCTGAATTTCGCGTTTGATTGATTTCAAGAAAAAAAAGTTTCTATGACTTTAAATGGGTGTAGGATCATGAGTTAACACCGGATAATTTTGATTTGAGGACAACTACCCCCGCCAGAAAACTACCCCTTACCCTCACGCTAATTGTGTGGAGGGGTTATTTTTCCTGGGGACTAGTCCAGGGGTCCGGATACGATTATCTGTAGATAACTGAATCCCAGGCTCTTCCAATAATTATTCCTTAGTGAGGCTGCAATGTTCGCGCCATAGCATTAATTTTCTCCAAACAGGCTCATAAAACATGGTGAACATTGTCTTTGATCTGAATTTAAACCTGCAATACAAGTTTATGAGATAAGCACAATCATGACAAAGCGGCTTACTCGCAGACCACATTTTCTGTGACTTCTAGTCTTTGCAGCCTCCTCAAGTCGTTGATTTGTCTTTTTTTTTTCAATTCCGCGAGGAAGATAAAGGTTGTTACGTTACTCGATTCCTATCTCCTCGTAAATAACCCGCTTTGGCGTTGCAGGCCAGAGATAATTATTTCTTCGGCAGCTAGGATGCACTTTCAGAGTACCGAGTCACCAACACCCGATCCCCTACCAATCATCACCCGGGGATATTGGGAAGCAACTTCTAAGAACTTTAGGGTATAACGAAGAAAAGGGGGAATTAAGGGACAGCCGAGTAAAATGATGTGCTTCAAATTGCACCACCGGGTCATTATTTGACAAGCGACTCTTTATTTTCCTCAGAAACCTAACATGCATGCATCAAAATGAAATAAGCAACCCATTAATTATCTTTTGTTTGTATCTGCAGACATAAAAATACAATAGTGGATATGGATGGTTTGAAATTAAACCCTTTTATTTTTTTACTGAGAATGACTGTCTCCGAATCCTCCCGATTAAGACAGAAGATGGCTGCGACGTGCAGGCGTAATCAGAGAAAATCGAGTTACAAGTCGACGTGTCTTGCCTGCCGATTACACAATTCAGTCGATCTCCGATGCGAATGCCCTTTTTGAACTCCGGCGTGGTCGATCAATGCTCTTCCTCGCTCAATCTATTGACAAGTTTGCCTCAGGCGAGTCGCTCATCCTTCTTTGAAGACGACTCACGAAGAAGATGAACAGAAAAATCAGTGGTTAACAATCATCCTATGTAATGAATACATTGCAAGGATGATATTTGGACTTGGGATATGCTTCTGATTGGAAGTTGTTTTGACGGGTTACATCGATATATTTGCAATAATATTGCAGATCAACATGACAAAGCATCCGCTGTCACTGTTATTCCTTTATTATTAGTTTCCAAACTTAAATTCCTATACGAAAAGCCACCATCTCGATTTTACTGTGATAATTACAGTTTTCGTTCCATGGTGTTTATTAATTTTCCCCCCGATATCATTCATCTCGAATTTGACATGAAAGAAAAGTAGGCCTATACAGCTACACTCTGTGTCAGAAACTTCTTGATATACCGAGAAGACTTTATCACAACTCTAATGCCATCCTTACCTTGACACAGATACACCAATCACATGAACTGGAATATGACATGTCAGGATTTATTATATTACCTTTTAAAAAGCCCATGCACAAGCAACCCAATTTTGCACTTTTCTTCCCGCCCATAAAACCTTGACCTTTTCCCAAACAATCGGCGCAAGACGGAGACGACCCCGCAATGCAAGTTTACGCCAGACCCACACGACTGTAAGCGATACGGACAGATAATAACCTTCCTCATCAAATTCTCCTGTCCCGGTGCTCTTGCCGTGCCAAGGTAATTGAAATGAAGTGATAAATATCGAAGATGAACCATTCTCCCCCTATCAGCGTCGGATTACCGTCCTCTGAAAAGTGTTTTCGGCGACGAATGCCAGATTTGGGAGATAATTTGCGGCGACAGTTCTGGATCTTGTGGGCGAAACAGATGACGAGAAAGGTAATTTCGACCGATAGATTCATCCTATGAATAGAGAATTAAAGATACCTGAAAGCATCCAATGTAATTTATGTTATATCAATAAAGATAACAAGTAGGCCTTAACCTAACACATTTTTATTATACATGCATGCAGCTAGCAGGCACTTATCTGCTAATGTAAGAAATAGATTTTTTATTATTCCCTTTAAAAGAAAGATAATGATAAAACCATTTCAATGACCGTCATGAATCATTCGATGAGAATTATAACAAAAACTATATAACATGACATTCAACCATTGGCATTCCATCATGACTATCATGGCTGACTAATTATTGTACTACTCAATTTCCTTTACAAAATAAGTACCTGGCAATGCCTGGTACCTGGATCTGGTACATCAATATTTCAAAGCCGCTTTTGAATTTACTTGGAGGGGAGGGGGCGGACGTAAATGAAAGAAAACTACAATAACACGACGTCGATGACAAAAAAAAAAGCGTCACTTCCAGACACATGACAATGGCGACGGTAATGTCGTCAGTGACGGATCCAGGCGGGGCGCAAGCAGCGCGCAATGAAAAAATGGCTTCCGCGCCGTCCCTTTGGTTTCAAATTTACCGTATGTATATTTCATAATCCTGGATCCGCCACTCGTAGCAGTAATAGTAAAAGTCAACGGTGTCGATCTAACACTAATTGTACCATGGATATACATGTATATATCCATGATTGTACACAGTGGACGCCGTTCATCATATCGGACAGCTGTCAACGTAGCTCTTTGGGGGCAACAAATTCAAGATTCAAGATTCGGCTATTATACGCCCCGCCCTGCCTTTAATCTGACACCCAGGACCCGTCAATGATGACTGCATTTATTAACCCCCCCCCCCACACACACACACACACACACCTCCTCCCCCTCTCCCTGGCCTTCCCTCTGGTGAAGTTCATCCACGGGCGACAGACAGGAAAATGATTAATGTGCCAAAAGCGATCTTGTTGTTTTGTTGAATCAGTTCTCAGTCATGATTCATAAATGTTGATGTAAGATTGACCTCAAACAGGAATGGATGTTATCACGTATTTATGAGATTCATGGAATACGTAAATAACTTGATCATTCCGATCTCTAACAAACATGAAATGAACATTACTAGCCCTTGGGAGACTGCATATGTGTGGGGTAAATATTTTTGGTTAGAGAGCTATTTTGAGTGACTAATGAAATAGTACGTGACAGTACTGTCATGCAACTTTTTAACCCCCCCCCCCCTCTCTCTCTCTCTCTCATTTTCCTTCTTTCATTATCTCTCATTCATTTCATCTCCCTCCCCTCTCTTTCTCTCTCTCTCGCTCTCTCTTTCTCTAAATCATGTGTAATGACTGTTTAAATATCCATTTTCAACGATGTGTCCCCACCTTCTCTCTCTCTCTTATACCAGTAATCATAATGTACATACTTTACACATCTCATATTTACCCCCTCTGTATTACTTACATGTTTGAATCAAGACAGTGCGAACAGCGAACAGATCATTAAAAAAAAAAAATAATAATAGACAATTAAAAATCTAAACGTAACATAAGTCGATTATGATCGAGTGGTAAAAACCGTGGGTGAGCATGCAAAAAAAAAAAAAAAAAAAAATAGCGCTGGGCACAAAGGATACACACCGCATTGATTTAGTTGTTTTATGGGTGATTCTTATATCATGTACATGATAACAAGAGTCGGATTCCAGGCATAGAATGAAAAAAAAAATGTACAAGAAGTCTCTTCAAATTTATTTTTAACCATTCGAGTGAAACATTCAGGTTATGTCAACTTGCAGAGCGCTCTGCGAATGACGGCCCGAAATCTGATGCCAAGGCTCACTCGTGAGTCGAATTTCGATCTCTCAATTATTTGCAAAGATTCAACAGCAAGGCCTTCGTATGTAGTGATGAGAGTCAAAAGGAAGTTAACTGATCTACATAGACTTATGACCCTTTAGGCTTCCATCAGAAGAAATGGAAATGCACTACTAGTCTTACGAAATTGCGGTACATAATAATAGATGTGATGCCAGTAAATCAACATCTTTAATAATTTTGACATGATGTGGACATGCCAACATTGCTTTTTTTTTATTTTTATATAGTAAAGAAAGCTAAGGTTAACAACAAAAAAATAATAATAGCGGAAAAGACATCCTTTACGATGGAAATTCAGATCCTTATCATTTTTTTTTTTAATTTTATTATAAAACTTTTTGCTGCTTTTTACGTATAATTAACGCGGTAATCATAAAATCGAACATATAATGTAACTTGCTGGCAGCTACTTCCATGGGCTATGAAGATTGCAAAACATCCCTATTAAGAATTGAAATGGATGAGACCGTCATTTGAGTGTCCTTAAAAAGATCACAATAAACCGTTGATGGGAAACACGACTACACCTACCATTATGAGCGATTCGTCATCAAACAGAATAACTGGGTTTGCACGTTTAACGAAATTTCATGCTCCAAATAACAACTCCCTATGACCCAATAAACGATTTAAAGAGCCCCGATGGCAGAAAGGAGGAATGAACAACACTCCCGGTTTCCTTTCTTTATTCTTGACATTGTCTGATGTTCGTGTTTATATCATCCTGACAACAGAGGGCTGCATATTCTTGACCATTCTTGTTTCTACCCGAGATACATTGACCAAACGGACATCGGATTTGGAACACAAAAGAATGGGTAACGGATTTCTCGAATGACGCTGTTAGTTTGGGTTTGATTTCAGATGTCACTGAGCTCAATTCCTTGATTTTCCTCATGATCAAAGTTCTCTATCTAAAGGATATTCTTCACTCTGAAAAAATAAGGTTAAAGATGCACCCTCCCCCATGTATGGACCTGGCATAAGGCCACTTTGACCCTTAATTTCTAGAGTGTTTTCTAGAATTACTAATAAAGTTTCCTTCTCTGTAAATTTAATTAATTCTTCTTCTGCTCTTCATTATGTTGTTGAATAGAATTATTTTTTGGCATAATTAAACATGCGAGTACTATGAACTTTCAACAATTTCTCTCAAACAAAGTCACATGATGAGCTGCTCTTTCGGTATTCTTAAAATGAATATGAAAGTCATAATTATACGCATTGAAGGAAGAATTACACCAAAAGGCATCTCTTTCAATACATTGCGATGCATTTAGAAGACTTAGATCATGTAAATAGAAAAGCTTAAAAATGGTCGTGTTATCCATAATCCCCATTCCCCAAACGCTGTACCAGAAGATAGTAGCGAATAGAGAAACCAAAATACAGGGTACAAGCGTGAAATACACTCCTTTATCATGCAGAGGCATCTCTCACTCAAGTCAGCTACCGCCGGAAGCTCTTTTGCAGATCACCGCACTTGATGTTTGATCTATAGAGGTTCTTCCTGGCATCAATCGAACACTTGTCTCAGGCGATTGCACGAAGCAGGAGGGAGTAGGAAGGATACTTCTCCACCCCCTTCCTTGTGAGGTAAACAACGAAACTTGCGATCCTTCCAGAACAAAATGTAGGAATAACTCAATAGGATTAAGAGGAGTTAAAATGAACTTGAATGTTTTGGGTTTTTTTACAATAATTACGTTTCAAGACAAAAGAGGAATATGTACTATGTTAGTAACCTTGATTTTAAGGGGGGAAAAATACAAGCAATATTTCCTAAAACACGTTAACTTTCCCCTATAAAGCCTAAATTGTTGATATCTCTTTAAGTACAAGAAATATTATTTATATAAAAAAGAAATAAGTATGAAGGCTTGGATAATTATCTCATCGGTATGGGGGCAATACATTAACAAAAAAAAGAAGTGATAACTTAATCGGCTTCGAGCAGTGCGTCTCGTCACTGGGAGACCCCGGGTTCGAAACTTCCTTTTGGGAAGTCCAGATAGGGCTTGACATCGTACGTCATACATAAATTATACTGGTCCTTAACCTAAATGTATTAATGCGGCGGTCACAACTCGTTGTAGGCTATGGGGCACGTGCAATCATCGTAGCCTGCGTTGCATGCACAATGCACGCACAGGTCGTGGGTCAATTTCTGCGATTCCTGCGTTTCTGTATAGTAGGGTACTGGAAAAACTTCCTACACGTCGTACACTAACAGGCAATGTGCCTGCATGCATGGTACATAGTTACGCTGCACGAATTTTCTACGAAATCCATTGTAGGGAGTTGCACGTCGAAGGTACGCCGAGTTGTGACCGCCGCATTAATTGTAACGATTTAATAAGTGTTGTTCCTCATACTGCGATTTTTTTTTTCTTTCTTTCTTTCTTTCTTTATGGTCCGACATTAATTAAACCCACAACTAATCACGCAGCCGCAGCCAATGATTAATGATTGGCAAGGCTCCCGACTTCAGAAGATCATCCCTCCAGTCCTTTCATTTTGACTGGCTATACCACTTGAATTGAAAAGAGTAGAATGATGATGATGTCGCTTACTCTATCGGGGCGCCAGGCAGGTGCCGTTTCCCGTATCCCCTCGGTGACTTTCCTAGCAGCACATCGGAATACATCCCCGGGCATTTCTTACAACATCGTACACCGTTAAAGTAACATTTCATTAGGAATTTCGTAGTAATGCCACAAAACTAAAGAAACGGATGAAGTGAATGGTGCACGATTTCGCCAAGCTTTGTGTCATTTGATATTGTAATCCAGTTTCTTTTATTTCATGCCAGGCTTGCATCAATACTGAGATCTCCATCTGCCCTTGGACATGTTGGACTGATTTCTCAAACTTGAAAATACACAGTGGTATAATTTAAGAAAAAGTTGTCGATTTGCTACCAATAAATAGTGAAAAATAAGACGCAACTACTTCGCAGCTTTTACCCTATATTTCTATCACTACATTCAATAATTGTTTAATGATATTAAGAGTGGTTTGAAATATTTGCTTAATCACAAAATAATAAAAATTCAGAATGGGGAAATCAAATTTACATTTTGCCTCCTCAGGAAGTGGACTTTGCAGACAGGTAAATTGTAACTATTGTTTAAACACACTTACATGTACCTGTATTCATATCAGTATTTATGACATTTCTGTTTTGCAAAAACGAGAAAACAAAAAGCGAATTCTACCTTTAAATTACAGTGATGGCCCGCCGTTTCGCGGCGGCACCGAACCCAGTTTCAATATCATCTCGTTGTGTAATATATCATGCTTGGGCAACTCAATATCGGCGCTTTTTCATTTATCACCGACAATGATCTGTAATCACTTTGAATAGCCCGACATGATTCGATGCAATTCAATCGATGTTATGACTATGCGGAATAGATTCACTATCTCAATGAGTTACGATCTACTGAAGATAGCAGCAGCACACTATACGTTGTAGTCGTCATCTTCATCTTACGTTTAATATTCACTCAGTTTACATCGCGTTCACATAGTGATGTTATATAATCAAAATCGTATGGAAAACGTGGCATAAAATCATTTATCAAGCACATTGAAATAAATATTGTATAATAGTTTTTTTTTACGCTCACTGACTCAACGTATTTTCACAAACCTAATTACAGACATCTGCGTCAGTAATAATGAATTTACGATATTTCAATTGGAATTAAGATGAAACTGATTTCTTGGAAATCGATCGGATGTCGTGTTCAAGACACAATGATTTTTTTTATTATGAGTGTTGCTGATTTTTTTTTTTTTTTTTTTTTTTTTTTTTTTTTTTTTTTTTTTTTTTTTTTTAATCAAAGACTGACATGAGTCTTGTCTAATGGCGTGTTCAGAAGCACTAACAAAAAATTCATAAGTTCTCAACTATACTGATATAATGATATCAGCAAATCGTTCACCACATACAAATCAATTTCGCTAATCAGAAATTTTAACGAAGAAATAAACGTGTGTGCTCGCTTGTTATACCCCGATGATATGTAAGACAGATGACCCAGTTCATGGTCTTCAAACATTTAGAACATGACATATCGATGCCGCACTCTTTTTCAATTGTATAAGTCTTACCAATAGTAGTCGAGTCAAAAAGGGAGGTGATCATTTGAGAGGATACTATGTGTGCAGTGCGAAAGTTCACTATGAATTGGCTTATTACTGCAATATATGTTTACATGCAACCATATTTCTAGTTTTAAATTTGATGCCTTATAGAAATCTCAAACTTTTACAATAACAAGTCACCCTATCGTATGTAGAAATGAAACATGATTGGTTATGTTTTGGTTATGATCATTCTATAATACAAACTTAAGGCTCATGTATACTGGTATTTCAAAATATTTGACCCCAATTTCTCTCTCTCTCAATATTCGAATTCCCTTCATCATCCATGTGTGCAGCATACTCCCCTACCATACAAATCGAAACATTTTATCTATAGATAAATTATATGTATGGTCCCATGTACAGCATCTGTTTTGTTTCCCGCCAAAATGATAATTGGTGCGCTTATTTATGACTGGATCACGTGACCGTCAATCGTTGGTATGTATTTCATAAAAATGACACATCGTTTCCTCCGCCGTGACAGAAAAGGGATTATTGCGCATAATACTTGATCAGTGACTAAAAGCATTGTCTCAATAGCAATTCCAAAATTCATCCAATCCATTTTCTTTCCTTCGAAGACGCCACAGCGATCATTACATGATATGCTATTGGGAATAATTATCGCTATGAAAAAGTATTACTTCGGAAGCTAATATCAGTTCAGTTCAGTTCAAATGTATATCGGTTCCGATATCCATCTTCAAAGTAAATGCAAATAAAGCAAATTTATTAGAGGAAAATTTTGTTTTACACAAATGGCGCAATTCATATTAATTTTCAATAATCTTCAGTAACGATAAGAATTTTTTTCTTTAACATTGCAAAAGGATTTTACTTAATATCTTATAACTTCGTTTTTGGATTTTATTTTATCCCTTCAAACTGTATGCATGTTGTACAACATTATTATTCATGGAATAGTAATTAAATAAAGTACATGTTAGAAAAGAGTTATTTCAGAACTCTTGAGGTTGTATACCAATAATAATAATAATAAACGACTTTTACTTAACATTATGGGGAGCGGTAAAGACTAATAGCTGGTACTACCACCTCTCTCCCCTCCCCGTCGGTGCTAAAGGTTACTAACAATGCAGCTTTAAAACTCAACATCACAACTTTGTCTCGTTGCGAAATGGCGCCTGAACTGTAGGCATAGGGGAACAATTGGAGGTTATTGACAGGCGAGCAGCATGTGCCACAGGGTATCATCAAGTATTCACTAGTCACTGCACATCTTGTACCAAACAATAACAAGCCAGCTCCCTCGGCACGGAAAGTACGATCTTCAGATACGTTTGCCCATCAGTTAGAAGCATCGAAAGTGTATACTGATAGTCTGAAAATAGTTGCGTTTGTTTGGATGTTTTTTTTTTTTTTTGGGGGGGGGGGGTTTGTTTTGTTGGGTTTGCTTTTTTCCTTCTTCTTTAAGCTCCATTGTTGACCATCAAAAAATGTGCTTCTTGTTCTTTGTAAATGTAACATTGACTGACAAATACATGGAAATGGCAATTCTTACAATGATGTGAGTAACAGTTATAGGATGCGATTTGAATATTTACTAATCGGTTTGTGATGTGCATAAAGATTTACGCCTGGATCTTCAGACTATTATTGCTGATTGGAAGCTCCCATGCACAAAATGTTGAGTGGGGGTTTTCCCCTCTAGGCACTGTCTATCCTTCTCCCAAGCGGACCTTTAGCGGAGACAGTCGTTGGCTGGCCTGACGACTCGCTCAGATGGAAAGAAATAACGCTCAGGGGAAGGAGGATGTCACCAACGATGCAGGAGATGCTGACACTGATTACAGGCAGAAGCAGCCTGTGCTCAAGACGTTTAATTGGTGGCTCTAGGCGGCATGGGGGAATTGTACAGATGGTATTAACCTTAGTCGGGTTTCAAGAGTGCAGTGGATAAGCGTGTCCTCATGTTTAATTTATAAGCATTAACTAGTATCAAGAGAATAAAGCATATAATTTACCTCTGACCATTAGAGAATGAGCAATAATATATGAATTAAAAAAAAAAAATACTTGGATCCGATATCTAGTTTCAAGAAAAGTTTCTAAGCCCTACATGCAATTACCGTTAAAAAAATCGTTTGAGCAGCACTAAACCCTTTAAGTTGGTCCATGCATGAAGTGGTGACGAAGCCCCATCATGCTGTAGGCAGCGTCTAGGTGACGCTGTTTTGAGAGCATAGTGCCAGGGTTTGCCCAAGGATATACCACTGTTTACATGTTGGCACGAGGACGTAAAGAAGGAGGGGCAATGCGTTCTTCTCGATAAGACCCCCTCAAGATAAACATCTATTACTTGAGAAGATAGATCAGGGGGGTGGAAGTGGGAGAAACCGTTCCCAAGCAACCACAACAAAGTGCGACAATGCTACTGGTGCGATGATCCTTTGCTACGAATGGAAATCGAGAGATTAACATAAAAGTCGTTGGTTAATGATGATCGCTCGATAATAATGATGCCTATTACGCCTACGGTATCTCGTCATTTTAGCTCAGTCCATAGGGAAACGACGGAAGAGTACCAAAGGAAATTCATGTCATGCATGAAGCACGACACGACATCCTCGCGAGAAGACAAGGCATCAATCAATGCCCAACTGAGAAACGAAGACCCCGGGCCACTCTAAGCTCCATCTCAACTCAGCATCTACAAATAATGCACAGATAATTTATATGAAAACCCCCCACAACCACGAGCCACCAGGGCAGATTGCAACGGTAACTTCTAGTCCTCCTCTTAACGACCGTATATGTAATAAGAGCATTGACCAATTAGATTCCACCTTGTATCTGACAACAACCTATTCAAATTGTTGCAAAAAACATGCACCAATGTTAAGGTACTTATCTGCTTATCGTTGTCACACACACACACACACACACACACACACACAAATAATAAATAAAATAAATAAAAAATCGCGAAAACGATAGAAATTAGATTTGTGGAATATACCGGTTTACTAATTTTTAGTACTTAGCTTGCCGGAGGCATGCCCACAAAGCAACAACTAATGTATGCAAGATTCCAAATATTGTAGGTTTTTTGTTTCAATGAAACGCTATTTGAACCTCGTTACTATGTGTCCCAGGGAAAGAAACATCGTTAAATAACAGTAACTTTAATAGTAACCCGTCTATCATATATCTTTACCAACCAAAACTATTACATTATTAGAGCATTACACAAAGTTCATACTTATATTATACGGCTCTAGTTCCTTGTAGTACTAATATATAGTGAGGTCGAGTCTGTTCATTCAACCAACTAAATCGGTTGTCTGTAAACAAGTCTTACAATAGTTCCATATCTACCTAAGATATCCAATGTTAAAGCCAGAAATTCAACAACAATTAACATTTTCAACGGGTGTAAAACGTTTTTTATAATGATTTTTCTTTAATCAAACTTGATTATATACACCGTACACAAATGTTTCGTTTAAACCTGTAACTACTAAATACACTAATATAAGAGACAGAACGCTAAAGGAAATATATATGACGCAATATTATTATAAACGTGTAAGTGCCTCCTATTTTCCCGAAAGGGTACTCGTATCCTAACAGTCTAAAATGTAATTCATCGTAGTATTCTTCTTACAACAAAAGATCAATATGGTGAATATAATTCTTAAATGTAAATGCCGTAAGATACTATACAAAACGGACATCTGGGATTTCCCTCTTACTGATATTTCATACAGCATTCGAATATAAAAACGTGTCTGTGATTAATATGAGTAAAACAATATAAATTAATGATATTTTCGGAGACCTGGTGAAGTGATGATATGGCAATGTCGTCACAAGAAAATGTCAATTTTCCTTCCAATTATAAAGATTGCAAGTCGTAAAAAAATGAAGGCACTGACATTTAAGTTGTCGGTTAACATTACCACCAGAACATCATCAAATACTCTACAGTAACGTGAAATTCGGATAATCCTTTGATTAGAAAGTAAGAGACGAACGGGGTTTTCCCTTTTCTGATCAGGTAGAATATTGTTCTACCCACGCGGGTATAGATCCAAAGAAATTGAACAATCTAGTTAATTCATACTATAAAACAACAAAACCTGAAAGCTGTATCTTTTTTTTCGCACGCGAGTTGTAATCTCTTCTTTTAATCTCCCGTTGGCATAGCAACAACCTCCCACAGTTTCCCTATTAAGGAGGAATATTCTAATTCCAAGCGGTTTCTAGGCTACTGTATAATCCTTGTATAAACTTCAAGAACATGCAATCAATAAAAAATACGCCGAACGGAAGAGCGAAAATTTGAAAGAAATCAATTTAAAGAGCATCGCTATTACATGTACAATATACTTACTAAAAATAAAAAAAACCTAAAACAAAACAAAACAAACAAGGAAAGAAAAGTAACGACAGATAGAGAGATGGGTGTGGTAGTGGCAATAAAATGCACACAGCCTCTGGCGGTTACAGGGAGTAGAGGATCACTCAGTCGTTATAATTCGACTGTCAAGTAATGATGAAGCACTGTGATTGGCACATAACTCCCCCTCAGGTGTCTTATCAGTATCTGGTAATAGTCTCATCCATCTATACCTGAGATGTCAGGTTGGTCATGGTATAATGGTTGTTGAATACAGCTTCTTCGGTGGAGGCTAAAATAAGAGGGGTGCTTGCACTAATCAAGGCTCAAAAAACCACTTCATAAACTAATTCTGCTCGATATTTTTTTTCTCTTCTTCCTTCTTAAATGTGATGGGTGTATTATGTGCATTCAAAGCGAAGAGAACTTCAAGCCTTTGTAATGAAGTACATTTCCTTTGCTTTTGTTTGCGAAAGGCATGCATTTTCAGATTTACATTAAATAATTTGTGACTCAGGTAAGTATAAAATATGTTAAAGATTAATAAATGAATTGTAATTCTAGAAATAATTCAAAAATCTTTTAACAGCATGGGATAGTACATGACTGCTTTGTTAAAATGCTTGGAGATTGGCATGGTATTATTATATGGGTGAATATGACGAATTGTGAGGGGACAATATAAAGAAAAAAAATGAAATAAATTGCAATGAATATGACAAATGGCAATTCGGTCTGGTGCCATTTCCTGCATGCCTAGGTTCTGAAAAATTGTTTGGAAGGGGTACTGTATAGATACATCCGAAAAGACAGAGAGAGAGACAGATAGAGAGAGGGGGGTTCATTCTGTCATTCAGTATTAAACACAGAAGTGTTGATATTAACTTTTAGTTAAGATTGAGTGAGGTGTGGGAGTGCTAGGGCGAGAGAGAAAGGAAAAGGTGGACGCCGCCTGAAAGGACAAGATTTAGAAGTCGGACATTTGGGATTTCGCGAGGCAATCCACAAAAGCAGGTTGTATTGGATACTGCGGAGTGTCGGCTTAACAAATGGATGTGCATCCGCGGCTGAATATTTTGGAGTTTGGCGGGGAGATCGGAGAGCGCGGGAAGTTTGCCCGTCTCAAATGTCATGTTTGCCAGCATCGAATGACGACGACTCGTGAGATGTCTGGCAAACCGCGTCAAGTTTCCCCATCAGTTTCCTCCTCTCCGACTACACGATAGGATGAGGTTCAAGAGAGAGAGGGAGAGATGGAGAGAGAGTACTGTAAGTAGAAAGGAAAGACGAGACGAACAGGAGAGAATCAAGGGAAGCATTACTTTACTTCCGCTCTGATTCTAGGTTTTCACTTTACTTGCATCTGCTAGGACGGTTCAAACCACTTTTGGGCGTTTCAGATTATAGAGGGGGCCTCAAATCTTCTCTCTTGTTTAATCCAAGAATCGTTTCTCTCGCGCCCGGCTTAGCTTGCATCTCGTGGGGCAAGTGGCGAAACCAAACTCCCGCCAATTCTCCGCCACTAATCCTCTGAGAGAACCTCGCGCTACATTTGAAACCATTCGCCTTTGCAAACCAATATGACGCTTGTTTTCTCGAGCTGTTTTTATCGAAAATATGAGCGGTTTTCGTATCCGCACGCGGCGTAAATCAATACTGCTTTCATCCCACACCAATTACTTTGTGATGTAGACTGACAGGGGACGCTATTGGTTTACATCCAGAGTGCCTCCGATTCGAGACTCAAACTTATACGCACGGTATCAATAGTATTTCCAAAACTTTCTTTTAAACGTAACCTCGAAAAAGAGGAGAGAATTGAACGAAAAAGTGGTACAGCGATTTTAACTGCGATATTCATCACCTCGTATCGAGATTGGATGTCCCGAGTGGAACGTTCTTCAATATCAACATCCTGATAGCTCGATTCGGTGTTATACTTCTACCTATCCTCTCATCCAATACCTCACTCTTCAGCTGTCCACATCTATTCTGAATAGAGGAAACCCGAGCGTTATGTTAATTGCCGGGTCATTTTTCCTTTAACAGATGTTTCCATAGCACTCCCATCTATTATGGTCCCGCCTCGCATTAAGGAAAAATATCAACCGGGCGAAACAACAAGCTCTCGTCTTGCAGTAAACTAAGCTGGAGAACTCCGCGGGGCTGGTACATCCTAGCCGCCTGCTCGTATTCCAGATTGCCGTCAGCCATGTCACCAACAATGAGACATTCCTCTCTCTCCAGAGTCTTTAAGCATATTCTGTTCATGGTTGCCGTGGTAACAGACATAGAAACTTAACTTGACCCCGTGGGCAACTTATTTTTGGCGCGTTCATACTTGAAGCTTAGCTCCAACCTGCTCTCCGGATATCCTGAGCTCTTGATTGAAGAAGCCAGAATGGCTCTTGAATCCATCCTCTCCTTCCTTTCTGTGACCGCATGAGTTTCTAATCTTCCACTCAATCTTCTCACACTGTCCAGAACCGAGAAATTGAACATTCATCACTGGGTTCGAACCACCAGGGCAAGATTAAAGTGAAGTCCAAATCATAGCATCGTTCAGATGGCTCAAAGCAGTATTCCAAACGAAGGAAGTGAATTCTTAAATTCAAAGAATGATGTGGGTGCAGCAATTATAGGCTACCAAGGAAACTCTTCTTAAAGAAAAAAAGGGGAAACTGATGAGACATTGGATCCCTTTTGTCAGGATAATGAAAGATGCCCTCCAACTTGCATCTCATTCCATCCCCCAAGACTTCCCACTGACCGATGAGCTATCATTTCGTGTGCTTTAACAAGACAATGGGTATTAACCAACGTTCATTGGCCCTTAGCTATTATCCAACAAGTGGAATTAACTGAGCCATAGCGTGATCATGCTAAACTTTTACCCAACAATTTTGTAAAGCAATATCCCAACTCCATCAATCCATTTAAGTTTATTACTTATTCATCCCATTGAAAGAGAACAAAATGCCAAGAGATTACACTTAAATGTAACAATTAAATCAATTATAAACAATAGCCTAATACTCAGTAATAGCCAAGGTTTTGAAAAAAGAAGTACTACATGAATCACCTCTGTCATTTTTTTCTTTTCCAAATGATGACAAATTATACTACATGTCTAAGCGATATGTAACAGAAATTACATGAATCGATTATTAGACAAACTTGCACAACGATTTATTTAATAATAAAGAGTAATCCATCCATGATTATAAATTTGCTTATTTGGTAGATTTATTGTTTTCTAAAAGTTAGGTCAGCTTGATTTCCTCAAGAAAGGAATCTTCTTTGGGCTGCAATTTCCTGAGAGCCAAATATCAGCCTTCAGGGAGTTGTGGCAGTTCATACATTTTGACAAAATTATATCCTTTTTTTTACTTCTTTCTCAGACATTTCTGAGTGAAATCTACGTGTAGGGCCTACTTATTACAAAACAATAAAACTTTCAGAATAGGCACATTTGTACTCAGAATGGAAAAGAGAGGGTCTGAAAAGTAAAGCTGCATCCAGAAGTAAATTAGTCAGTTATAGCTGTGAGCATCAGGCACATTGACAATTCGTAATGCATAAGAAGAATATATCATTACAAGAATTGTTTTGTAAGTAATGAGGTAAATTGAATAAATATAGGGCAGCGAGATCCGAGGTCATCATTGAAAAGAGAGACAGTAACCCAGTAATGGTACAATGATCCCCATCTCCTTCCAATCTCCATCCATCATCAAAGTATAACATCTGATGATGCGATCCAGCGTGATACCAACACTCTCTGGTCTCTACCTGCTGGTCACTTGGCATTCCTCCTCCTCCCTCTCTCTCTCTCTCTCTCTAGGTGATGCCGCACAAACTCTATCTAGACAAATAGCGTACAATGAGGTGGATCATGGGGGGGGGGGGGACCCAATATCAGTCAAGCGCAAATTTGATGCTGCACTAGCCTGATCTTAAGCTCAATATTCAACTTCGTGACTTGCCCTCAAGATGCGCAAACAGGCCTGATATGTGCATAAAGTTTCAGGCTAGTGCAGTACTGCTAAATCAGCGGGCTATTTCGAGGCAAAATTGCAAAACTAGCTTTAGTTTGAAAATAAGCCCAAGATGACTTGGGCTGAAATTTCGCCCAATTTAGGGTGCTATTTGAGAGAAAAGGCCTATTTTTTTCTGACCGCGCTACTTCTTCGGATCAGAAACAGCGCACTATGTGTCAAGTTTGAGCTATTGCAGCACTGCTTTCAGTCTCTCTCTTTCTCTTCCTCTATCCGCTATACATGCAGGCCATGTATGTCTGTCATGTATCTGTATATATCTCTGTCTGTGCTCCTCTCTCTTCCTCTAACCCCTTCTCTCTTTCAGTTACATCATCCTGACCCAGATAATCAGCAGCCATACAACAGCCTACGTACATCGATGCAGATGTTTTGATGGAAATACAAAATCTAATATTACCACCTAGATATTTAAAAGTGAGCAACTGAATTAGATGATATTATTGAATGTTTATTTTGCAGACATCCACTATTCATGTAAAATTGTGGTACATCCGGCCATTAGAGTGATCAAGCTCTCACACACGAACACACATGCTCTTTTTCAGTTACATCATTCTTACGTAGATTAAAAAGATGTTACACAAGAAGCCTGATGAACCTTATGTAAGTACTTCTAAATACAATATAATGATCGGTAAAAATGGATGGCTCCTGGGGAGCATTTCATGAAACAAACATTCACTGATTCTCACCGACAACTGTTATAAGCCACTGAAATGCTTGCATCTGATTGGCTGAGAGCAAATTTGTCGGATAAAACGTCGAACAAGTCCTTTCATGAAACGCCCCCCTGATGTCTGAATCAGAGACGTCCCCCTACCCTGATGACAACCAATAAACCAGGCAAAACCAGGGCACATGATTAAACCCAATACAATCATACAGAGCACATGTTTAGGTGGGGTACATACCTCTTGTCTTGTGTTGAACCACATACATGTAGAACCAGAGCATTTGTTTAGACCCATGCATCATAATCAACATTCATGGATGTCTTCTAATGTCTGATGCATAGAGGCAACCCTGGATTTGTGTTGAACCAGGTGGAACAAGAAAAAATGCTTAAAACCTAATACAACCACTCATCAGAGTCAGCAACAATGGATACCTCCCAATGTCTGATGTACAGAGGCAGCCCCTGCCCTGGACTGGTGTTGAACCATATATACATGAATCAGGGCTGTGTTTCAAGGCCACTGCGCACCGTACAACTTGCGACTGACAGACTTTGGATGTGAAATAACTTAGTGCGTAAATTTTGCAATTGTTATTTCAGATCCAAAGTCGGTCAGTCGCAAGTCATATGTCATATGATGTGCGGTGGTCTTAAGTCATTCATAAGTTATGAATGACTTTACAAACAACTGGTGATCAGTTCTAGTGCTCAAGTATAGCACCCAAGAACATGTAACAGTCATTCGTAAAGTCATTCTTAACTTTAAGAATGACTTGGTGAAGCACCGCCCAGGGCACATGTTTAGACCCATGATGCATCATGATCAGTAGGGATGGATGAATCCCGAAGCCTGATGCACAGAGGTGCCCCTGGCCTCGTGTTCAACCAGTTTAGAACCAGAGCATACACATGTGCATACCCAATACAACCATACATCATCATCATCAGCAACTAAACATCAACAAGGTGTCAGGTATCTAGCCTTGCTATCTCTGGTATTCAGTGTGCCATTGTTGCCCTCCCAGCCAACCTCCCATACCCACCACTAATTGATATGTAAGAAAAAACGACAGCAGCTATGCGCTCCATGAGGTAATGACCTCCGTACTGGGGTCCGGTCACATGATCTCCCCAGTGTCACATGATCCAAATACCCCATCAATTCTGCTTGGCTGGTTGGCTTTCAAGGTGCGTCATGTCATGTCACTCCGGCATGCCGATGAGATAATATGATCCCCAGTGCACAGTAATACAATGCCCTTGTCATCTGTCTTTGTAGCCCCAACAATTCAAAAACTGATGTTCTTGCAAACAGCGTCAACATTATTCAATTTTTTTTTAATCTGAGATCCTTAATGAACAGTACTTTGTCAAAAACAAAAAAAAAAAAATATTAGTTGAAACATTATTTTGCTTCAAGTATTAAGGTGTTTTGCTTCATAACGATTTGTAATATTTACTAAAATTTATGAACAAATTTACAACCACATGACATTAAAAATGACAACATCCTGATTCTCTATCTAGTACTATGTAATTTTACTAATCTAGTTATTTTCCCAGAATACATTTGAAACTTTAACTGAACCCAAAACCAAAGCCATTACACCTGCTTAGAATGACAAATCAAAGGCAATTGGAAATTATCTTACAAGCCTCACACGAACAGTTTCTTTATTTCTCTGTTTTTATTTTGGCCTCAAACCTAGATCCATACCAATCAGCTTAGTATACATCAATCATCTTATGATAAATTGGAAACACTATATCAACAGAAGACGTGGTTGAGACAATACCTCATAGATGCACTGAAAAATCGCCACCACTACGATAGACTGCCAGAAGGAAAATGACTCTTATAACCAAACCAATAAACATGTTGAAGAAACAAAGAGAGAAACAGTGAGAGGGAATGAAAGATGGAAGGAAAATGCTAGCTTTCACTCACTACTTGGCATTAATGTACAGGTTTCGGTTTCATACCCTAGGCGATGTGACTCGAGATTGACGACGATCACGAAATCAAGAGATCCACAGGTTTGGTGGAGGAAAAAAAAACGACCGCTTGAAACGGATCAATATCAGAAACGGTATTCTATCTGTCACATTCAATATATACATTTTTCCTGGTGCAGACATTCAGAATGCTATTTGAGGACATTGCCTTTCGATTTGCGGGGAAAGAAAAGCCAGCTTCTGAAACATTAGCCGTTTATTAAAATCCATAACCTGATTTTGGAGGAGCTTGACGTGCTAAAATGCTGAAATATATTCAATAACAAATTTCATGATAGGTACAAAGAGATGGAATGAATACTCTGGGTCTACCATGATAGAAATACTGTAAGGCACATGGAATACTGGCGACAGTGGCTCAGACTGGAGAATATTAGATGTACCTTTAATGGTTGCTAACTTGGGCAGAGGGATTACAATCAAAAGAAATTCAACCTGGCTTAAAAAGAACTGACTTGATAAGACAGAGCATCACGGAGGGGTTTGGTTACATGCTTAATTTTAATCTATTGGACTCTGAAAACAAAGTATCCATCTGCTATAAAATCTCAATAGAGTTCATCTAATAACATGTTTTATTCAATTCATGTTTCAAGGTACATGTATTACACACAAGAACATTAAAATGCATTTTATAATTTTTTTATTTTTTTTTTATGTTGCAAGGCATGTGTTATAAATTATATGAATTCAGCAATGTCTCAATGAAACAGACTTTTCTGAACAATATCCAGCCATTTTCCACAAGAAATCCTTTAATATGTTCTCAAATCATATCGAATGTAAACAAATAACATACAAAAAAAGAATAAATTGGATGACACAGACTAAAAAAAAAAATCAAACCTTATTTAAACAGTCACTTACATCAAAGAATATTTTAAAGAATAATTAAATTGAAGTATTGTTATCAGAAATATGATCTGTAAGTTAAGGACATGTACATATTTTAGGAAAATAGAACAGACCTCTAAAAGTAGTACACCTCCAATTTAACTTGTCCCACAATTTTAAGTCTCTCTCTCTCTCTCTCTCTCTCCCTGTCTCTCTCATTTCTCAATCTGTCTCTCCTCATCTCTCACTTTCTGTCTCCCTCCATCTCTTGCTATCCCTTGTTACCTCTCCCTCTCTTGCACTCTTTTATGAGAATGTGACAAGAGGCAAATTCATAGATTCTGGAAATCTAAGTAAGCAAACAGCGCTGGCAGGGCTCAGGTTACGCAAGTGTCCCAAATAGAATCTCCAATTAATTCACGGGAGAGAACACTGCATTAAGTTTAACCAAGTCCCCTAATCCTAAGCCAAGAGATTGTCACCCCATCTTTGGGGAGCTAGCTCTATCCATAATTCATCAGGGTTTCCCAAGTTTGTGGGTTTGCACCTGTCTCTCTCCAGTCACTGTTTGAGTTGGAAACAGGTTTCTGCTTGCTTACTAAAAGCAGACAGTAATCCCTAACCTCTCATTTCCATAAAACGCTGTGTCTATAAATGCATGTAATGCAAGGAGGGTAATCTGTGTTGAATTTGATCACAAATAAAAGGAGATGGATAGAAATGGAGAGAGAATAAAAGAGAGAACTGGAGAGAAACCGTGGGATTCCATGAGTATATTGCATTGATAATATGAAGGGCAATGTGAATAAAAGCAGATACATGGAGACAGAGGATAGAAAGAAAGGGGAACAAGAAGAGCTAGGGAAAATGGAGAGGGGAAAACAAAAAAAAAGAAGGTATAAGAGAGAAAAACAAGGAATATCTAGGGGTGAGAAAATATAAAAGAAGAAAGCTTTAAATGATGCATACAAAGTGAAAGATGAGAAGGGAAAAAACAGAGGTGCTCAAAATAGGGAAGGAAAAACTGGGTCAGACTGTCATATTGAATTGAGATCATGAATTTTAAAATCTAATTAAAATCTTCAGATCTTACAGGTACTATAAATCATAGTCTGTTTGCAAATTACAGCAAATTACAAAGTTGGATATGCATTGCATAGCTTTTGTTATGCTGAATAAAGTCTGACAAAGACTAGTATTATCATGCACCAAACGTTTCATTCATGGATGAGTACATGTATCATCCCTTTACGATCATATTCTGTCTTCACACAGCCATTCAAAATCACATACCATCTACATGTATGCTGAGACCAGTAAGGAACACATTATATAGTATTTAAATATACTTTCAGAGGAGAATTTCAGAAAATGAAGCGTAATCACGACACAAATGGCCATATTCTGACCAGGGCATACCCTCCTCACTCTGCATTCATCTAAGTTCCATCTTTCCCATTTTCTAGATCTATGGCATTTACCTCAACCACCATAGAAATGCAAACACATGGTCACATGTAACAATTTCACACCAATGTCACATCATGCATTCCTAGACTGACATACATACCTTGAATTAGAGGAGTTGAGGTTTAAGGCTGACCCATGACTAGTCTGGACTCGTTGTCTGAGGTCTCTAGTCCTATCATCTTCATCATGGCTTGACAGGATCTCCTCAAGTAATCCTCTCCCTAATCATGCAATAAAAAAAAAATGTATCATTTTCATCATCTATTGATTGCTAAATATCATATACCTTGATTAGTAAAGCTAAGTCATGTTTGGTGAGACATAAATTTACATGTATGTGTTGATTTGCATCATTTTAACCTATAATTTCTATCCTCTGGAAACTGGTCTCTTTAAGTCAAAGGCTCTCTGTTATACATGAATATACTATGTTATACTATTTTACATTGATTTGTTTATGTCATTGTACCTATTTTTGTCTATAACAGCATGTTTTTATATTATGTATTTATGTTAAGCTCTCCGTACCTGTATACAGAAAAGGCGCGATACAAATGATTAATATTATTATCAATAAGTGCCTGATACATGGTGAGAACACAGAACTCTATGGGTAGAAAGATATTTGTGTATTTGGCAAAAGAGGGCTCACTTGCAAAACTGGAATCAGAAGCTTCTAAATGTCTGTCTCATTGGATTCATGCTATAAATGTTACACATCAAATTCACACAGTTATAATTCTATCATCAATTGATATTCTGGTGTATTCATGTATTAATTCATCACACATGTTTAAATGGGATACCTGATAACTTTGACATCTTCTTTCAACAAGCACAAGAATCTTCAAAGCCGTCACTCAAATTTGCAGAAAAATTTTCTTTTTATACAATTCCAAACTACAACGAAAATTAATAATTTCTCAGCCATTCAAACTAAGCTGACATCCAAGCTTTAACTACTTAATGTTGTTGTTATGTGGTATGTGGCATAAGAAAAAGAGTCATATGGAGCTTACCTAGATGTGATATACCAGTTTCCCTGACCTCCTTAGCATGAGGCCTTGGTGCATGTCTCCTTGGAGCCGGTGTCTCCAGGGGCGAGGTCTGGGTGCCATGATGCTCTCTCAAATCCTCTATATGAACACCCCTCTGCTGACCACTGCTGGACACTTGACCCTGAGGAAGCCGATGAAGGGTCACTGCAGGGGTATACTTCACATGTTTCACAGGTTTTGGAGGCTCTCCACTCTTCGTCCTGCCTTGGGAAACCTTCAGTGTTGGTGACTGTAATGAGGTCTTTGGAACTGTACCTTGCTGATCTACCAGATTCTTGTTCTCAAGATTTTTTGGGAGGGGTTCATTACTTGGTCTGGGCTCCTTTGTCTTTGACTGACTGACACCAGGTGATGATAGATGGTCTGAGAGGGTATGAGTGCCATGAGGTGGATTTGTCTTTGATACCTCTTCACCTCTATCTGTGTTTCTTTGAGACAAAACTCTTAATTCTTTCTGCAAAACAAGCAAGCAAAAGATGAAGTGAAGAGATACAAAATTCATCTTAATGTAAATTTGTCATTAAAAGTAATGATTATTATCAGGATTACTATAATATTTAACTGATCTCTCTGAATTTAATGATCCCCTCAAAGGTTCTTTGTGTAAAATAACAGCTCACAGTTACAAAAACATACAATTGCATCATGGTTTGATACTACAAAAATATCATTCAGAATAAGTATCTGTATCTATAGATACATTTCTATTAATGGTTATGTAAAAAGTTTTGGTCGTGATAATTAATATCAATAATTATTAATAACTTCCAACAAAATTGAGGGTAGGAATTAGAAATGCTTTGTCAACTTGTGTCTTAACTCCCAGTTATTTGATGAAATGCCCCTCATCATACCTGCATGTCTTGCTGTTGTCTCTGCAATTCTTCAAGCTCACCCAGCCTGCGCTGTGTCATCTCCCCCAAGTCATGTCGGGCATCATAGCCTCCACCACCCCACCCCTGACCCATGGGATATACCCAGGGGGGTGGGGGAGGAGGCGCCTGACCTACATGCTCGAGGACTGACAATTTCTCCATGATATGATTCATCTTGGATTCCAAATCGCTCTGTGTCTAGATGCAAGAATGTAAATTAAAATGAATAACAGAAATCTAATGTGCCATCCGAATTGCTACGATGCTCAAATTTGCAGGTTTTAAATTGCAATAAATTTTCTTTTATAAATGAAAATCTGTCATAAGGAGTGACAACAGAATACATCTGGTTAGTTAATAGAATAATCCTCTTATGGTGCTTGGTCTAGTAAATATCTGTTACGTTGCAGGCAAATATCAGAAGTTTTGTGGCATTTGGACTAATCTGTTGTATTCATCAATATAACATCAAGACAAAATTACATTGTTTCAAAAAATGCCTGTGTTTTACAAAAGCAGTTATCAGCTGCAATATACAACCCCCTCCCCCCCCCTTGCCTTGATGTCTAAAATTCTTTACAAAAAGAAGAATTTCCTTCAAGATATTTGCAAAAATCATCCCTAAATCATTCATATAAATGCTGATTACATTGAATATAACGTAAAATATTACATGTTGAAAAATAAATAATAAAAAAAAATATTAGTGCCTCAAAAAAAAAAAGAGATTCTTTAAACATTTTTGTAAGAAACTCCTCAAAACATATCTTTTCCATTAATGCCCGCTTATCAACATGTTTCCAACTTACGATGCTATACTATGTTATACTATTTACATTGTAGATTTGTTTGTGTTAGTACCTACTTTTGTCTATAATCAACATTTTTTATTTTATGTATCCATGTTAACCGCTTTGTAACTGTATAACAGAAAAAGTGATATACAAATGATTAATATCATTATTCAACAATCAAGTAGGGTCTATAGATGAAGTTGGAGATAATACTTAATGGTTATTACTCTCTTTATCTCCTACCTTGAGAAGGGGCACTGTTGCAGCCACAGCAGCAGCTACTGCGGCTGTAGCCGTTGCCATGGTACCAGTCTCAGACGGAACCGTACTGGTCTCTGGTTTGGCTTCAGCTGGTCGGGCACTCGCAATGAACTTGGGCTGATAATAACGCTTTGTGGGCTTCGAATTTTCAGATCTGAAGAAGAAAATATGCAAGTATTTCTTAAAGAAATGAACGCTCTGAATAATGTGACATTATCTAACAGCAAGCCACATACAAATTTCTAAATTGGAATAGATAATAATAATATCCGGCCATTTATATGGTGCTTTTCCAGTTAACCCTAACTTACCTGGGCTATTTTGTGAGCTTAAAGTCCTGGGGGGGGGCCTTTAAGGCCCCCCCCTAAGATCTCGGCCACGGATCGCGCGATCGCGACGAAAATTTACATGAAGGTAGAGAATGACATAATCTACACGGTTGCATAGGTAAATTGAACTAAATTCTTATATTTTATTTTATATTAATTAATTATGCTAATTTATTCATGAAATCATACTTTTTGCTCTAATTCACTAAATAAAGCTCCTACAGAGCTAATTTTTGGTGAAAATATTCTTTACAGCATTCCTAAGAATTGCAAAAGAAAAAAATTCCGGTACCAAAATCAATTTCTTATGTATTTTATTGTTTTTTTAATTTCTTATGTATTTCTTTGTTTTTTGACCTTTTTATTTTTATTGTTTTTTCGACGAAATTCGTCCGTGACATTATTTCAGCCATAAATAGAATCAAATTAAATAACTCTTGTCAATAAAATTAAAAATAATCACTCACTCATGAATTATAGCTGAAAACACATTTTGTATTGACTTTGTACATGAAATCACGTTTTTGAGCCATTTTCGGTCTGACGAAAATTTTTGAAAGTTGTGGAACGTCGTAACGGTACGCCCGATTTTTGCGAAAATGGTTTTAAAAGATGCGCAAGACTTGAAAGTAAAAAGTCAGTGAGCGGCGCGATCAAAAAATTTCGCACTGCGGATTTATCGCGAAAAATGTCGAGGGGGGGGCCTTAAAGGCCCCCCCCCAGGTAAGTTAGGGTTAAACTGCTCATAGCGCTTTACAGAATATTATTACCCTGTTCATAGGATTCATTCCATACTTGCTTGGCTGCCATGCATTAATAGGCGCCCATATGGAAGATGGGCAAGCTAAGGAAATAATAATTTTGTAATACAAACCCTTTTGTTCACAAGCACTATAGACAAGAATACTGCATTTCTACACAAGAACCAAATGTTTTTCGCTTTATTATCAATTTAACAATCCTTAGTCACTTCTAAACAGTAAGTTTCTTACCTAAGATATTTAACACACTTGGTGCTTATATCAGGCATGGTGAATACATTCCAGGGGGGTGTTTCACAAAGAGCTAAGTAGACTTAAAAATCGCACTTAAATCGTTAGTTTCGTGCGTTATATTATGCATCACCTCATTGGACTGACCATACTCTGGGGATGCGCGCCATTGTGAAATCTATCAATTAAATTGGGCGTTATAAAACAAGATGCGCGTAGAAGTTAAGTGCGACTTTAAGTCTACTTAATTCTTTGTGAAACACCCCTCAGGTTTTAAAAAAATCAACAACAAAAAAAAACAACAAACAAACAACAAAATCAAAAACAAAAAAAAAACAAAAAAAACCCTGACAAGTGTAAATCTATATAATGTAGGCCAATCATTCCTTTTAAACAAAACAAAATGATGGTTACCTTTTCAAGAGCTGATCTCTCATGACCTGTTGACGTTGAGTTTTATTGAACTGAGTGACCCTAACGTCCATCGCGTGACCATAGGTTGCATTTTGAAATGGAACGCTGCTGCTGGTGGGGGCTCCTTGTCTCAGGATACCAGATGTCTACAACCAAAGCAATATAACGCAATATAAGTGAAATAAATATTCAACTTTGAATTTGTCAAGTTATTGAATGCAACACACCAATTTTAAATCTATGGGATAAATCAACTTAAATTTTTACTTTTCTTGGTCATCTAAAACATTTATCCAAAATGGACCTAATTTTTTACATTATGAGCTGTTAATGCTTTTCAAGTTAGAATTTATTGAAATAACAAAATGTGTGCTTTATTTATTTCAGGTGCTCAATCTTCTTTTCAAACTGATTATGAAAATCCATGCAGGTAGTATCAAAATGACTGATTATTAAATAAAGTGTTAATTGTATAAGGTTTGTGTACCGGTACCTTCTTAGGAATATTGTCCATGATTGACGAGGAACTTTGAGGTAACTGTGCCACTGCAGGTATGACGGTGCTGCCATGAATATCGCCCTGACTGTATCACCTGTACAATTTGGAAACAAATTGTGGAGGAAGGATCAAGATAAAATCATCTGTCTGTTAAAAGATGACAATTTCATTGAGAATACAAATCAAATATACCGGTATTCGACCCTTCCCACCATTTGTGTGCCTTGTGATTGTGTTTTCTGGAACACACCATTAAAATATGCATGAGGGAAACAGAGTGAAAAAGTTATTTTCATACACACATTAATTTTTTTAAATTCAAATATCACCCAATAATTAATTTACCATGACCATGAAGACTAGTGGATACAGACTGCCTGTAAATTTTAGGAATTCCATCTGTAAATCTAGTAGTAGGCTCAGGATCCTTTCTAGGGTTCAAGTCTTGACAAATGAGCTTCATCGCTCTTTGCTGATGTTACATCTTCCACGATGGAATGCCTCTGTACATCAGCAACATCCCTCTGGACGTCATACCCGATCGTAAGTTCCCTGGCAGGGCTGGGGGCAGGTATGGGGTACTGGATGAACTACTGGGTGTTTTCATACAGGGAAAGGAACAAACTTGTAAAATACTAATGTTTGAATTTGCTCTTGCCTATTAGATAAAACATGTAAGAACTTTCAATGGACAAGCATTTTCATTGTTTTATGTTCACAATGAATATATATATGCTATATTCTCTAACTCTTGGTTACCTACTGATAGTATTTTCACATGGTTCATCACAAGCTTTATTTGTATGATGAAAATGTCATACACGTCCTTATTTTCTGCCAGCAGAAGAACATGAGCTGTGATATCAGTAATCACTGTGCCAAAACTTTATTCCTGTGTACTTAACGCCTTTACTTCACACCAACCAGTCTAGCAATAGCATTTATCCAAATTCATGCAGGTAGAATCATAGAGCCAAATGCTACACTTCCAGGTTTCTTCAGACAAAAAATTGATAACATGTAAATCACTCTTAGTCTTGATATATGGTCCAGTAGTATCCTGAGCATACATTCACGAGACAAAAGAATTTTCTCCCAAGTTGAATATGTCTTGACAAATACTGATAAATAACTGTTATAAGTACCCTTGCTGTTGTCTACAACTCGATTTACCATCTAGAGAATTATGCCATGGAAAGAACCCTTGTAAGCTGTGAGCAATTCCATAAAGTATACACATTAGACCATCTGGATATGTATACAGGATCTTCCTGAAATGATTTCCCTTTGCTTTTCATTTTATGTGAAAAGGAGAATGCTCTCATATTATCCTGTCATGATAAGCTCATGAAGTATTAGACTGTGAAAAATGGGGGTCTGATGTTCAAAAAGTGTTAATTACCCACCTGTGTCAAAGGGAGACTTCCTTTCTTTCAAGTACTTGGCCTTGATGCGAACTTTCATGGACCCAGAACTTGAGATACTGGAGTTAGCAGAGGAGGAGGCATCCAAGGAGTTGTGTTTCCCATGCTGTCCATATAGCAATTGAGACTCATCAGGTGCGCTGGATCGTCTCAGGACCTCACTTGCTGAAGAGCTACTAGAGGTGTTGGCACTCATATCTTTATCATGGATAAATAGGGTTTGTTTTCAACAGGCTGATGATGCACAAGAGATCACTACAGGTCTAATATCAGTCAATGCCTAGGTGCACTTGACCATATCATCAAGTTTTCCTTTAAAAAAATAACAGAATTGCCTTGTGTTATTGGCGAATATTATAGGTAAGATGGGAAAAGCTGTAAAAAGTTTCAAAAATGATATTTAATAATTATAAAAAGAAATACAACTTGCAGTAAAAAAAAGACAAAAAAGACTAGAGGAAGACCGGCAGTTGAACCTGAATCGTCGGCATCACTGTCTCACTCTCCCACCACTGCTAGACTAGGCTTACACCGAGATGAATTGCAAACTGCCAGTGCCACAGAATTTTTTGTTTAAAAAAAAATCTTCAATAGCAAAGCTGAACGTCCGATATATTATAGACACATGTGCGCACAGGTATGCTATTATCAATTTATTTTGAGTGGCTGTCGTAAGAAGAACTCTTTCATAATTTTTTTTTTTTTGCAAAACACTCATTCTCATCTAGACCGAGGCTGCTCTGTCCTCATCGTAATCCACTCTGAGAACAGAGAGCTTCCATTGCGCGTGCTGTTCAAAATGCAGTGTACATAGCAGAGTGTGTTTTTCGGTGATCATAATTTATAAGATTATGAAAGTTATTCCACTTACCGCATCAAGTAGATTTTCTCTAGAAATTGTCCATTTTGATGCCCAACTGTCTTGTTGAAGTTGGATTTTGGGGGTTTCTGTAAGTTTTTCCCATAAAAATTTGGGGAAATTTAACAGAGAATACAGCACTGCACTTGAACAGCTCACGCAATGGAAGCTCTCTGTCTTCAGAGAGAATACGCGATGAAGACAAAGCAGCCTCGGTCTAATTCTCATCATGCATGGCACGAGTCAAGCATCAGTCCAATTTAACTTCTAGCTAGTTCAAGAGGGCGATTCAGAAGTTATGAGCACAAGGTACAAGGTTTTATGACCTCGTACATTCATCGACCAAGTGGAATTAAACTGGTAATGCCGCTTTCATGGTTCGTCGCACATACAGCTGCAAACCAACATCAGTCAGTACTGAAAAATGGCTGTCTGTCGCCCTCATGGTTACTGAGGAAACTTCTCAATAATAATTAGCGAAACCAGCTTTAAACCTACCTCAAAATAAATTAAGATAATCTATAATCTCATTGCAATATAATTCTTCCATTAGATTCCTAGATATTTTTAATGTTGTTTAGTAGAATTTTTAGACCCTTTTTGGATATGCCACATGACTTGGATGAAGCTGCTCAAGACACTTCTCTGCATTGACTTCCCATTGGAAGAAAACTGCTACAATAGGTACTTCCCAGTGCAAGGTCAATTATGAATTGACCATGCATAAGTGTAAGTGGGTTCGTCGTAACTATAGACAGCCTCGTTGCCAAAGGCGACGGGGCTGTAGAAGGAATGGAAATTAAACGTTGTCAAAATCAAAGCTAGAAAAAGGGCTGGAAAAAGTTATATTTTAGGCATTAAAGATACCTCATTTTTATCAGAGGCATCTTTAATGATCCTTTAATTGTTTTTTAGTAACTACGTGTTGGTGACTTACCTAAAATGATGAACATTGGCTGACATTCCTGAGACGTCTTGATGAATACACGGAAATCTCCATTCCGGCTGCATTTCAAAATATCCAGCTGTGACCCGCGCGCTAGGGCAACCCCAAGTGCCCTGCCTCGCTTTACTTTTCATATCGCTGTACATGCGCGGGTCACAGCTAGATATTTTGAAATCCAGCCCGCATTGGAGATTTTCGTGTAATCCCCACCGAAAACCATTTGCGAAAGACGAAAGGAACACAGAATATCCAATTTTAAGCCTAAATTTAGGACCACTATTTAGTAGGATGGGGGGTCCGTTGTCCGGACACTTAAGCAGATAAAAACAGCATCTTTTGCTCTGGATTTTCTTAAAATTTGTGCAGTAAATAGCAAAAATATTTGTGAATATTTGTGCTTTGTTATATTGTCTGTTATATACCTCATTTTGAGAATCTTTAATAATCCTGTCATCTGATTGGTTGAAAGTGCAGTCATAATCTGACCTATGGCCGCCATAGTCATTTTTTCCCGATTTTACGTCAATAGAACATTTTTATAGTACTTTTTCCCGGTTTTACCAGTCAATAGTGCATTTCTTACAGTACTTTTTCCATGGCTAGCACGATCCCCGTTTGTTTACGTGCAAGGCTGCTTTATTTCAGATACCATAATTTGCGGCGCGATTTGGTCGATAATTTTAGACAACTGCGCTGCTTGTGCGTCAACGCGCGCTGCGCGCAGTGTGGACAAATTCTTTCGTCGCGCGCTAGAACGGATCCAGATTTCTAGTTGAGCGTTAAGCCTGATGTGTGTGTTCCGATGTTGATCTAAAAAGCGATTCCTCGGCATTTTGGACAGCAAAAATGCAGTTAACTGTAAGTAGAATGCAATTGTGTTGCCTGTGCATGTGGCGAGCATGCATTGTGGCCTGCAGAGCCAGAGGCTCGAACTGACTTAACTTTCATGACATATCATTGTTCTAGGCTAGTCTAGATCTAACGTTATTTTAGAATATATTATCTAGATCGTAGACTTCACTTAGACTTATCTAGTTCTAGGTCAAAATTAGACCATGTTTGTTGTTTTTAGATTCGGCATATAAAATATATATTGACTGCTTTTATTTTCGGGACACGGTCGTTTCTAGACTGCTCTCGGGAATCCCCGAATCTGCCATAACCCGCGACCTCGGTCTTGGTTATAGCAGATGCGGAGATTCCCTAGGCTTGAGCAGTCTAGAAACGACCATGTCCCTCAAAGCAGATCAATATATCTATAATATTACTTTCAATCGATTAATGAAATATTGCTCACAAAGCTCCTAAAATTGCCGTCCTGTCCGGACAAACAACCCGTCCGGACATACAACACACGGAAAAAAGTCTACCATTCCGCTTTTACGGAAAAAAGTCTACCATTCCGCTTTTACAGAAATAGAGAACAATGGATTTTGATTGTTGGGCGCTCTGATTGGCTAATCGTGTAATGTGCGCACGCACTCATGTTTATTCAACACACATATGTGCATTGAACGAAGACGGAAACAATAACTGGGGGCGTAGCTTATCACAAACACTCGGGCCTTCGCGACACGTGCTCGGAGCTCTCGGAGAAATGTTTACAAATTCCCGAAAGCCGAACTCGGTGCGTGGGCGTTCGACGCTCGTGGTAACACTGGGTAACCGTCAACAAGTGATTTAGGAAAGAATTTCCAGGGAGCTAGCTCGGATCGGGCGGTGATGAATGCATGCAGGAAGTTTTATTGTTCAGACATTGTTTTGGAGAATCGTTTATGGTGCACGTGTTGTGGTGGCGTAGTGAATGTTTATTCTAGGTTTACTGAATCCTATAATCGAAGGGGGAAACTTTGTACTGATCACTCCCAAACATCTTGGCTCATGCATGCTAGCTGCGCATGCGCTAGGTCATAGATCATACATGCAAAACTTAACGCATGCGCATAAATCGTCACAGAGCGCCATACAGTGAGATGCGCATGCGCACATTACTTACGCATGCGCATTGATGTAGCGCCGCACCATCCACCACACCTGATAGTTCGCGGAAGTAACCGAATACCCGCGAAAGCGATTCGGCTCTTCGTGCTCCAGCTGTCAATCATTACCAAAACGGAGACCATTTTCAAGAAAAACTGCAAGACGCGACTTCAAAAACGGTTGGGGCGTAGACCTTCTCTTTCAATATTTTTTAGAATAAAGAAGAGAAAAAATAAAAAAGGAACTTCAACGAATCCACTGTCGGAGACTACGCCCAATATTTCAAAACGCATAAGAAATCAGGGACTTACCAAAAATAAATGACAAATCTAAATTTTATCGTGACTATTGTTCATTGAAGGCACAATGGTAGTGTATTTCATATGCTAATTCGTGATCATTCGAGCGTCATGCATAAATTACTAAATATGGAGGAACTTTTCTCCGTGCAACAACCGGGTAGATCTATATTTGTATTTCCTGCACCACGACAAAATAAGAAGTTTTTAAGGTCATCAAGACATCATGGTCATTAAGACCAGGTATTTTATCTTGCTGCTCTATCAATTTTATGTGAGTATCGATGTGTATTTATTAAAATTAATGACTCATTTTGGTCTATACAATCACCACGTTTGTTGTCGAAGGTCAGTTCCCGTCGCTTCGCGACGGGAACTGTACAGACTGTCTAGTCTAGGTCGTCGAATTCACAAGTGCCAAATACGAACGCACACAAAACCTTACGAATGGACCGTGTTAAATAATATTTATAGGAGTGTAGGGTCTAAACGATTTTCTTCTTAATGTGTCAGTAATATTTATAGTTGTATTTCAATGACATACCTCTTTCGATGAGTAGAAGTCAATTCCATCATTACAATGAACTACACGTTTCAGAATTCCCAAGAATTTCTGGACTTCTTCAAACAGTTTTGAGAAATCAAGTTTGAACCGCTTCAAAACAACAGGCTCGAATCTAAAATGTTATTAAAGTCCATACATCTACCAAATATCATTTCATTTAAAAAAAAAAAAAAAAAAAGAAAAGTTTATTGTATATTTTAAAAAATTAATTAATTACATTATTATTACAGTGGAAAATAATTTGTAAAATGTATGATTTACGAATAGTATATAATTATATATAGGCCTAGATCTACTATAGATCTGTCAAGTCCTTGATCTGGTTACAACTATCATCTTAAAGGTAAAGTTCACCCTGGGTTTAAATTAGTTTTTTAAAAATGCAGAAAAATAAAAGAAAAATATGAGTGAAGGTTTGGAGAAAATCGACCAAAAAATAACGAAGTTATGAATATTTAAAATTTTGATTTTGTGACGTCACAAGTCATGCGAGCAGTTCTCCTCTGTAGTGTAAATTCCATTAAATGTCTTCTTTTTTTTCAGAAGAAAATTAATTATTTCACCTGTGCGGTCGATACTGTACATCATCAAACATATGTTAATATAAATGCCTCTATCAAATTGACCCATTCCTTTATCAAGAACCATGAAAAAGAAGACAGAATTTGGATCTGAATATGTAGAGGCTTAAAGGACTCATCCGGGCTGGAGTTTGCATTATTAGAAAAATAAAGTAAAATCGAAAAAGCACAACACCGAAAATTTCATCAAAATCGGATAAGAAATAGCAAAGTTATAAATTTTCTTAGGTTTTGAATTTTTTAGGAAACAGTTCTTCAAATGGGCAAACTGATGATGTCTCAGTCCCCCTACTTTCTTTGTATTTTTTAATTTTATTGTATGAAATACCAATTATCAAGATTTTCTGCCCC